>CM061748.1:327792807-328280535 GCA_030979885.1 Lolium multiflorum | reverse complement strand
TTAATGCAGTTTACATCAACATGTTCTTCTTGGGCAACCAATGAGGCTAACTAACATTATTAGATCATATTATCCCATTTTCACCACAAGCATACATAATAGAACAATCTTATTTGTTCAAGGAAGATAATTCTTCAATTAATTTACCTTCCTTACCTGGAGCTCTTTTTCCGTAGCTATCTCTAGTAATTAATCATGAGAATAATTGGTTAGAGTTTGCTGTTTCACCAAGAGTGATGGAAATGCTGTTCCTCCGCCACTCGAATCCAATAAATTCACGAAGAAAATTTAGTCTCACATTTAAGGTTCGGATGATCATCCAAGTGGCCAGTCCATGGGTTGGGCAATTTTTAATCTAAAGATTTTACCTTTTCCCAAGCTTGAGCAACATGTTCATTATCCAATTGTTTAAAATTCATTATGTTACTTCTCAAAGATATAATTTTAGCAGGGGGATAATATCTACCAATAAAATCACCCTTGCATTTAGTCCAGGAATCAATACTATTCTTAGGCAGAGATAGCAACCAATCTTTAGCTCTTCCTTCTTTAATGAGAAAGGAAAATAATCTTAATTTTATAATGTCACCATCTACATCTTTACTTTGCATTTATATGTTCACAAAATTATTGACAAGTGCAGATCACTTTAAATTTAACACGTGCACTGCTCTCGTGATAACAAGATTCAAGAAAGCAAGCTGACTTCAAAGAATTCTGGTCAGAGAAAGGTGTGGAGCAATAGATGCATAGGAACACATATTTTGTGTTTGTGAAGCTCAATAACGGTATTTTAGGTAAGCCATTTTAAAGAGTAAACAAAGCAAAACTAAATAAAATAAATCCAAGTAAACTATTTTTTTTGTATTTTTGATATAGAGTGCAAGACAAGAATAAAGTAAAGCTAGCAACTAATTCTTTTTGTGTTTTGATACACGTGCAACAAAAGTAGTGGGGCCATTTAAAGCAAGACAAAACAAAGAAAGAGATTGGGTGAGACTTTTGCAATGCGTTCTGATCTCCAACGGCGCCTAAATGGTTTGGATGCGTGTAGTTGACACGCCCTGGGAACCCCAAGAGGAAGGTGTGATGAGACAATGTTAAGTTTCCTCAAAGAGAGCTGGTTTGAATCAACCAAGAGGAGTCAAGAAGCACGTTGAAGGGCGATGCCATATGGATGTAGTGCCAGCGCAACACCAGTAGACCTGGCTAACGCAAAAAGACCCTGCAACACAACCAAAGTTACTCTCTTTGCCCTAACGAACAAAGGAGGTTGTCAATTCCACGCTTGCTGTAACAAAGGATTAACCGATTGTGTGGATGATGATTGTTTGCAAGAATGAAGAACACAAAGAGATTAAAGGTGATGGGAAGAATAATAGACCGGTCCACAAATACCAGAGGTGTCTTCCTACAAGACAAAAAGCATGTTGGGTGAACAAATTATACTCATTGACAAATAGAGAGGGGTATAACAATGCAAGCATACATGACATAGATAAAGAGAATAGATTTTAATCGCACACGAATACATATTGATCGCTTATCCAAGATGATCTATGTTTGAAAAGTCCACCTTCGTGTTATCATCCGGTGTCCTTCCGTGATTAAGTTGCAAAACAACAAGAATTACTATACACAGTGAATGTAATCATTAACTACATCCTTGAACGTAGTATCAATGTTTTATCCCCAGTGGCAACAAAGACATCCACAACTTAGAGGTTCTTGTCACCCTCCAGATTCACGGAGACATGAACCCACTATCGAGCATAAATACTCCTTCTGAAGAGAGATAAAACATGGCCATTTTTTTAGTTCACACTAGTTTATTGTTTATCAAACACTATTTTTGTGTTTCATGTGTTAATTAGATAATTAATATAACATAGTATTCTATCCATCGATCCCCGACAAACACAACATATAGCATTGCAGATAGATGATCTTGATCATGTTAGCAGCTCACAAGATCCAACAATGAATGAGAGAAGATAACCATCTAGCTAATGCTATGGACCCATAGTCCGTGGGTGAACTACTCACTCAATTCCGGAGGCGACCATGGCGGCTAAGAGTCCTCCGGGGAGATGAATCCCTTCCCACAGGTGCCTGAGGCGATCTCCTTAATCCCCCCGAGATGGGATTTGCGGCGTCTCAAGAAGGTTTTCCGTATCGTGGCTCTGATCAGTTTTTACGATTTATATTGGCTCAGAGGCTTTAATGTGCTGTGTAAAGAGGCTGATTTAGGCTCAGATGAGGAAGTTGCAAGCATGTGGTCTGGTCAAGGCTGGCTAGAAATCAAGTTACCCACCTACTTCACTCTCCTTCGGTTCGAAGCTTCGTGGCAAAATAGACTCTGGTTGATTTCGCCCAATTCCAGAATATTTCATTGTACTTTCAAACTAAAAATAAGTTAGAAACAAGAATCAAGCTCTTCTAAGATCTTGTTAATAGGTTAGTTCCAAGAAACCCTAATATGACATAAAGTGTGCATAAAACATGTAGATATCATCAACATGTATATGAACATAAGATCTATCACACGTCGAGACGATCATGCATCATAGCAAAAATCCGATCGTGTTTGACTTGTAGGTTTGTTGATGCAACATTAAAAACAGTCTCTTTTGTAACTCTAGTTAGAACAGATGAATTCGAATTTATGCGGATGTCGACTTTGTAATATGGATATACTATTGAGCGCGTAATTGCTTTGGATCATATCATTGAATCTTATTTAATTTTCTTTGGATCATATGCATTGAATCTTATTTACTTACTAAAGTTATACGATGTATGATGTACGTGGGCGGTAATCTCACCAACTCAGAAAGGGGCAACCACTTCTAAATTAGATGCAGTCTACCAAATAAAGACTTAGCTCAACATACCCGGTCTATCAAACAACATCTCTCGACAGACACGCTACCAAACACATTGCAAGATCTCAGCCTAGCTAAGCTAGGGTCAGCTTGTATGATAATATATAGCTAAATCTATGACATCATTTTTTGGATGGAAGGGAGTCCTAAAAATTATTTAATTTACATTAATTTGTAGGGAGGACAATAAGAGGTGATGAATAATAGATGATGTGTTGTACCATTTGTATTTATTGTCTTCTCTAGATGATGTGGATCGCTAAGAGAAAATGTACCTTCTCTACCATTATACATGCCATAAGACTCTCTTTGTATTGCACAAAGCTTTAAAAGATTTTTTTTTGTAAGTTCCAATCCTTAGATATTTTTCAACATATTGCCTTCCTATGGATTGGACTAGTATGCCTAAATACCTATGCATTATAGTCCCAAATTATATGCGAGTTTGAGCATCCACCCCAACATCCATTTTAGACTCAATGGTGTTGGTTCAAGGATTTTTTGTGTGTGCTCAATTCAAACAACTATTCATGTAGTTTTTGAGTTTCAATCTTCTAGGCACTATTCAAAAAATGGCAGAACTGGCGATTAGTAGGCTAATTAATCACTAATCATGACCTAACCATGTCGAATACCTCTAATTGGATGATTTAATCATTTAGCCCATGTAATCTCGTTGACACCCTAATTATTAGGTATGTTCTTGATTAACTACTACACTTAAGTAAAAAAGTTGCAAAATTTTTAACGCATATATATCGCATGTCGAGCATCTACCCCGTCCAAATCAAGTAGGTTTGTAAAGCTCTCACTCAATTCCCGCCTCGAGAAGCTCGATTCCCGCTGTCGCCGACGAGTTCCTAGTTGTTGCCAACCAAACCTCAGATACATGATCTTGACCTTTTTTAGGAGCTCGCTCAGGAGTTCGAGGCCGCCTTCAATAGGGTAGGTGGTTAAGTTGTAAGATGGGTTGTACCCTGGGTAGGTGGTGGGAGAAGAGAAATTGCATAGGACAGAAGGGGAGAAGCAGAAGAAAGGACTTTGAAGATTAGAGCATGGAGGAGAAGCGCTACATATTTTATGGGCTTTTGGGCTCTAGAATAGTAGAATCGAGCATATAGAGACCCATATACTATTTCTTTCTTTATAATACACATGTATTTTTAGTGCTAATTTGTGTAGGTTACACTTATTAGTAGGCGACCGATTAAATCGGTTTATCATCTAAATACCGATTAGACGCTACTCTCAGGACAATACATAACAATTATCAATTTTCTTACCATTGCTTCTAACTTATACAAACAATCGGATTGTATTTTCCCGCATTAAACGAAGGTTAAAATAGCTATTTCTACCCTTATTTTCTATTACCTTAGTTTTAAAGCTTGTGCTTCCATAGACCTCAAGGCTGAAACATTTTCTTGAGTGAAACATAAGAGTGGTTGATATTAAACAATACCTATTGAGCATAATGGGTATAAAAATATTAGTAAGCTGTTTTGCGAATAGGACTTTGGCATTAAAAGAAACAACGAACAAGACATCACCCCAAGAAAAACAAAATTACAACGAGATCCTTGAGAAGCTTCATCTTCAACCTCCGACCGTGGCCGACGGCGCCTCCGCTGCCGCTCCTGAGTCGGCTTGATGTTGTTGGTTGCGGTGTTCGCCACGGTCAAAAGACACATCTGTTCCAGACGAAGAAGAAGGAAGAACTACCGATGAAGCTCCATGACGATCCGAAGATCCCCCAGCCAGACAAAATCCTCGAAGACCACACCACTCCCACAAGCCTCTCGACGTTGCCGCCAAGATGGGGTTGAAGCCGGGAAGACCTTATTGCACGAGACGCCGCCACCACCACCTGAACGCCGCCCCTACAAACCTTGACCCTAAAAACGAAGAATGAAGCCCTCAAAATAGGGAGCAGAGCCCTCCCACCGACGAGGGCCGAGATCCACCGCGCCTCCATGGCCCAAAGGCCATAGAGACGAGGCGATCAACGGCGGCGCCGGTAGGAGGCACGAGGCCGAGATCCAATCGCCTTGGGTCTCGTAACGTTTCGCGACTCTCCATTTGTCAATCTGGTTTATCTTTTAATAAAAGATTATATTTTTAAATGAAGGTAGTAAGAGATTATCTCTCAGCTAAAGAAAGATAACCTTGTCTTTCTTTATTTCTCTCTCATTTAACTAAAGTAAAATGTCAATGTGGCAACCATAAGAGAAAAATGAATTCACACCAATTATATATGCCTTGATGACCAAGAAAACAGGCAATTTATTTACATAAAAAAAAGTGCTCGATCAAGTTTATTTACACAATGTGTTCGATCAAGTTATTATATTATTAAACACACAAAAGCTAGCTGTCAAAGGGATAAACTACTTCCTCCGTCCCTTATACAACCAAAGCTCAGATCTGAAGCGTTAGCTTCTAAACGAACCGACGGGATCGATCGAAAGCCTCTGGAAAATCCGCCCCGATCCCACCAAACACCAACGCCCTTGTTCCTCCGCTGAAAATCCAACACCCCGCCGCTTCCTTCAGATCTGAGCGAGGGATCTACGGCGCCGGGTCTCTTTGAGGAGGATGAACTGGATCGGGCGCAAGATCCACCTCTACAATGTCAACATCGGCCTTTACATGCTCGATTGGTGGGAGCGGTACCTGTTCAGTATCCTTTCAGCGCTCGCTTCTCGTTTCCCCTTTACTGAACTGTTTGGATTTCGCCTTTTCGTATTTTAAAGTGCGTTTTGATTGTGCTTAGACAGTTCCTTGCTGAATCTGATAAAATCATCCATGGTGTAGTGAATTTTGTAGTTTATGGGATCTATGAGTCTTTCTGACTTCTAGTCACATGACTTCTGAGTAAACGGAATTATCTTTCTCGTTTTTACTAGGTTAATCTGGTATTGGTAGATACCATGGTAGCACAACCATTAGTGTTTGCTTGGTCCTTAATCTTGATATAAGGACCTCTTTTGAGTCTATTGAATTGTTGCAATCTACAGAGTTCGATATTTGTGGAATCTAATTAGATCATGTAAGTTCTTTTTTTAGTTTATGCATTGTGCAGAGCCAATTTATTCACTCTCTCCAGTATCCAACAAATTTGGCCATGCAAGGCAAGCTGCACTCAGCATAACAGCCCTGCAGCCTGGACAATTGACTACTAGGCAGTGCAGGACTAAGCTTGCATGGCACATTACCTTAGCACCTGTTGCAAATCTGTCGACCTGCGTCGTCAAATCATTTGAATCTTGCGCTTTGCAGCACTCCAAAAAAGCTTAAGTGATCATGTGAATATCAGTACATAGATGTATCCCCGATTGAATCATCATAGAGGATGGCAAGATATATAATCTATTAACCTCCTCGACTATGACCCAGCAAGCCATTGCCACAACATGCTTAATTTCTTAATTCGCAAAAAAAAAACATGCTTAATTTCTTCTCAAAATTACCTCCAGTAATAGTTTGGTTTTATATCACTTGATCTTATTAAAAGATCCTCTGTAGCAACCAAGAGCAGATGGTCTTTCTGTCTGCTTCTACACAAGCCCCCATGTTCAGAATATTAATCAATGGAGGTCATAGGACATAAGCTGTTCCCCTCAAGTCTCCATTCTAGACTATGTAGCTCCTGCTTCTATAGTTCCCTGGACTTGATTCACTCAGTTATTTCAAATTTTCTGGAGTCTTAATTCTAGAAACGGAAATACTTTTGTACACCCACGCATGGGTGTGGGTGTTTCCGGAATGCCATAGAGCTCAGCAGATTTTTTAAAGAGCATAACAGTTATCAGCAAAGGGAGGGAACCTGATAGCTTTTGTTCAAAACAAGGTAACCATTGTAGTATTCTTTTGACAACATTGAAACTATTAACTCTATGCAACCCTAGTTATGTGGCAACGGATAGTGTTTCACGCTTGACTGTCATCATTCTTCTTGCGATAATCTGTTGTCCTTCCCTTTCTAAGTTCCAATGTCAAGTTCTCTACACGCCAATATTCACGCTACATGTTGGGCACTGGAGCTCCACCATGTGCTTTAGTCATACAAAGATTGTCCTAGCAGAGAGATTATTACATGTCAAGTATATCCACTCCCTTGCTTAGAAAATGTGTAGTGGTATGGTGGAATTGTGGAAAGTTGTCAATTGCCAGGGACATTCGTTTTTTTCCTTTTGTTCATCAGCAACTTTGTGGAAGCTGGGAAGCTTCTCTGATTGCATAAAGAGTCTAAAGATCTGGAGTTCTTATTATTGTATTACAAGTTTTAACACTTCAGTTTCCAATTTCTTACTTATCTCAGCAAATTACCAAAAAAAATATGTTAGCACTTAACTGATACAGATACATTGATGCTTTGCCTTATTTGGTACATCCTCCGGTATCTCATCGCGTTCTTTCAGAGGTATAATCTTTTTAGCCTTGATCTCCTTACCTTATTTCACACTAAAGCATGTGCTGAAACTTTTCTCAGCTGTTATGTTTTTATTCTCCCATAAGATATCATTCAATATTAACTAGCATGCTCCTTTGGATCGGCCTATTTAAGGAATTCAAGGGGTTATTCAAGTATAAGATTCATTTTATTACACCTTTTGTGGAAGTATAAATTCATCAACATTGGAGTAGTTACACCAGCAAATCCAAATATGCATAGTTACAAACTTCCATTGATTATACTGGTGTGTCCATGCTGAAATCTTGCAACACCTTCGAAACTACCACTTCTTTTGTTGTCAATTTTTCATATGTCACATATCTGGTTCATTTGAATGTATGCTAATTAGGCTTCTCTATGTTGTAGTAATCTGGAGACCATCTTACAAGGTGCAAACTATCTTGTACAAGGTAGATAATCATCATCTGCAAAACAAATGTGATGATGGTGTTAAGGAATTGCCCTTGTAACTTCATCTGTTTGATTAGTTTCAACTGAGAAACTAGAAAGAATGAGTTCATCTGTAATTTAGATCTGTTGTTTGTAGCCCTTCTAAGATGTAAGTTTCTGACATTTGTTTCTATGAAGCAAGCATAGCATGTGATGTGTAAGATTGCCGTACAGTACTGTCCATGATTGTTGTAATATATTGGTTCTTCTTATTCTCAGTTGCCAGACTTCCATAAATAATTTTGTCGCCTCAAATTGCACATTACTACACCTTAAATTGCTGATCTAATCGTGCAATTTTATAGCCTTTCCCATTTACCTTAGTTGTGTTCGTTCTCTCCGTTGAAGCGTTTTACTAGTTTTGTGTAAGTGATACAGACAGTGGAGATCCTTACTGGAACCTTGCATTGGTTGTCCTCTGGAGAAACTGTGAGTGATGTGGTGGTCTGCTGTGTTCGCTGTGATGCATGAAATGCACAAATATACTGATAATACCTGTATAATATTTTCGAATCAAAGATGGCTGAGGTCAAAACGACGAGCGGTTTTGGTCACACGTCCAATCCATCAACCTCAGCTGGTGGTTTCAGCGTCGTTTTCGTTCCCAGCTGCAATCCAACCCTTTCTGAAAACACAGTAAATCTTACCCTTTTCCTCTGCTGTAAGAAGCTGGTTTCTACGACGACGAGAAACGCAATTGAAGACGCCCCAGAGGGCCAGAGATAGTCCAGGCTTGTACGTCAGTTTGTTCAGAATCGTCAACCTTAGCGGCCCAGGCTGAAGTAAGGCTCGCCTGACGCGATTCCCCAGGCCGGTGCTTATCGTTTCTAGCACGCCGTGTGTGTGACCTGCTGTGTGTTTCGCTGTCCAGGAGTTCCTGATATATCACTTGCAGTTGCAGCGCTCCATAGCTCTAGACAAGGAGAAGAAACAGCGAGTGGGTCTCGCTTTGGTTCAGCCATGTTCTATCTTGTGATATCAATACCGGCGATTGTCCTGGTGCTCGTCCTGGCGCTGGGGTGCTACATGCTCGGCCGGAACCGTGGCTGGGCCGAGGCGGCCGCGCCGCAGCAGTTCGCACCACCGGCTCCCCCAAAGTAGTAGCAGAGACATGGAGATCTTCAGTGATATCATGCCGGCTCTCCTCCCCTGCTGTGCTTGTGGTGGTACTGGGTTTTTTCTCTCTCTCTCTCTTTTGTCTTGAAAATGCTGCATGTTCTTCATCTTGTGCGACTGTCGATACTCGATAGTGCAGCGTGGGTGTCTCCTTTATTATCAGTAGTAAAACGGGTGAACTGTTCTTCTTCCTCTTCATACAACTGTATTGCTTTCTGCCACTTTGTGAATGAATTCATGACAGCCGGATGCTCAGGTGGACAGTCTCAGATTGCTTACAGTTACCAGACTGAATTATCTGGTACTTTATGATATTTCGGATGTTCTATTTCAAATCCACTTCCTTTCTTTCATGTTAACAGACATCTCTTCTTACTGTTCTGAAGAAATCGGCCACCTAGATCAGTAGATTACACCGCATGCCATCCAACATGCCGCCAATGACTCGTGCTAACTGAAATCTTATCGCGTGGATCAGCAATGGTGGGATGCCATGTTCCATGACAACTGTGTGGGTTTTGTCTGATTTTCTCGAATTACTTCTCAACTGGGAAAGTGCCCGTGCGTTGCAACTTTTATTGAATAAATAACACATGCTCACGGCACTTTAAAATAACATGTTTTCTTTTGATTTTTTTAGATCATTCGAAAAAATAGCTTTCACTTCACATTTAGTTCCCTTGTTCTAGCATGAAGCATTTCTGTCGAAAAAGAGAAAAACCTGCAACCTACTTTCCAATCTTCTTGTTTGTAAAGGCAACACAATGCATAGCACAGCCCTTGACTGGGTGGGGACAACCCAACAAAGTTTGGCCAATCTGTTCGAAATATGTGAAGGAAGAATCTTTAATCCCAACAACCACATATTACCAGGGTTTAAGGTCGCTTGCATGAATTGTGTTGTTGGAGTGGTTCTTTCTTTATACTACCAAATCCTACAGCAAAAGTTAAATATGGCCTTTAGCTAGTGCTATATCTATTCAAAATTCAAAGTCGAAGTCTGGCATAACAAATGGAACAACATTCTAGGTCTAAATGTACATAGGATGATCATGCTAACTACTGTCATATTACCTGCAAAAAAAAAAACTACTGTCATATTACTTGCAAAGTAGTCTCGTTTAAACTGCATACTCACATCGGGACAATCTGTGGCCATGCAATACTCTCCGGCCAGCACCAGCTATTACCGGAAAATCTTTGAATCACAGAAGAGCAAGGATGGGATAAGTCATTCCTATCACAGCCCTGCAAGGAGCATTGACCTAAACTTTCTTTGCTTAAAGAGCACGATATGCGCAAAATCTGAAAAGAATGAGTTAACATCAGTGCTGATTTAATAAATATGTTCCAGAGTAAATTACTTCAGTTGTGACAAGAATCAACAAAAAGAGTAAATATTTCTGTAGCAATGCACATGTACAACAAACAGCTACACTAATTGTAAAAGATATGCGTTTTCACTTCATTTAGAAAGCACATCGAGCAAGTGAGAAAATACATTTGATATATCTCATAGAAACAAATGAATCTAAGTGTATAACATAAGAGAGTTATCAGATCATACGGACATCCAAACTCAAATTTATAGTGTAACAATTTTAAGAAACTTAAATTATATCACTCTGTTCCACAATATAAGCCATTGTAGCAAACTAAAATAGTGGTTCTTGCCTCACTCTGACGGCCCAATCCCAAGGCATTGCTGGGCTTCGACCCAGTCTTCTTGTAGCAGACACGCGATTCCTGCCTATTCTAAAAAAAAAAAGTGGTTCTTGCCTCACTCCGTTCGAATTCTTTCATTCTTCCAACATCCAGCTCGAGCGCTACCAGGAACCAGCATACACAAGGAAGAAAAAAAAAATCAAGGAACCAGCAAAAAAAATCAAGAGAAATTAGAGAAGCAAGAATCAAAAGATAATTACGAAAGACCTAGTGGATACGCTCAACTGCCTATTCTTTTATCGCGGTCGTGGATCTAATTCCCTTCACCAGGCCTGGGTTGTCCTCCTGCCCAAGAAGGATGTGTCTGTGGAGATGCGTGATTTCATGCCTATTAACCACATGCATATTTTCGATAAAATCTTTTCAAAATCCTTGGCTTCGCGGCTAGGGTACCACATGCATGATCTCGTGGCTATCAATCAGTGTGCTTTTATCCGTGGAATATCTATCCTTGACAATTTCATGTTCTCCAGAGTACGATGCGGGCCCTTCACCATAAAAAGTATGCGTCTATCTTTCTCAAGATGGACCTCGCGAGAGCCTTTGATTCGGTCTCTTGGTCGTTCATCTAAGAGGTGCTGATAGCCCGTAGATTTGGGAAGAAGTGGTGCGTGTCGATTATCACTATCCTCTGTACTTCCAGTTCAAAAAATCTTATCAATGGGCATGCCACTAAGAGGATATGTCATCGCTGTGGACTGAGACAGGGAGACCTTCCTTCCCCTCTCTTGTTTGTCATTATCATGGATGTTCTAGAGGCCTTATTCAAGGTGGCGGATGACATGAGTTTATTCGAATCTATGTCTACTTTTGGGGTAAAACACCGCCTTTCCCTTTTTGCGGATGATGTGGCTCTAGTTGTCAGACCAAAGTGGGAGGAAAATTAGGGTGGCTTTGGTGATCTTTAACCTTTTTGGGGATGCTTCCGCCCTAAGGGTTAACTACTCTAAAAGAGCGGACACTATGATCTGATGTGGTGGGTTAGATGTGGATTACATTCGTGCTATGCTACCTGTGGACTTCCCTTGCACATATCTGGGTCTCCCTCTTTCGACGTCTAGATTACCAAAAGCTCAATTCCAACCTTACATTGACAAGCTGGCCAACCGCCTCTCCATGTGGAAGGGATCACTTCTTGATCTTGTTGGGAGGGCGGTTCTGGTCAAGGCCGTGCTTACGACAATGACTATTTATTGCATGATGGCCCTTGACTTGCATGTGTGGATGATTAATGTTCTCAAGGGGCTCTGTCGTGGAATCTTGTGGTGTGCCAATCCTTCGGCTAAGGGTGGGACATGCCCCCTGGCTTGGCCTTTGGTTTGTACGTCAAATGATAAACCGTGGACTTAAGACCGCTTGCCTTGCTCGGATAAGGCCAGAGCCATTTTCCACTCTTCGATGCTACCTGTCCTTGGTAATGGCGAGTCTTGCCCTTTTTTTGGCAAGATAAGTGGATCAATAACCAAAGTGTGGACATGAATGCGCCTCTGCTTCTTAATTTCGTGGACAAAGGTGCCCTACATTCTCACACGGTGGCTCAAGGGTTGGTCGCGCACCTTTGGGTTCGTGAGCTCTCCGCGGGCTTTTCAGTCCCGGCTTTGGTGGAATATCTGCATCTATGGAACAAAATTCCTGGAGTGCATCTTCTGGAAGATGAGGCTCACAACTACATCTAGTGACTTGTCGGCCAAATCGGCATACTTGGCATTCTTTGAAGGACGCACTCTTTGGCCTTTACATGACCTAATATGGAAATGCAAGGCTCTTTGAAATTCAAGTTATTTGCGTGAAAAGTGGTGTGGAACCGTTGTTGGACTGGTGACAGAAGATTTCCCCATGGCCTACCTGACTGCAACACTTTCTGTCTTTAACACACGGGGACAATTGAGCATCTTCTTATGCAATGTCCTTTTTGGGGGATCATTTGGTTTGAGGTCTAGCATGGTCCTCTCTTGCGTCGTCTGCCGTGGATGAGCTAGCTCCTTGTTTGATGGTCGAGTGTGCTCAACACGTGGCCCTCCAAACTCTGGCCTCAAGCGCGGTCCCTTTTCCTCCTAGTGCTTCAATCTATTTGGATCGAGAGGAATAATCGGATCTTCAAAAACAAGTCAGGGACGGAAGCGCTTTTGTTAGATGTCATCATTGAAGAGGCGGACATGTGGAAGCTCGTGGGTATATTGTGAGGTGTTCTCCCTTTTATTGCTAGTGATCTGTGTCTAGGGAGTTATAAGAGTGGATATTTGTATTTGGATCTTCTCCTATTTATAAAAGAGAAAAAAAAGACTTGCTTTCTCGGGCGTCCCTGAAAAAAAAATTCAAATGATAATGCATCTGTTAATTATCTCCATCAATGTTAGTTACCTCCATCAAGAAAACCGCATTGATATCCTCCATAGTCCATACCACACAATCTTTGCTGCCAGCAACCGGAGCTCCTGGTGCTACGCCACCAAGATCAGCAACAAACATAAAATGCAACCACAGCACCAACCAATCCGCGGGAAGGTTTGGTCGTTGTTTTAAGCTTTGTGTGGCGTATAGGGCAAACATGTGGAGCAATCGTCTGAACCGTTGCAAGGCACGCACGCTCGCACGCACTCGCCCACGCAGCGCACCTACCTCGCCGCCGGCCATGCGCCAACCGTTTCCGTTGCGCGCGCGCGGTAGGTGGAACCTGTGGATCCTGCTTCTCTCCAGGCCCAGCCGCCGGAGGTCCCATCGGACCGTCGCTGCCGGGCGCCCATCGCCTACTTGCCGGCGGATCGGTAGTATCTGCATTGAAGAGCGCGCGGCGGACGGATCTGCGGCCAGCGTTCGTCATGCATGGGCCACGCCGGCGATCGAGAGCAACAGCCAAAGGCGGACATATGTATCTAGGTTCCTGTCGCCATGAATGCGCCGATCGGTAATTAAGCTGGAGCCACTGCATGACAGATCGATCTAGCACACGTACGGCTACATTTCACGTATCTTCAGCTACTACCACGAATCATGTGCTTCATCGTGTGGCTACCTTCCTCCTGCGTAGCCTGCTAATACATGGCGTGCATCGTCTACCTAGGGCGACTAGCGTAGCATCCGTCTCAGCCGCACGATTTGTAGACTGAAGGCTCGAAATGACTCAGTCTACAAATAAGCCTACCTTTAGGTTTTGTCTTAATTCGTCTTTGTAAAGTTTAAACAATTTCATAGAAACAATAGCAATATTTACAACATTAAATTAATGCCACTAGATGCCTCTTGGAATGTTGTTTTATAATTTATCAGTTCAATGTCATAAATATTGTTACGGTCTTTTTTTATATAAAGTTGGTTAAAATTTAAAAGTTTAACTCAAGACAAAACCTAAAAGTACACTTAATTTGTCGACGGAACAATAACAGTCTAACATCTTAGAAAACAAAATAAAAGGAAACCCCGTAGGCACAAACTAGAGATACAAGCATCAAGAAGTGAACATATATCTTGAGACATCAGAGATAAAAAAAAACCAGGATAAAAAGTTATAGTTGCTAGTAGAATGTTAAAAGAAAATCACACTCCTAATCCCACTAGAAGCTCAAGTAGCAGAGGAAAATTTACATGAACAAGCCAAACAAGACAAAGACCCGGAAAAAAATTGATTCGTCCTTGCAATGGGCACAAGTATATATTCAACTAATTGTATGCTCATATTGAAGCGTCAAGCATTGAGACTCTCCACCGAGGATCTTGGACAAGACCACCATCACCTAGACAACTAGCTAGCCGAACCAACAAACAAGCAAAACTTTAAGGTTCTGCAAGGGAAGGTACTTTGTGACAACACCTCCAGGAATGAAACGATGCACGGGAGCATCATTTTCATTCACACTTTTTTTCTTGAAATGAGTGCGGTAAGGGAAGCCCCCACATCAATTTTTGTATATAAGAACAATAACCTTTCTCCATGAGGACTTGAACCTAGCTTCTGAGTTGTACATCCACTTTCATAATCATGTGAGTTAGGTTCACTTCTTTCTTTGTTCACACTTGTCGAAGAGGCCTGCTCCCCCACCCTACCCGCTCGAATGTGAGCCTTAATATGCTACCCGATTAATCAAGGTAACCCATGGGTAGATGAAAAACCTTCTAGAAATTGTGGCATAACACCAACCCCAATACCACCCCGGGCTCAAGAGTGGATGCACAAAACCAGGGAACTCACTTTTTTTAAGAAGTCGGGTTACCATCAACATAAGATGCCAACATCATTGGTAACCTTGGGGGGGAGGGGCAAAGATAACGCAAGGCCAGCAATATTGCAACATACAAGATCGAGATGCCCGCCACAATGTTGATTCGAACTGGTCAAGAGAGCACTAAACACATCGGAAAATGACATGAGGATACCAACCTTGCCACGATACCACCAACCTCCTGGTCCAGCAGAGTGTTGTTATTGGTCATCGGTCATCCACTTTTGCATGCATGATGGAAAGAGTGCTGGATCTAGTGTCGGTCCATGATTCTACAACCGAGGGTGCCATGCTTAAGACTCGCATTTCAGATGTTATAGACAAACAACCGAAATTCAACACAATTAATTTTTCAACATCCTAATAGTTGTCATCAGCAGGCCCGAAACAATGCAACACATTGCTTATTCTATTTTCACGTCCGGTCCACATGCCTCGTGGTGTACCCTACCCTACTTGACGACGTCAGTGAGATAGCCGCCGACCTCCGCACTAGCCGCCAAGGCCCACTGCACCACACCCATGGCGTCATCAAGCATGTGCTTTTTTCTTCTTAGGTTTGCGGAGTGTCTACTCAATCACTATCGTCACATGTCACAATCTAGTGTACTTGAGAAACCAATTTACAGGTGTGCCAAATTATAGAGCTTATGCATATCCCATTGCATGGTCTCTTGGCATGATATCATATGAAATTCCCGAACTTATGAGGCAACTAACATAGTGTTAATTAAATGTGTTTTATGTAACATGTTAATACATAATTGGTTTATATCATCCTTGCATGTCATTGGGACCTTTATCCCAGTTTATAGGCCTTGTCTGTATCCCTAGGTCGTAAATTTGACCAATGTAATACAAGACATAGTAGTATATTACAAAACATATATCATTAGAAACTTTAGATATTCTACTTTCCAATTAGATAGTTTTTTATGTTGTCGAATTTATATTACACTGGTCAAAATAATTTATATTATGTTGTCTAATTTGACCTGTTTACATGAATATGTCCTCCAAGAGACTACGCCCCGGCCAGAGAAAAAAGATTGTTTGATCCTTATTACAATGGCCACAAGTCTTCAACTAAACATGGATGCAGGATGGTCGTCTCGCCAGGCCGGACGTCGTCCCCGCGGACCTTCGCTGCCGGGCGCCCATCGCCTACTTGCCGGCGGTCCGGTGGTATATGCGGCCGGGGGCGGGGCCTACATTGAAGAGCGGCTAGCGTCCGTCATGCATGGGCCACGCCGGCGATATATAGGACGACGATCGATAGCGACAGCGAACGGCGGACTTATGCATGTAGGTTCCTGTCTCCATGAATGCCCCGATCGCTAAGCTGGAGTCATATCGATCTAGCCCATGCCAAGGTTGCGTTTCAGGTACCTTCGGCTACCACGAGTCATGTGCTCCATCATGTGGCTAGCTTTGTCCTGCGTCGCCACATGATTCATGGCGTGCATCGTCTACCTAGGCGTGCATAACGTAGCGTCCGTCTCAGCCGTACGATTTGTAGACGGGAGGCTTAAAGCGAGCCCGATTTCACCAAGTTAAAGAAAGCTCCTAACCGGCTAGCGGTATACCCCGTCCGTTCATAAATAAGTATACCTTTATGTTTTGTCTTAATTCATTTTATAAAGATCCAAGAATTTTATAGAAAATGGCAATATTTACGAAAATTGCTAATATACTTTTATGGAAAAGTACACTCTCATCCCACTAGAAGCTAAAGTAGTTTTCAAAAATTTACATGAACATGTACAATAAGATTACACCCCGGAGAAAAAAAGAACATGAACAACTAAACATCAATGCTCATATTGAAGGGTCACACACTGAGAATCCTTACCGATACACAAGGTAACCATGGCTAGATGTAAAACCTAGGGCATGCCACCAACCTCAACTACCACCATGGGCTCAAGAGTAGATACACAAAACCGAGAAAATCACCTTTTTCTTTTCAGAAGTCGGGTTACCATCAACATAAGACATAAACATCATAGATAACCTATGGGAAACCCAAGGACGACGGAAGGCCAACAATATTGCAACACAGTGCCATGAGACTACAATTGGCATGGCCAGGCCACCGATAAGGTAAGTGACAACCAAATGTGTTGTCATTGTCGAAATTGGCCGAACTCCTTTCATCCCTTCATAGATCCGTTGAGCATATATCTGGACATCCCTGCCAAGAAAGAGGCAAAGGGGATACAACCCTACCCTACCTCCAGAGAACCCTAGCTATCCAAGTTATGTCGACAAGCCTTCCCCTAAAGATGCGAGATCAAGATGCCTTCTCCAAAGGAGATTTCGATCTGGTCGAGAGGGCACTAAACTCATAGTGAAATGACATGCATGAGGAGACCAAGCCTGCCAACACACCACCATCGCAAACAATACCAACCTCTTCGTCCAGCAGAGCGTTGTTGTCGGTCATCAATCATCCACATTGGCATGTATGATTGAAGAGTGTAATAGATGTAGTGGCGGATCTAGGAATTTTTGACGGAGTGTGCCATGCTTAAGACTCACAATTCACATGTTATATACAAACAACAAATATTTAACATAATTATTTCTTCAACATTTGGCCGCTGTCGGCTCGACCGTACTCATGCCATGCATCACTTAATCTATGTTGGCGTCCAGTCCACATGCCTCGTGGTGTACCCTACCATACCCGACTATGTCACTGAGATGGTCGCCAATCTCCACACTGGTCGCCAAGGCCCACCGCACGCACGGTGTCGCCAAGTCTGTGCATTTTTTTCCAGGTTTGTGGAGTGTCCACTGAATCTCTATTTTCACATGTCACAATCTAGTGCACGTGAGAAATCAATTGAAAGGTGGGCTGAATTATTCAGGTTATGCATCTCCCACTGCTTGTCTCTTAGCATGATATCTTAGAAGATTCACAAACTTCAGTGGCAACTAACCTAGTGCATTTTACCTTAATTAATTAATGTTGTATCTAATATTGATTGTATTTAATTGGAGTAGATGACATCCTTCCACGTAATTGCATTGGGGCAGTAACATTATGTTTACCTATGAACGTTTGCAAGAGGCGATAGATACCTTCTTTCCTCATTAACTATTGTGTGATCTCAACATTTTGCCTATAATACCATGCTAAGAGTCAAACATTAGTAGAGAGGCCTTAGGGACGGGGCTATGGTATCTTTTTCTATATGATAGTATAGTTGTTGATATCTTTTTATAATTTTTTAAGCAAACTTTTTTTTTTGACTTTGAAAAAAAACTATATGCCAAATTACTATGCGTACAATAAATGGCCATCTGATTTGTGTACGACTATATATATTGATCCAACGAAGCTGCTCCATGCAGCGGGACTGCGGGAGTGATGGATGTCTCCGCCACTGCTTTGTCATTAAAAATGCGGACACCAAAATATCGTACGCGCATGGCATCGTTCTTTTAAAAAACGAAGGTATAACATGGTAGATTTTGAGTTGCTGGCAGAGTTTATTAGAAGTGGTGCCAATGGGCAGAGCTGCATTGAAGAGCAACAGGTGTGGATCCGCGGCTAGCGCCATTCATGGTTCCCGTCTTCATGAACGCCGCGATTAACGGCCAAGACAGATCCAGCTCCAGCTACAGACATACAGGTTCAAGCCAGCTACCAGGGATCATGCAGTTTCATGTGGCCAGCTTTGTTGTGCGTCGGCGGGCATACATGGCGCTTGTGTACACAGGCGTGGATATAACGACATAACGTACGTGGCACCCCTTCACCCGCTAGTGTTGACGTGCGTGATGAAATTTATTCGGGTGGTGCAACATGTCAAATATTGACGAGTCACCTAAAATATGATCGATGACCTTAGTCGTGGGAACGTTAGACGCTGAATGGATGAAAGACCGTGACTTTTACAAACGCGATAAGCAGATAAACAAAGAATGAACAAAACCACGTATAGGGGATACAAGATTATAACGTGGAAAACATCTCCAACAAGGAGAGGAAAACACCACGGCCACCGGCCACGGAAGATTAACTATATCGATGAAGTTCACACAACATCGTGGGTTTTCCAATGAAGTGGTAAACCCTAAACGATGGCTTACAAGATGTATTTATAGACAGAGATAAAAATCTGTACCGCTAGGAGGAAGAAGGGGATCTACCGGTGATGGGTCTCGCTCCGCTCGTTAGAAGTTACCCTCTCTTTTATATAAACAACACAGTGGCTAAAAGGGACACAACTATTTGACATTCATAGTACGCTGGCTAGCTAGTTCTTGAATTTAAATGTATTGATGAGGCATCGATACACACAAAAATCCAAACTGTTAGACAAAAGATGGTTATTTTAACAATATTTGAAGGATTCGATATAAAATGGTGTCATAAACGCGACAAGTAAATAACAAAGAACGATAAAGAAACACACGTAGGGGACACAAGATTTTAACGTGGAAAACCCCTTCCAACACAGAAGGGAAAAAAACCACGGACGCCAGCCAGCAAAACTTCAATATATCGGGGAGTGTTTACAAACACCGTGGGATATCTTATATTCTGATAAACCCTAGCCGACGGCTTACAAGAGGTATATATAGACGGTGGCATCGGCCCAAACCTACCGGCGATGGACCTCGCTTCGCTCGTCAGAAATTAGCCTCCCTTTAGAATAAATTTGCATCACAATACAACAAATGGACCACCAAAATGTCTCGAGGATAATGGCGCCGGATCAACGTACAATCGTACATTTGGTTTGACGAACTGGGTTCAGATAGCAGTGTGCGGTAGGTGCCTTCGGTGAGGTTAAAACTTAGCTACTGCCTAGTGCCTACCACCGAGCACTAATAAATAAAGCGGACTTACGTGGCTGTGCTTTCCAGTATTTTCCAAGGCTTGTATTCGTCCGGCGGAGGTCGGCACGACCGCACACGAGCCTGATTCCAATTTCCAAACGAGTCTTGGTTGGTGACTAGCTTGGTGCGCCAATCATTTTAGACGAGATAAAGCAAAGACCTAAAATGGTGACCGTGAAGAGGCAACGTGTGTGTTCACAGCTACTGCACCTCGTTTTACCTACTGCTTTCAGCGACGGAGCTGGTAAAGGGGTGGCCCGGCGGGTCAACTATTTGAAAATGGGTTCAACTGTATTTTCTATCTCCCGGCAAAAGAAACGGTCATATTTTTGTATCGACGAATTGGATATTTGGATTTGAAAATTACGTGGCGTTAAGCTGATCTCAGTAAAAAAATAACAATCAAAATGTTTGAATAAAAGCAATATATTGTAATATATTTTGAGATATATTTTAGAATAACAACTAAAATGCCTAAAAATGTAAATTCAAAAGTCTGGTGGTAAAAATGAAAAAAAAACTAGAAATATTTTCGAAATACCGAAGAAATTTTTGTGGACTTTCATGAAGGAACATGAGTCATCTTCAACCATATTTTTGCACAATTTGCGCTTGGCTCCTACTTCTTTTTTCTAATACTGGAATTTTAACATTTCTTAAGTTTATTGGAGTTTTTATTTAATTTCCTTTGATTTGTTATAACTTTTATGCTTTGGAATTTTTCATATGATTTTCGCCAGCGACAACAGTTTGACCGAGGCCGTAAACCAAATATGTTTGATACTAAAAGGGAAACATCAGTACTTATATTATCAGTTAAACAATCTGATCATTTTTTTCATAATCGGGAAACAAAAACACGCCTTCAGAAAATGTGGAGGGGAAAAACGGAAGTGTTGATGGCCGATATCGATGACTAAGGCGTGGTTGACCGCCATTGGTTGCAGCCATAGGCCAATCTCCCTAGCTTAATTATTAGTTCCCCACCAGGCCACCACATCCGTTGAACTCGTGCAGTAAACATTTCTTCGATCAGGTCTCATAAGACCACCTAGCAGGACTCGAGGTCCTGGTTGGGCTAAACGTGAACGCCTAGAGTTGGTAGGAAGCATACATCACGTGCAGAATTTTGTAGCATATGTGGAGACGACAAATTATTGGATTAGCAAAATCTGTTTATGATATAAACTATGCATTTGAATCTCTGACCAATTAATTAGTTAGTCCAGGTCAACCGATAGATTGATCGCTGATGATATTCATTCAGATCGAGTGGTTGGCAATAATTGGTAAAGTCAAACATCAAAGAGCTCGATCGCAAAACGAATGGATTATAGTATAACTACAGATCAAGTTCACTCTTCAGGTGATTGGTGGCATGTACTGATCAGCCATCCTCGAGGCCTCAGCTTGCGATTGAGTCGCTGGCGCTATCAGCCGATCTCGCTGTGGTGATCGTCTGCATATGGCGTATCCACTTATATTGTACCACAGCTGGCAATGTGATCGTGCAGCCTCAACAAAATGAAATAAAGTTTTGACCCTTTTTTTTTTGAGATACAGTTATTCGTCGGAACTTCCTACTGAATGAGTTTATTGGGTATACAACAATCTAACAAATAAAAAAATGCTGGAGTTATAACTATTTTCATCTCGCATGAGAAGATTTGACAAAATGCAACAAAAGAATCTTACCAATACATGGATCAGAAAATAAGTAATTCATGATGGTTTGACAAAGAAACATAAGCCTTAAAGGCACGGGAAATGTTTATCCACCATGCACAGTAGATGCCGTGCATTTTCCATACCCGATCATGTTTGAGACTCGGATCCTAGACTAAACACAATCCATTTTCTCGGAGTGGTATTCCCCAATTACATCGCATCGCACCGACACCTTCCCTCTTTCATCTTTCAGCTATTTTCCATGCGCCCGACAATGTTTCCCTATATCTTGCACGGTAGAAACTCCGCTCTTCTACGAGAGATGTCACAGACCGCTTGTTAACCAGGATCAGAAGCCGTGTCGAACCTTATAATCGTAATGACTACCACTTTGATCGACTAGCCACACTATCCTGGGTGCTTATTGTTCAGGAGCCAAGTCACCGCTCTCTCCTAATCAACGCATACACACTTTGTTGCTAAAAGACTTGACCAATAGTGAACCTTACCGATGAAGACTAGCATTTTGGAGGGGGCAAAAATCGGGCGTGCGCATTGCGCGAGGGCACCACTCACACGATAGTTGCGAGAGATATTTAGGTTGTGTGCCCTAGCAACTTGCCACATGGCAGAGGAACAAAAAGGAAAGTTACCATTCACCGACACGGTAAAATTCAACAAACCGTGGATGCGTTCGCTACAAGAGACCAGAATTAGCACGTTCGCTCAATATAAATTTCGTCTATACGGGTTATAGTGCCCCGAAGGTCCTTAACAAAAAATATATCTCTTCCTTAACACACACTATACTTCCAAAATAAGAAAAACATATAGGGCTCCTTTGAATTCTATGGGAGGATGAGTTCTTTTTTATTACATCAAAGAATTTTTTCATGATATATAATCTAATGTTTTTCCTACAAAATTTGCACCACAATTCTTATAAACTAGTTTACCTGTAATATGATCCTATGAATCACACAACTAATACATGAAACCTCTCATAGAAACTAAATTCTACACAATTTCTATACAAATACTATAAACAAAGGAGGCCATGGACAAAAACTGGACCTCAAACAAGAATACTTGCCTGTTTGTGTGCATTCGACCGACGCCGATCCCCTACGGTCGCGGTGTGCACGTGGATGACCAACGAGACGCGAGACCGGACCAGACAACCCCGTCCATGAATTCCTTCCGTTTTCTTCGTTCCTCGTGGTTGAACTGTCGAGACAACCACCAAATCGTGGCGGCGGATCTGAATACCGCGACAATGCACATGCCGCGTGCAACGCGTGCCATACGTACGTAGGGCTGTGCTCCGGTGTCCCCCCGCCGAACGATGTTCGGTGGTAAGCGCGTTTGGGTGAAAAAATATGGATGATCTCATCCCAAAAGCCGAATATTTTTCGAGAAAGGCTGGACCATATGATCCGTGAATTTCATGACTAATCTCACTAGCCGCTGAGAATCCATGGCCGTCGACGCGACTCCACACCGCCACCGTGTCCCCAGCTCGGCGGCCACCATGTCACGAGCGGTGGGCTTGCTTCCGCGTGGCTCCCTAGCTCGACATCGGCGGCCTCCAGGCACGGTAAGCGGCGGGCTTGATTTTCAACGTGGCTCCCTAGCTCGGCGGCGGCGGCCTCCATGGCGTGGCGAGCAACGAGCTTGCTAGCTGCCACACCCCGTCGACGAAACGGCCTCGCTAAATATGTGCGGGTAGTGACCTTGCTAGGTACGGGTAGGCGGGCCCGCTAGGTCCCGCCTCCACCACAAAGGGAAAAGGACCCGTTAATTACATATTAACCGGTGTGTTAATGGCATATTTATACTTTTTTATTAATCGTTAATTAAACATATTTTATCTCATCCCATCCCGTACTTGTTTGCCCATGAACCAAACACACATGTTAAGTCAACCCATGAAGGGGTATCAGCAGATCCTAGCCGTCTAAATAGAACGCCGTTCGCTAGGGGGGGACACCGGAGCAATAGCCACGTACGTACGGCCTCGTGGTCACGGATTGGCTCGATCTGGATCTCACTCAAGAGGAGTGGCCGAGTGGTCGCATCCGCAGAGATACTGAGACTCATCGAGCATGTTACCTTGCGTCTTGCGATCTCTCGAGCTCCTTGTAAGAAATTAAGTAAGTATTCCACAACTTCTTCCACTGTCAAGCGCTCAAGTGTGTGCACGATTAGTGGCGTAGCTTTAAGCTCTAGCTTCGCCACTGTGTGCACTGGCAGTGAAACTCCACACGAGAGACGAGACTGGACCGGAACCACAGCTGCTGAAATTCTCCGTCGGAATGTTCTCACGTCCAAACCGGAGCAAGTGGTAAGGCATCTCCAACCGAGCGACCCAAACGGACGTGTTGGGTCGTCCGTTTTGGATCATTTGCGTGGCCGAGCGGACGCGCGGACGGAGCCCCGCGTCCGCGCGTCTGTTTGGGTTGCACGCTGCGTCCAACGCAGCGGCCACCCATTTGGCCATTTGGCCTATTTTTTTGGGAAATAGGCCATCTGGCCACAGATCCTTATAAACAATGTCTAACAAACATAGAATAATATCTCATAAACATAGAATAATATATAACAAACATAAAATAATATCAAATAGCATAAAATATTATCAAATGTACCATGATAAATCAAATAAAATGTGCCATAGTTTGAGAAAAATATAAAAATTACAATTGAGATTGTCTAACTCAATTTGGGCGCTCGAGGATCTCCTTCTGTCTCTTCTCGAACCAAGCTCTCTTCGCCTCGCTCATGTTGGTCAAGTCGGCGTTCATGATGAGGTTGTCCTCGGCTTGGCGTTTGAGCTCAACTTCCTTCGCCTTCAGCTCCACCTCTTTGGCCCTTGCCATTGCTATGAGCTCAAGTTCTCTCTCTTTGAGCTCAAGTTCTTTAGCTTTGGTCTTGGCCTTGACCTCTTCAATCTCAAGCTTCTTCTGCTGGACATCAAAGAATTTCTTTCTGTCCTCTTCTTTCTCCCGGCGCCTCCTCTCATCCCTCTTGTCCGTGGACACCTCTCTGCCCGCATGCATCTCCTTCAAAGTGCCATACAATAGCATGGACGAAGCATCATGCTTCATGTCGGCTTTGGTTGACTTGTGGCCGCGTGGACGACCTGCACGAGAAGCGGAGCTACCGCAAGGCTGCCCACCATCAAGGTCAATGACCGTGGCATCTTTGACGGGATTGTTGCCAGTCAAGGTCGCCATGTACCCCTCGTACCCCTCCTGGAACTTGGGGGTGCCGTGGAGTTCCTTCCAACAATGAGGGAAGGCAAAGGTCTTCTCTCCATTGTTGACTTTGTAGAATTCCAAAGCTCGCCACACCTAGAGCAAAGCGAGACAACAACGATAAACATATGTGCAAACATCGGATGAATAAGTTGAGGTTAAGAATCATACCAAGTCCTTCACACTCATGCCACTAACGGGGATCCGCTTCGCGTGATCATACGCCGCCTCGAACTTGTTGCATTCCGTTTGAATTGCTCCCCACCTCTTTTGGAGCGATATTTCTGCGTTCGCTCTCAAATGGCTCCTGTCCATATTTGCGATGTTCATGGAAGTATTCATAGATCCGGCGCAGAATGCGGTCCCCTTCTGCTCGGCACCTGTCAACGCATCTTGCCCGATGGTCAACCATCCTTGGATGAGCACCTTGTCCTCCTTCTCCGTGTAGTTGGCGGTTCGTTTGCTTACCCGGCGACCTCTAGCTTGTGCAGCTGCGGCTTGTGTGAGGCCCTCACCGAACAACGGCTCCTCCTTGATGTTTATGCTTGGGACAATGTCCCTGTGTCAATGGGAGGTGGGGGGAGCCTGGTCGTGTCGGCGGGTCGTCGGCATTGTCCGCGAAGACGGAGGCACACGTGGACGGTGACGGCGCATGCGGACAAATCGTCAATGCGTGCACCGCCATGGCTGCTCCCGTGTTCTTGGGGCCTTTGGAGTTCGCGGCGCACGGTTCAGTCAATGGACGAAGGTGACGGCCCCGTCATGGACTCGCCCACCTCCGGTGACCCATCCCGTGATCGGTACTCGTGCCGCTGAATGCGCCCCCATTTCGTGCCCAAACGGGGTAGTCGGTGGGGCATTTGACCTTGGAGGAAGGGGCCGGGTCACGGACGAGGCCGAGCTCCCCGAGGCCGCGCCGGTGCCGGGGATGATCATGTGCTGGCCGAGCGCTGCGTGGCCGTAAAAGAGCATGGCCCGCTGCTCTTGAAGGAGAGTGTTCTTCGCCACCGTTTGGAGTTCGAGGAGCTGCTCCACGCCGCCGCTCGCGGCGGCCTCCTTCTTCCGTTGATCGACGCCCTGCGCCCCCCGCTTCTTGGTCTCCATCGCCCTCTGCTCCGCGTGAGCTCGCCGCCTTCTTCGTCGACGGCCGGGCTCCATGACCACCGAGCGTCTAGTTTCGAGCCGCCTCCACGGCAGAGCGGCAACGGCCGCGGCAGTGCCTCCTCTCCGATGGTGGCGGTGGTGGCGGTGGCGGCGCGGCCGCTTCGTCGGCCATCTCTAGGTTTTGGGACGGTGGAGTGTTCTGTTTTGGGAGGCGACGGGCAGGGGCGGACAAAGGGAGGACGCGAGCGACCAGCCTTTCGCGTCCGCGGCCACGCAAACTCGTCCAAGATTTGGGCCGGGTTTGGATCGTCCCGGACGCCGTGGCCATCCGTTTTAGGGATGGGTCCGCACGCTGGGCCGCGGTTTTATCCGTTTCGACCCATCCAGACACGCGGGCGCGAGATGGGTCGCCCGGTTGGAGATGCCCTAACATAAGCTGGTGTTCTTTTCTTGCAACTTGCATGGCATTGGCATGGCATGGCATGCAGCTTCCTACTGAATGAATAAAAAAGGAGCCCTGCTATACACACGACGAATTCCGTCCGATACTCATACGATCCAGCGTAGCTGCGAATCTTCTCGCGCTGAGACAATGAAAGGCAAACACGCTTCAGGTCTGGGCTAAATATTTTTTTGTATTTTTTTGCATAAAATCGTTGCAAGTTTTTTCAGCGGTATTTTGCACAATCACACACACCAAATATGGTGTTTCCATTCCAGGATTCCAGCATGCGGCAAAAGGCATAGTCGACGCGCGCACCCAACGATCTCCTGAGACCAACGATCTCCTGAAATTTCACCGCGCACACCCATCTCCATTTCCGCCTCCACTCTAGCACCGCCGCCACCCCTATTCCGCGCCGCTTCTGCCGCCGGTGCCTTGCTCGCCGTGGTAGATCAGTGACGCGTCGGTACTCCAAATTTTTTTTGGCGCGCCGACGCTGCTGAAATAAACGGATGACCAACCGCGCCGCTGCCTCCTGAAGTCGATTTCGCACCCAGCAAGCACCTCCGCCACGGAATTAGCGCCTCGGCGAGCACCTCTACCCCTTAGCGACCGGATCTATGTCACCGTAGCGGTGACGCAGATGTTCTGGGAGGCCGGTATCCCAATGCCATGGGGCGACGTGCACCTCCCCCACGGCTGGAACCTGAGCCCAGATCGGGTTCCGATGCCGCCGATCCGGAGCTCCGGCCGCGCCCGCGTCATGGAAATCTGGCGGCGGCATCCTCTAGATCGACAAGCCCGCGGCTACTCCGCCGCGGGCCGCGCCAGCGCCAGCGCCACAGGGCCCAGCCCGAAGAGGACGAAGACTCCGAGCTGCAGGCCACGCTGCGGCGTCTCGCGAGGTCAACGACCTCGAGGAACTGGCCAAATGGCCGCACCTCGCCGAGGCGCTGCGCGCCTCCACGCTGGAGTAGGAGGCCAGGAAGGCCAAGGGGGAAAGGGCGCAGGTCGCTCTGGCCGGAATCCCCGGCGCCCTCCGGCGTGTCCAGCCGGAACAACGCGTCGCCTCCGGGGGCCATCGTCCTCATCGACGGTGACGACGACGAGTGCTACTGGGAGTAGGGTGGCGCACCGGCGGCCACCTCGTCCCAAACCCTAGACTAGGGTTTCCTTCTCTTTTTTTTAGTTTAAAGCCTATATAGGGCTTTTTTGTGTAAAAATTGCCCAAAATAGGACTAAGTTTAAATGAACTGTAGTTTAAATTTAATTTGTTTTTGTTTTCCTTTATTATTATTATTTTTGTTATCTTTGACTTTTGGGGTGCGTCCGCGCGTTGGCACAGTGCGCGACCTAAACGGACCGACGGCCAGATCCGCCTGTCCACGCGGCAATCCAAACAGTCCAAAACAGACGGTCCAACACGTTCATTTGGATCGTCGCGTTGAAGATGGCCTTACGGAAGAGATGTGAAGTCGTGGAAGGGGTTTGATTTCTGGGTTGGTTGGAGTGGAACTTTGGATAAAGGGCGCAGGAACTAATTAGCTGTGCTTTCGCTGGGAGGTGGGAGGAGGCATCGTACATAGATCGGATGGAGATTGTCGTGTGTGAAGCAATTCCGATAAAAAAGATATGATTCTCATGGCCAGTCAGATTTCTGCCGCGATACTCGCGACTGGCCCACCGTGGGAACGTGTGGGAGTACTGATTCGCTGGGCTGTATCCTAAATCACGACAAACTAGACTGCTCGTGGAACACGAGAGGTCCCGTACTCGTAGTTCTTTCCTACAAATCAACTTAAAGCATCTTCCCCGACGAACTCATAAATAAACGTAAGCAACGTGCTCTCTATTTAAGAAGAGAGGCTGTCCACATCAGCGATCCTTAAAAAAAATTGAATACATAAATTTAAACAAATTTAGAAATTTTATTTAAATGTAGGTTCATTTACCAAAGTTCAAATGAAATTTAAACTAAACTAACTAAACCATAGTCTACTGGCAGTCGGTTAGGGTGCGCGACGAGCCTGTCTCGTCCTTGTTCTTCCCCTCGGCCGGAATGGCCGCTGCATGTGCTCGTGCTCAACTCTTCGCCCTTGCTTCGAGCATCTCGCTTTGCAACATCGCAGGCGTCACTGGAGCTTGCCGGTACGCTGGGCCTTCTGTCGTCTGCCATTGGTGGGACTCCTCGTTCTAGGCGAGCAACGCTTCCTCATGGACGGCCGTCTCGGTCTGTCGCTGAGCATTGAGCTCAAGTGGTATCTTCTGCTTGGCTGCCATGAGGAGGCGGCCCACTTGCACGAGTTCTTGGCGATGCGCTCGAGCATTGCGGTGTTGGTCTCCTCGAGGACTTACTCCTGGATCCTCTGGTCGCGTTGCGCGTTGAAGGAGGCCAAGATCACCACCTGCTCCTTGGCGTCCCATTATGCCTCCTTCTCCGCCTCGGTCTCCGCGTCTGCTATGAATGTTGCATTCCACTCGTCGAACTCGAAGTCGTTAGAGAAGTCATCCAAGTTGAAGTCTGGAAGCTCGAGCTTATCGTCGGGCTATGGCGGGGCCATGGGGTCTGGCTGCGGTGATAGCTGCCGCGCCGCCGGCATGCGACCGTTCCGGCCTAGCATCGAGTAGGTGTGGGAAGATGGTGAAACATTGTGGATCTTCCGGAGGAGAGTGCGATAGTGGTGCGGAGGCGACTACGGCGAAGGTGAGCGGGGAGGGCACACTAAATAAGAGGACATGACCGGTGTGCGCATTCGCCGGTATCCGAGGTGTCTCCACATGGGGAACCGGCAGGTTCATTAAAGACGGCAACCCACCGCCGAGCATCCTATGCATTGCATTAAAGAGGGAGTCACCTATGGACTCGCTGCCATGTTGGCCCCACCCTTGAAATCCGACGTGGCGCGGGGTGCCAACGCTCCTTTGGCGCCCTATCCGTAGGGGCCTGGAAGGGGTTGTCAACGTATCTATTGTACTCCAAAACTGGCAGGCAACTTTCCAGCCACGTCGGTGTGTGTCAGACATAGCGTCGGACCCCGATAAAGCTATTGGGGTCGCTACGAGGGGCAGTGGCGGAGCCACGTTGAGAGCTGTGTGGTCAAGTGACCACACAACTTTTTGCCATGTTCTTTGTATTTTGGTATTAATCTTGTAAAAAATATTTAAAATAAATAAAAATTATATGTATTTGATATCACAGATTTGAAATGACAACACTGACTTTAAGTTCAGGCTCCGCCACTGACGAGGGGTGTTGGTGCTCTTATATTCATACTGCGTAAGCAAATGAGCGAAATTCATAAAACGAAATTCATCACCACAACTATTATTGGGCCAAAGGTTATACGGACAACAACTGAAAATTAACGCTAAGTTTCAAATAATCTAAATCGTACGATTCAACCCATTTGATGGTGCTTCCAACAACCCAGTCCCACTAGTCAGGTACACCTAGCAAACCAGTTGGTTTGTTTCAGGGTTTCTCTGCGAACTAAAACTACTGAAAGAACCAGCCTAACCGGATCCAAATTTTACAGAAAAAATAAAAGTTCTCAAATCTAGAACTAATTTTCCTAGACTAGTCAATATATGTAATCAGAATTACTGGATTTTTTTAGGAATTTTTAAAAAGTTTGATTGCTTTTTCAATATTTGGCTAAACTAACAAAAACTGTCCAAACTTTAAAACTAGTATTCAAAATCATCTCATATTTTTCACACATTAGTAAATACATGTATTAGAATTTCTGGACTTTTTGGATAATTTAAAAGTTTGATTTTGTGGTAAAAATTGGCTTAATATTACAAAAAAAAAACTTCAAAACTACTGGTCAAAATCATTTCTATTTTCCCACATTAGTAAATACATATTAAAACTACTTGAATTTTCTATAAATTGTAAGATTTTTTGGTCAAATTTGGATCTGATTCGGATGGTTCGGTCAATATTTTCGGTTTGTATAAACCAAGAAAATCGGCTGGTTTGCCACATGTACTCGACTAGTGGCACCTAGTTATCGGTAGCACTATCAAATGGGCTAAATCGTATGTTTTTTTTTAGTTTGTATGAACTTGTTAGAATAATATGCACATTCTAGATAGGCTAGGACTCATCTATGTACTTCAAGTCTCCTCCCTATATATACCCCACGAGGGTCAGCACAATAAATACGAAACAAATATTAGGGTTCTACAATCTCTACACAACTTACACAAATTCACGCTAAGTTTTCTCAAATAATCTAAATCGTACGATTCAACCCATTTGATGGTGCTTCCAACAACCCAGTCCCACTAGTCAGGTACACCTAGCAAACCAGTTGGTTTGTTTCCTAAAACTACTAAAAGAACCAGCCTAACTGGATCCAAATTTTACAGAAAAATCAAAGTTCTCAAAAATCCAGAACTAATTTTCCTAGACTAGTAAATATATGTAATTAGAATTACTGGATTTTTTTAGGAATTTTTAAAAAGTTTGATTTTTTGTCAATATTTGGATAAACTAACAAAAACTGTCCAAACTTCAAAACTAGTATTCAAAATCATCTCATACATTTCACACATTAGTAAATGCATGTATTAGAATTTATGGACTTTTTGGATCATTTAAAAGTTTGATTTTGTGGTAAAAATTGGCTTAATCTTACAAAAAAATAATTCAAAACTACTGGTCAAAATCATTTCTATTTTCCTATATTAGTAAATACATATTAACACTACTGGAATTTTCTATAAATTGTAAGATTTTTTGGTAAAATTTGGATCTGATTCGGATGGTTTGGTCAATATTTTCGGTTTGTATAAACCAAGAAAATCTGTCTCGTCCTGGAAGAGTATTGTATATTTAAAAAAGGTGGTTTCTAACCTAACCCTTAAACTTAACTCCATAGTACTACTCAAAGCCAAACACTTGCAAACCTAGCTAGCTTAAGCACATGATGCATGATTAATATTGAACACTTGACTACTTGGTATGCGAGTACATAAGGGGGGAAAGGGATGACTGAAGAATATTGTTACCGTCAGCTCAAACCGGCATTCGTTATTTTTACCCCCTTCGCCCAAATTACATGCCTCGGAGAGTCTGGACAAATCCAAGTCACTTAGTTTGGAACGGAGGGATAATACAACTAGCTTTTATAACTTAAAAGTTGGTGCTAGGAATAAATATATTTACGCGACCCAATGGTGAGTCACCCATGTGGCAACTAATAAACCAGAATTGTCATCTACCTGTGGAGATCCGACGATTGAGAATGCGGTCCCGTTCCAGAAAAACTTAATTTCAATCGGTAGCTCGTTACAATTTCTGAAGAGTTTATGTTTGCTCAGAAGTCACAACGAGGTATAATAAGGATAAGCAACTATCATGTAAAAAAAGATAAGCAACTAGCGATCAACTTGAAAGAAAAAAAACAAACCTGGTGATCATGAAACACCATACGGAAGGATACACCTGTTCCAGTGTAAAGTGTCAAGCACGTGGGCATTCGAACCAGAAACAGAAGAAGCAGACTGTCTTCCCCCGCACCAACTCCCGCCGGCGCGGCACGCGACGCACCAACCATCTTGTGCCGGCCGGCCGAGTCTAGCTGCTACCTTCTCCCTCCGCCTCCGGCGGTCAATTCCGACTTCAAGCCTCCAGGTCCACACCAACCCATCCCACCACCCGCCATTCGCAGCTGAGCTACCTATTTAATCCCTCCTCCCCCCTCACTTCCTCTCCAAGAAGAGCTCAGCTTCCTCAGCTATTCGAGCTCCTCTTCTTCACCACAAGTCCGTCCTCATCAGTTCTCTTCACCACAAGTCCATCCTCAGCAGTTCTCTTCACATCTCGATGGAGTACGAGAACGGGCACATCGCCGCCAACGGCAATGGCCTGTGCGTGGCGCAGCCGGCGCGGTCCGATCCTCTGAACTGGGGGAAGGCAGCAGAGGAGCTGTCGGGGAGCCATTTGGACGCTGTCAAGCGGATGGTGGAGGAGTACCGCAAGCCGGTGGTGACCATGGAGGGCGCCAGCCTGACCATCGCCATGGTCGCCGCGGTGGCCGCTGGCGCCGACACCAGGGTGGAGCTGGACGAGTCCGCCCGCGGACGCGTCAAGGAGAGCAGCGACTGGGTCATGAACAGCATGGCGAACGGCACCGACAGCTACGGTGTCACCACCGGCTTCGGTGCCACCTCCCACCGGAGGACCAAGGAAGGCGGCGCTCTCCAGAGAGAGCTCATCAGGTACGAAGCAAACCACTGATTTATTCGCTGATCATCTGTCTGTACGAGTTATGGAAGCCTTATCTGATTCTTGTATTGCTTCCCTGTTCAGATTCCTCAACGCTGGAGCCTTCGGGACCGGCAGCGATGGACATGTCCTGCCCGCCGCGGCGACGAGGGCGGCCATGCTCGTCCGTGTCAACACCCTGCTCCAGGGGTACTCTGGCATCCGTTTCGAGATCCTGGAAACGCTCGCCACGCTTCTCAACGCCAACGTGACACCGTGCCTACCGCTCCGGGGCACCATCACCGCGTCCGGCGACCTTGTCCCGCTTTCCTACATCGCGGGGCTCGTCACTGGTCGCTCAAACTCAGTGGCCACGGCTCCTGACGGCAGCAAGGTGAACGCAGCGGAGGCATTCAAGATCGCCGGCATTCAGCATGGCTTCTTCGAGCTGCAGCCCAAAGAAGGTCTTGCCATGGTAAATGGCACGGCGGTCGGCTCCGGACTCGCATCCATGGTGCTCTTCGAGGCCAACATCCTTAGCCTCCTTGCCGAGGTTCTGTCGGCCGTGTTCTGCGAGGTCATGAATGGCAAGCCGGAGTTTACCGACCACCTCACACACAAGCTGAAGCATCATCCTGGACAGATCGAGGCCGCAGCCATCATGGAGCACATCCTTGAAGGCAGTTCCTATATGAAGCTCGCAAAGAAGCTCGGCGAGCTCGACCCACTGATGAAGCCAAAGCAAGATAGGTATGCTCTCCGGACATCACCGCAGTGGCTAGGGCCTCAGATTGAGGTTATACGTGCCGCCACCAAGTCGATCGAGCGCGAGATCAACTCCGTCAACGACAACCCACTCATCGACGTCTCCCGCGGCAAGGCTATCCATGGTGGAAACTTCCAGGGCACCCCGATCGGTGTGTCCATGGACAACACCAGGCTTGCCATTGCTGCGATCGGCAAGCTCATGTTTGCCCAGTTCTCAGAGCTGGTGAACGACTTCTACAACAACGGTTTGCCTTCCAATCTCTCTGGTGGGCGGAACCCGAGCTTGGATTATGGCTTGAAGGGTGCCGAGATTGCCATGGCCTCCTACTGCTCCGAGCTCCAATTCTTGGGCAACCCCGTGACTAACCATGTCCAGAGCGCAGAGCAGCACAACCAAGACGTCAATTCTCTAGGTCTCATCTCTTCGAGGAAGACCGCCGAGGCCATCGATATTTTGAAGCTCATGTCCTCGACATTCTTGGTCGCATTGTGCCAAGCTATCGACCTCCGGCACATCGAGGAGAATGTCAAGAATGCCGTCAAGAACTGTGTGAAGACGGTGGCCAGGAAGACCTTGAGCACCAACGATAGTGGCCATCTCCACAATGCACGCTTTTGTGAGAAGGACCTGCTCTTGACCATCGACCGCGAGGCAGTGTTCGCATACGCAGACGACCCTTGCAGCGCCAATTACCCATTGATGCAAAAGATGCGTGCGGTTCTTGTGGAGCACGCCTTGGCCAACGGTGAGGCCGAGCGCGATGTGCAGACTTCGGTATTCGCCAAGCTCGCCACATTCGAGCAGGAGCTCCGTTCGGTGCTTCCAAAGGAGGTTGAATCTGCCCGGAGCGCCGTGGAGAATGGCACTGCCGCACAGGAGAACCGCATCACCGAATGCCGGTCTTACCCGCTCTATCGCTTTGTGCGCAAGGAGCTCAGGACAGAGTACTTGACAGGAGAGAAGACGCGGTCTCCAGGTGAAGAGGTGGACAAGGTGTTTGTCGCCATGAACCAGGGCAAGCACATCGACGCTCTTCTTGAGTGCCTCAAGGAGTGGAATGGTGAGCCCCTGCCAATCTGCTGAACAGAGGTTCAAGGAATTTGTGAGAAGATAGTGTGCTCCACTTGTGTTTAGCTGATATGCATAGTACTGTTTTTTCATTGTATTTCCTGATGTTTGCAACGTTCTTCCAAAGCTGCCATGCGATCGATTGTGAAATATTGCAACTGCATTACTTGGTGTGGTAGGGTTCTTTTTGTGAGGTATTCAATGATGAAGTTAATAAGGTACAGTATAATGAGTGATAATTATTCATAATTTGTTCCATTTTTTATATGAATATTATGTTTCTGGAGATAATTTCGAGCGGGCAAAAGGATCTATTTTGTCTTGTGCCATATGCTGCATGGACATGATGTAACAAAATAGACCGCTACTCAGAAAGTGGATTGGTTGATCGCGTGGTCACTTCTCGGTGTTCTTCTTTACTATTTTCAAACTGGAATTTGATTGAAGAATATGGTACACCACTCGAGAGAAACGTCATTGCTGTGTCTTCCACTGTTTTCCAAGTGTAAAACCACGGATATGTGGCATATAAAACATTGCCGAGTCTTGCCACAAAAAGACTCAGCAAAACAAAAAGACACTCCACAAACAGGTAACACTAGGCAACTAAGGAAAAGACACTCAGCAAACTTATCATACTCGGCAAAATACTCGACAAACAATTGTGTATGGACAGAGATTTGGTGCACATGAGCACCAGTGATCCCTTTTTTTTAAAATCATTAAAAGTCATATTTCTAAGTTTCAGAAAAATCTGAAAATAAATCATGATGTAGTCAGTATTGTATCCTACAAACATGTAAATTTTCAACTGGAAATAATGTGTATTTTGAGCTGCACAAAAATAACAAATATGTGAATCTAAGTATTGTGATTCAAATCAAAAAAAAAATCAGACTTTGTAATTTTTGTGTAGCTCAGAAAATAAAACATTTGTAATTGAGATTTATACGTTAGAGAGGAATACATCATTAGCTACTTTTAGAATTTTGTTACATATTTTATAAAATATATAAATATAATTTTCGAATTTTTTAATACAATAAGAGCCCGGGTGCCCATGATCTAAAAGGACTTTTCAGTATATTATCCTCTACTTTGCGAGTGTCCCATATGTAATAATCGGCAAACATTTGTGTATTTTTCCTCAACTTTTTTCATGCACGAAATCAACGATTTTTTTCCTGTGCTAAAAATGTTGACTATCAATCTGAGAACTGTGTTGAAGGACGAAGGTTGCATCTTCAGTCAATATGTACACAATCACCACCACATATCTTCGACAGAAATCGTTTTTGACGAGCCTCAGTGTCCAATCAGGGATTCTCCAGCGGGTTGCTACCGCGTGGTAGAAAATTGGGTCTGTATGGCCCGACGCGTAATGTTCGATATGTCTCATTGAGACGCAAAGCTATTCAAATATGTTCCGCGAATGCGTCTGGGCGGACCCTACACGGTCAGCACCAGCGTCCGCGCTCTTCTCGCATCCTTCTCGCATCTGACAGCAACACAGATGCTTCGTCTTCAGCGCGGCATAACTGACAGGCAGCACGTTGCAGCTTTCCGCGCCGCGCTAATGGCGCCTTCCACGCGTCTGCGCTGGTTGGCGACGCCGCGACGGCTTCAATGGCAGTGCATTGAAGGCGAGGTGACGTCCGAGCTTTCTTAAGAGTCGTTGCCGGCGCCAATTTTCTCGACCACGCCATTGCCAGAGCCCAACATATCCACCCGACCGACTCCATGGGGGGTTGGCCGTACCGCAACACGAAAAACGGCCACGAAACCGACGGCTCGCGGTTCGGCAAGAAATCGTGGGTAGCACGGTATGTCTGCATCGACTTCGCGCGCCGGCTCTGAGAGGAGAACCGGCCGGTGCCATGGCCGGATGCGAGCCTGCCAGGAGGAGGATGGTATCAACTCTAGGTGTGTGTCGGCCCCTCCCGTGGCACGCGAGGGGAAAGAGCACCGCGACAAGGTGCGTCGTCACCAAGCCATCTTGCCGGCCAACCTACAAGACGATTCGGCGTACGCGCTAAACTCGGACAACTGGATCTCATTGACGCGGGAGTTCAACCCGCGCCGCCGAGCGGGATACCTCGGCAATGTCGACTTCTTCAACAACAAGCTCGGCGTGGATGAGGACAATGACGACGAAGACGAGGGCGAGTACGAGTACGACAATGGCGATCATGACGCCGACGAGGCTAAGGATGATTCCGACGGCCATATCCAATGCGGAAACAACAACCACGACGACTGCGATTCGACGTGGGATCCGAGACCTAATCATCGGACATCAGCAAGGAAGAGGCCATTGCCATCGCAATGGCCAATAGCGACCTCGACCAACTCGCTATATGGGACGGCCTCGCCATCCAGCTTCGCGAGTCGTCGCTGGCGCAGGGGAGGCCGACGACTCCTCCGGCCACGCCGACATGTACCCACATGTGCGCGCCGTCTCCTGCTCCTTCGACGGCATGGGATCCGTGGCAACCTTCACCGTAGACTCCTTCTTCATCGATGGCCTGGCAACAGTCACCGCAGGCTCCCCTTCCTCCTCCACCGTCGGCATACCAGCTCCCATGGCGGATGCCGGAGTTCATCGACCTCGTCAGCGACAGCGACCAGTAGTTCATAGCTAGGTATTAGCATGCCTTGCTGGCGCTTTTTCATTTCTAAGCTTTTTGTGTATTTTTACAATTGTGTAAATTATGGGGTTTTCAACGGAAAATATTATTATGCTGTCACCCCTAGGCGCAAATGGATACGCGTTCGATTTCGATCATTCGGCCCGTCGCAAACGACCGTAGGCAGTGTCGTTCGATTTGCGCCGATCCGCGGCCCTGGAGATGCCCTCACACAAATCTAGGGGGGCATAGGGCGCGTTTGTTAGCCTGCATCCATTTCGTGGCTCACGGCGCTAGTGAGATGGGCTCTCACCTGCGAGGCGAACGGGCGCCATGAAACGCGGGACGTTTGGTAGCATAGGCGGCCTTTTCTGCACCGAAGAGGGAAGTCAGACCCATTATTTGATTGCATGTTTCCAGTCCAACTTGCACGCATGAAAACATGAATCAGCTGTTTGGTTGCACAAATCACAGTTCCATATCCTTACCACAATATCATCACACACCATTCAGAAGAACAAGATCATCACAATCACCACGATGAGGAAGACGATGATGTAATCTTTGACCCGACTCTGACGTACCTCCGGTGGTGCTCCTTGTAGAGCATGTACTTCCTCCGGCGGTAGTTGTGCTAATGGCACTGGCTCATCGATAGCCTGATCTGCCAGGAACTCATCTTCTAGGAAGGTGATGTACTCTTGTTGTGCCTCCTCCAGTGTTTCATACCCTCGGTAGCTGTTGTACACCTGACTGGAGCACGCAGGGACACCATAGTGTTCAAACAGGGCCTTCGCCACAGCAGTCAGGTGGACTTCCTTGAATCCTTTGTCAGTTCTCACTCCGATCTTGATCAAGCTGCACATCTTCTCTAACACAAAGCTGGACATGAATGGAAACCATTTCATGGTGGCGGTCCCTTTCTGTGAGGCTTTCAAGGCCTTGTCCGCTTCCCTGCGGTTCTTGCTCTTCTGTGTGGCAGCCAACCTCGCCACGACCTCTGCCGCTACCTGAGCCACCAGGTCAGCCACATGCCCATCGACGGCTGGCAGAGGGGTGACCGCCACCTTGAACTCAAACAAGGGCTGTGAATTGGGAACTTGCAAAGGGGTCTGAGACTCCCCATCACATAAGGAGTCCTATACACATCATAGTACATATAACGTGAATCTAACAAAGACATGCCTAAAGTGGACAACACAAACCATACCAAACATCATCCTAAGTCAGACAACTATTTCATTGCAACTGTGAACAACACAAAACCTAGCAAGATCATGGTAGATTAGCACATTTGGGACAAACAAACGACCGAAAAATGTGGAACCCTAACAAGATCATGATAGCTCAGCACAATCCGGACTAACTCCTGCTACAAGATCAAACCCTAACCAAGATCTGACAACTCCTAACCTAGATCTAAACATAACTGAGGTACCGGGGTAAGGGAATCCTTACAGTCATCGTCGGAGGTGTAGAAGTGCTACACCAGGAAGAAGATGAAGCCGCCCAGATGCAGTCGCCGCCGCTGCCGCTGCCACTGTCACCGATCGGAGATGCGTGCGGCTCTTACCTGCTTGCCGACGAGAGGAGGAGCTCGAAATTTGGGGGAGAGTGGAGGAGGGATAGAAATAGGCGATGGGGCGTGGCGGGAGGTGACGGAATCCTTCCCGCCCCCTTTTCGCTTTTCGAATGCGCGTCGCAGCTCCCGACATCTCCATCCCCGTCTCCGCGCGTGCGCCAAAGATTCGCTTTTGTATCAGCTGCGTACAAGATTTGTCCTCCAGGATCTGGTCCGAAGGTGTTTTGAGAACCGGTTCGTGCAACGCGATTCAGCCTAGGCAACCAAACGAGCTGAAAATTGCTTGGCCGATGCAGAGCCAAGTCGAGGCCAGGCAACCAAACGCGTCCATAGCGATCTCAACATCACCTTCAGCAATCTCAGTGAAGCATTTTCTGTCGAACCCATGCCGCTTGTCACAGTGTGGACGCGGATGACCGACGAGACGCAGGACCAGAACACGACCGGGAAGCCTGTGAAGGTCGTGGTGGAAGTGGAACTATGAGAGTCGAATGACGAAGGGGCAACCAAACGCCAAGCTGGGGATGACCGGGAAGCCTCTGAAGGCCGTATCTTTTCCCCCACGTGTAACTTGTAAGGCGACAAGGCACATGCCGCGTGCAACGCGTGCCACGCCCATAAACGCGCTGTCTGGATCTGACGAACAGAAAAACCACGAGCTGCAGTTCCTGGCCAAAACCTCAGCACTGAAGTCGCACAGCCTGACGACGACACTCCAGTGTAGTCACAGCTGAAGCTCTATGCATTTACCATGTAATCTCCCGAGCATTGCCAGTGCAAATTACTGCAATCTCTAGCAAGGAGAAAAAGTGCAGCATAACCTTCTAGGAAAATATTCCGGAATTTCTCCTGCTCAACGCAGTCAGGTCTTCCAAGTCAAGTATGGACTCAGAACGGAACTTCACACGGCCCTGCAATGCAAGAGAAACAGACCGGAAATTTGCATCAGAATGGCTTTACACCCCAAACCGGAATATCTGTCGTCATAAACTCATTTCCAATGGAGTCACACTCGACCAAGAAAGAAGCCAAAAGCAAAAGCTGGTCTCCTTACCGATCTTAGCGTGCGAAGGTTCCAACATCAAGTGGTGCTTACTAAAGGGAGGAAATGCATGTGATTCCGATCCCCGCCTAGTTAGACTCCAACTGACTGACAGTTGCAGGACTGATCGGTTCGGTGCACTGTCACATTTGAATAACGGAAAAGCCAGCCAAGCATGAGAGCTTCCCTGCAACAAGCTATTCATTGGGCAATGAGTCCTATTGCGTTTGGAATTACTCGAGGCCAACTAGCTCGAGCAACATGTGCGAGCCCCGATTTAGAAATATAGTGGGATTCTTCACACATTTAGACAAAATTGAACAGGGGCTGTGAATCCACTAAGTTTTCTTTGGATCCTCCCGTGGATCCATGGATCATCACATGCTTAGTGGTTCACCAACCATTACCTCGACACAAGAGCAGTGCCTGCCACGGCCACAAACTGGTCGATCGCAACTTGGCTTGTTCGAGATCTGACTGAAGTACTGACTAGAAAACAACATGATGTTGTTTCTCGCAAACTTGTCAGTTTTTTTCTAAACGGGACAAAATCTTTGCCCTAAATTAATTAAGGAGTTTTACAAGAAAAATAAAAGGAAAATTACAAAACCCTTCTCTCTCGGTATGATTTCGCCCAGCTGCTTGCCCTGGCGGTTACGCACATATGTTTTTTAATCTTATTTATAATTTCTAAGGCCATGTACAATAGAAGATGCTTAGAGTGGTGCATAGGAAAATAAACCAAGCATTTTACTAAGCACGGTACTTATTTGTACATGAGTGGTGCCTAGTTAGGCATCTGTCTAGTACAAATAAGCACCGGTGCTTAGAAAAATCCAGTTTATTTTTCTATATAAGCACCCCTAACATGCTTGTTCTGAAAGACAAGAGCATTGGGTTCATTCTAAATCTCTCAAGTGGTGAGCAAAATGAGGAAAATAAAAGGCCTTGCGGTTTTGAGTCGAGCCATCATATGTCTTGTACCACCAAGTCTTCATACTATGGTTAGGTCCTCTATGAAGGACGAGAACATTATAGGCCGACCCAACCTTTTATGAAGAACTTAAAGACTAATTGTGAAACGGTAGTTGAAGAATAGGCGAGTGACTGATTCACAAGCACAGCGTCTCTTGACTTGTGTGCAGGCACAGCTGAAACCTACTGCACTTACCATGTAATCTCCCCAGCCTTACTGGTGCAGATCACTGCAACTTTAGAAAGTAGAGCAGCAAAACTTAGCTTTCTAAGTAGTCAAGTCTTTCAAGTCAAGTATGGAGTCGGAATGAAGCTTCACACCAGAGGAACGCGCTGGGCCGAAAGTTCGCATCAGAAATTCAGAATGGCTTTACATCCAAACCAGAATATCCCTCGTCATTCACTCATTTGCAGCTGGAGTAGCACAGACGCCACAAATAAATGCCGGTTTCCTTTTCGGTCTTAGAATCAAGTTTCCAATATTGCCGTGGTACTTACCAAAGGAAGAAAATGCATCTGATTCGGATCACCACCTAGTGAGACCATGACTGACTGACTGTCGCATGGCTGATCGCTGGACTGTGCCATTTTAAAACAAAAAAAAGTCAGTGAAACACGAGAGCTTCCCCGCGACAAGCGAAAATAGCAGGAAAGAGTCCCATTGCATATTTGCATCAGGAAACCACTAGCTCAAGCCTCACGTGCTATCTTGATTTTAAAATATGTGGGTAACAACTCCCGTTGTCCATAGAAGAGCTCAACTGGCTTTGGAGAAATAATCAAAGCTACTTCGTCAGAGAAACGACCGTGTAGTGGCAGCAACCAGCTGACTGCCTGGGTGTTGAACGACTAAGCATGTCATGGTGAATGCATCAGTACAGGACCGCTATTCTCTTGCGTGATTAGTGACATAAGAATGCAGATAATTAACGCACAAGCACATATGCATGATTAACACTGAACACTTGACTGACACTCGCAGGGCTGATCGGTGGACTGTACAATTTTAAAACAAACAAAAAAAAAATCAGTGAAACATGAGAGCTTCCCTACAACAAGCTGATTCACAGGAAAATATGAGGAAAGATCCCTATTGCATATTTGCATCAGGAAACGCTCAGCGTCACTAGCTCAAGCCTCACGTGCTAGCTTGATTTTAAAATATGTGGGTAACAACTCCCGTTGTCCATAGAAGAACTCAACTGGCTTTGGAGAAATAATCAAAGCTTACCTCGTCAGAGAAATGACCGCGTTAGTAGCAAGCAGCTGTCTGCCTGGGTGGTGAACATTCATCATGTGCTTGGGCGTCGGAGAAATGCTCAAGTGTTCAGTGTTGATCATGCATCGTGTGCTACTTCGTCAGAGAAATGACCGTGTTAGTAGTTAGTACAGGACCGCTATTCTCTTGCGTGATTAGTAACATGAGAATGCAGATAATTACCGCCCAAGCACATGATGCATGTTTAACACTAAACACTTGAGCATGCGAGCAAGCTAGGAAAATGAGGTGGGCGCCAGATGAATGCTGTTTCCATCATCAGCCCCTGGCAGAAGAGCGTAAAGAGGCATACCTGGTCTGAAAAAAGGTGAAAAGGGAGAGAAGAGACAGAGACCTGTGCTTGTGCCTGTGTGGCTACCTGAACATATCGTCGAGCACCTGGCCTGCAACTCGAAATGGAGGAGCAGGGCGTGCCGCGTCCCCCTCTCCTCCCGCACCTACCCCTTGGCCATTGCTCCGTGCGGAGCGCACCAACCAGTTCCAACTTGCGAGTCCAGCTGCCACGAATCCACCAACTCTACGTGCTCCCACGGTCACTAGCAGAAGCGGTCAACTTCGCCTTCCAGGTCCACACCAACCCACCCCACAACACCCACTTTGCTCACGCGCGCCACCTATTTAAACCCTCCATCCCCTCCATTCCCCTCCAAGAAGAGCTCCAGCCTCCTCTGCAACTCGAGCTCCTCTTCACCATCCACAACTCCGTCCACCAGACACATATCGATACAACGCCACTTTCAGTCACACAAACACCTGCAGCTGCTCGTGTCTAGCTTACTTGTTTCAGCACTTATTTGCATAATATGTCGATGGGCAGTGCAGCCAACGGCGATGGCTTGTGCGTGGCGCAGCCAGCGCTGGCCGACCCTCTGAACTGGGGAAAGGCTGCCGAGGAGCTGTCGGGGAGCCATCTCGATGCAGTGAAGCGGATGGTGGAAGAGTACCGCAAGCCGGTCGTGACCATGGAGGGCGCCAGCCTGACCATAGCCATGGTCGCCGCGGTTGCCGCCGGTGCTGACACCCGGGTGGAGCTCGACGAGTCCGCCCGCGGACGCGTCAAGGAGAGCAGCGACTGGGTCATGAACAGCATGGCCAATGGCACCGACAGCTACGGTGTCACCACCGGCTTCGGCGCCACCTCCCACCGCAGGACCAAGGAGGGAGGCGCTCTGCAGAGAGAGCTCATCAGGTATGAGTTAAACCATTCAAACTTCTGGTTAAGCATATTTGTCTATGAGTACATGAAGCCTTATTTGTTTCTTGTTGTCTGGACAGATTCCTTAACGCGGGAGCCTTCGGCACCGGCAGCGATGGCCACGTCCTGCCCGCTGCAACAACCAGGGCGGCCATGCTCGTCCGTGTCAACACCCTGCTCCAGGGGTACTCTGGCATCCGCTTCGAGATCCTTGAGACCCTTGCCACGCTTCTCAACGCCAACGTGACACCGTGCCTACCACTCCGGGGCACGATCACGGCGTCCGGTGATCTCGTCCCGCTGTCATACATAGCGGGTCTTGTGACCGGTCGCCCAAACTCCGTGGCCACGGCACCTGATGGCACGAAGGTTAACGCAGCCGAGGCATTCAAAATCGCCGGTATTCAGCACGGCTTCTTCGAGCTGCAGCCTAAGGAAGGCCTTGCCATGGTCAACGGTACAGCCGTAGGCTCAGGGCTCGCGTCCATGGTGCTCTTCGAGGCTAACATCCTTGGCGTCCTTGCCGAGGTTATATCAGCTGTGTTCTGCGAGGTCATGAACGGCAAGCCAGAGTTCACCGACCACCTCACACACAAGCTCAAGCATCACCCTGGCCAAATCGAGGCCGCGGCCATCATGGAGCACATCCTTGAAGGCAGCTCCTACATGGCGCTCGCGAAGAAGCTCGGCGAGCTCGACCCATTAATGAAGCCAAAGCAAGATAGGTATGCACTCCGCACGTCGCCTCAGTGGCTCGGCCCTCAGATTGAGGTCATCCGTGCCGCCACCAAGTCGATCGAGCGCGAGATCAACTCCGTCAACGACAACCCACTCATCGACGTCTCCCGTGGCAAGGCTATCCATGGCGGGAACTTCCAGGGCACACCTATCGGTGTGTCCATGGATAACACCAGGCTTGCCATTGCTGCGATTGGCAAGCTCATGTTTGCCCAGTTCTCCGAGCTGGTTAACGACTTCTACAACAATGGTCTGCCTTCCAACCTCTCTGGTGGGCGCAACCCGAGCTTGGACTATGGCTTCAAGGGTGCTGAGATTGCCATGGCCTCGTACTGCTCCGAGCTCCAATTCTTGGGAAATCCCGTGACTAACCATGTGCAGAGCGCAGAGCAGCACAACCAAGATGTCAACTCTCTCGGTCTCATCTCTTCCAGGAAGACCGCTGAGGCCATTGATATTTTGAAGCTCATGTCATCGACATTCTTGGTCGCCTTGTGCCAAGCTATCGACCTCCGCCACATCGAGGAGAATGTCAAGAATGCCGTCAAGAACTGTGTGAAGACGGTGGCCAGGAAGACCCTAAGCACCAACGACAGCGGCCATCTCCACAGTGCACGGTTTTGCGAGAAGGACCTGCTCTTGACCATCGACCGCGAAGCAGTCTTTGCGTATGCAGACGACCCTTGCAGTGCCAACTACCCACTGATGCAGAAGATGCGTGCGGTTCTCGTGGAGCATGCCTTGGCCAATGGTGAGGCCGAGCGGGACGCGCAGACGTCAGTGTTCGCCAAGCTCGCCACATTCGAGCAGGAGCTTCGTGCGGTCCTTCCCAAAGAGGTCGAGTCTGCCCGGTGTTCCGTGGAGAACGGCACCGCAGCACAACAGAACCGCATCACTGAATGCCGGTCGTACCCGCTGTACCGCTTTGTGCGCAAGGAGCTCGGCACAGAGTACTTAACCGGAGAGAAGACGCGGTCTCCCGGTGAAGAGGTGGACAAGGTGTTCGTTGCCATGAACCAGGGCAAGCACATTGACGCTCTGCTTGAGTGCCTCAAGGAGTGGAACGGGGAGCCCCTTCCAATCTGCTGAACAGAGGATCAAGGAATTGAAGAGAAGATTATGTGCTTCAGAGTACATAAGGTTTCAGATGTGTTTAGCTGACAAGTATCGTTACTGTTTTTTCATTGTATTTCCTAAAGTTGATGCCTACAATGTTCTTCAAGAGCTGCTATGCCGTTGCCAAAATTGCCAATTGCATTCCGTGGTTCTGGTAGGTTGCCATTAGATATTCTATGATGCAAGTTAAAACTGTAGTGTGATATCTTTCATGAAGAATGTACAAGTCTCAATTTCTGAGTTCAATGTTCTGGTTCTTGGACGAACTTAGAACAATATGAAAATAATATATTGTTGGTATGCCATATGGTCTACCGAAATAGACCGCGACTCAAAATTATAATTCATGACAGCGTGATCACTGATTGGACCAAGATTTTTTCTCAGTAAACAAAAAAAAATCTGGCGGGTAACGATATTTTTGGTATTTCGGAAATACCTGCCGAGATTTGCCAAACCAATTCACTATTTCATCCAAAATTTATCAAAAAAAAAAAATTTAGGTACATTATTTGAATATTGAAAATTTTCGTTCTGTATTATTTTTTCTAGGTGGTAACCGGTAAAACCGGTTTCCGCCGAAATATCGAAAATTCCAGAATATTTGAAGTTACCATGTTAACCTCTGTCTGCTCAACACAGTCAAAGTCTGTCAGGTCAAGTGTGCACTGAGCCACCAAGAACGGGACTTCACACCGGAGGAAGTTTACATTCAGGAAGGAATTTGACTTGTCATTTGTTGATTTGAAGAGGGGGTGTTATAGACGACCAAGACACGAACAAAAGCGGGTTTTTTATTTCCTGAGACGAAGCTTCAGTAGATCAGTGGATTGAGCTTTACTGAAGGAAGAAAATAGATGTGATTCCGATAACCACCCAGTTTCAGTGGATCGAGCTATACTAAAGGAAGAAAATACATGAAAAGGAAACTAGTATCTCAGAGTATCTGAATTATGCAGAGGGGATGAAAGTCGAACCGTGAGCCTGTTAACGAAACAAATTCAATGAAACAGCAACTGGACGACCAACTCACGAACAAAAACGAGTCCCCGTTTCTTTTTCCTAGATGAAGATTCAGTAGAACAGTAGAGCTTACTGAAAAATAAAGTACTCCTACATGTGGTTCCGAATTTCCGATCACCACGCAGCTTCTGTCCTGAGACTCGCGACTGGACTGACCTTGTTAGGACTGACCGCTGGTTTGCCTCGTTTTAAACAGAACTGCACGTGAAACAGGAAAAAGGAGAGCCAGTAGGAAAGCATCATACTGCAATAGGAAATACTCAAGGTCTCGATCAAGTGCCCCACATGGCCATTTGTGCTAGCTTAGTCTAAAATAGAAGATGTGGGGTTCTTCAGACCCCCAAAAGAATACCAGTGAGAGCCTATGGAGCACTAGCTAGTAGATAACGACTTGTCATAGCAGAACCCCGCACTGCTTTGGCTAAACAAAACAAAAAAACTAAGCTCCTCTTCGTTTTATTAAGATTTCTTTTCTTGCAGATTTGTATCCATGGTGCAAGGCTGCAAGCAGCCGGTCCCCCCTTGTTTAAAATGTTCCAATGTCGATTAAAGCCTATGGTTACATTAGTATGATTTGCACGTACATACCTCGAAGTGCAGCGTTTGTGGCATCAATTTGGTAAAAGCCGCTTTCAGCAACAGGTGGTAGCAGTTAAACGCAGCATACACTAAGGATCCATTATTACTAACATAAGTTGTTGAACATATTATGCGTGACACTGAAGACGCTCGTGGTCATAAGCAGGGTGCAGGGAGATGAACTCCTGTGCGTAATGAATAATCTAACCTGCTACTATGGACTGACGAAGTCAGCACGGCGTGCTCTACTTCTTCCCGCAGCGCTCTCATCTACGCACCCACCACCAATCCAGTGGTCAACCTCGCCTTACAGGTCCACACCAACCCACACCCACACCAACCCTGCTCAGCTTCTCTGCCTACTTAATCTCTCCCCGACATCCATTCCCCTCCAAGAAGAGCCTCACCGTCCTCTCCAATTTGAGCTCCTCTTCAACACCAGAGTGCGAGACACCGATCAATACAGTAGCACTTTCAGAATCCAGATACACGTACACCAAACTACCGGTGTCTAGCTAGTTTCCTTGCTTACTAGTTTGCTGCATATCTCCATGGAGTGCCAGAACGGACACGTTGTTGCCACCAGCGATGGCTTGTGCGTGGCGCAGCCGGCCCGGGCCGATCCTCTGAACTGGGGGAAGGCGGCGGAGGAGCTTTCCGGGAGCCATTTGGATGCCGTGAAGCAGATGGTGGAGGAGTACCGCAGGCCGGTGGTGACAATGGAGGGCGCCAGCCTGACCATTGCCATGGTCGCTGCGGTGGCCGCCGGCGCCGACACCAGGGTGGAGCTCGACGAGTCCGCCCGTGGACGTGTCAAGGAGAGCAGCGATTGGGTCATGAACAGCATGGCTAATGGCACCGACAGCTACGGTGTCACCACCGGCTTCGGCGCCACCTCCCACCGGAGGACCAAGGAGGGTGGTGCTCTGCAGAGAGAGCTCATCAGGTATGAATTAAACCATTCTACTTCTGGTTAAGCATATTTGTCTACGAGCACAGGACGCCTCATTTGTTTCTTGTTTGTCTCGACAGATTCCTTAACGCGGGAGCCTTTGGCACTGGCAGCGATGGCCACGTTCTGCCTGCTGCGACAACCAGGGCGGCCATGCTTGTCCGCGTCAACACTCTGCTCCAAGGGTACTCCGGCATCCGCTTTGAGATCCTTGAGACAATCGCTACCCTTCTCAACGCCAACGTGACACCGTGCCTGCCGCTCCGGGGGACCATCACCGCGTCCGGTGACCTCGTCCCACTATCCTACATCGCGGGTCTTGTTACCGGCCGCCCAAATTCTGTAGCAACAGCTCCAGATGGTAGCAAGGTTAACGCAGCAGAGGCTTTCAAGATTGCCGGCATCCAGCATGGCTTCTTCGAGCTGCAGCCCAAGGAAGGACTTGCCATGGTCAACGGCACCGCCGTGGGTTCCGGGCTCGCATCCATGGTGCTCTTCGAAGCTAACATCCTTGGTGTCCTTGCTGAGGTTCTGTCAGCCGTGTTCTGCGAGGTGATGAATGGCAAGCCGGAATACACCGACCACCTCACACACAAGCTGAAGCACCACCCGGGCCAGATCGAGGCTGCGGCCATTATGGAGCACATCCTTGAAGGCAGCTCCTACATGATGCTCGCAAAGAAGCTCGGCGAGCTTGACCCGCTGATGAAGCCGAAGCAAGATAGGTATGCACTCCGCACATCACCGCAATGGCTTGGCCCTCAGATTGAGGTCATCCGTGCCGCTACCAAGTCGATCGAGCGTGAGATCAACTCCGTCAACGACAACCCACTCATCGACGTCTCCCGCGGCAAAGCTATCCACGGTGGCAACTTCCAGGGCACGCCCATCGGTGTGTCGATGGACAACACCAGGCTTGCCATTGCTGCCATCGGCAAGCTCATGTTTGCCCAATTCTCGGAGCTAGTGAACGATTTCTACAACAACGGTTTGCCTTCCAATCTCTCTGGTGGGCGCAACCCGAGCTTGGACTATGGCTTCAAGGGTGCTGAAATTGCTATGGCCTCGTACTGCTCCGAGCTCCAGTTCTTGGGCAACCCTGTGACTAACCATGTTCAGAGCGCCGAGCAGCACAACCAAGACGTCAACTCTCTCGGCCTCATCTCTTCCAGGAAGACTGCTGAGGCGATTGACATTTTAAAGCTCATGTCCTCAACATTCATGGTCGCCTTGTGCCAAGCTATCGACCTCCGCCACATCGAGGAGAATGTCAAGAATGCCGTCAAGAACTGTGTGAAGACGGTGGCTAGGAAGACCCTGAGCACCAATGACAGTGGTCATCTCCATAATGCACGCTTCTGCGAGAAGGACCTGCTCCTGACGATCGACCGTGAGGCGGTGTTCGCCTACGCAGATGACCCTTGCAGTGCCAACTACCCGCTGATGCAGAAGATGCGTGCGGTTCTCGTGGAGCATGCCTTGGCCAACGGTGAAGCCGAGCAGGACGTGCAGACGTCAGTGTTCGCCAAGCTTGCCACATTTGAGCAGGAGCTCCATGCGGTTCTTCCCAAGGAGGTCGAGTCTGCCCGGTGTTCCGTGGAGAACGGCACCGCTGCACAACAGAACCGCATCACTGAATGCCGGTCGTACCCGCTCTACCGCTTTGTGCGCAAGGAGCTCGGCACGGAGTACTTAACCGGAGAGAAGACGCGGTCTCCTGGTGAAGAGGTGGACAAGGTATTTGTTGCTATGAACCAGGGTAAGCACATCGACGCGCTCCTTGAGTGCCTCAAGGAATGGAACGGTGAGCCTCTGCCTATCTGCTGAAGAATGGCTCAAGGAACTCAAGAATAGAGTGCTTGAGAATTCAGATGGCGTCCAACGTGTACTGTTTGTAAATTTTATTTCCGGATATCGATGTTTGCAACGTTCTTCCAGAGCTGCAGTGCCAGTTGGAAAATATAATTGCATGACTTGGTAGTGGTGTTTAGCCTAGAAATTTTCTATGATGTAACTTAGTAAAAGGGTACACTTTGTGATAATTATACATAATTATTGCACTAGTCCTTTGTTTTTATATCAATGTTCTGTCTCCTGAGGCAACTTTGAAGGATTCAAAGAATCTAGTATTGGTATGCCATTTGGTGCCTTAGTGCATGGGGATGACATGCCAAAAGTTCAGAATGGGAAAGTTGTGCTTGTGCAGTGAGCGGAATCTTCAGCGTTGTAGCTTTATCGACATGGTACAAGCTGGAAGGGCTTCGCTGAATTCTCAATCTTGCATCTAATTCCCTAATTCTATAGTATCACCAAAACGTCTTATAATTAAGGATAGCGGTAGTACCATGCTTACTCATTTCTGTCTGGAACTAGTAATATTGCACGTGCATGCACGTGTTGACTAATACATACACCAAAATTAGTCCGATTTAAATAAATATTGATGTATATACATAATCATTAAGACAAATTCTACAAATTACTGCAACAACATTAAGGTAAATTTCAAAATTTTGAATACATTGTTATAACATCAATCAATCACTCTGTGCATGGCTCTTCTTGTTTTTCTGTGTGCTCACTATTTTTCTTTATTTGTAAACGAAAATCTTGGGGGCCCTATGATCCTATTACAAATTGTCCGGGTAAACAGACTTGCTAAATAATATGTTGCAAAATGGAGACGTTAAGGAATATTGAGGAAAATGTCGGGCAAGGGTCAAAAGGTCAGCGTTGGCAGGGGAGTCTCAGCGATGATCCGAGCCAGAAAGTTATACAAATATGTAAGGGTGACTTCTTTTGGGCTTCTACCCCAGTTTCTAGGTCCCAAACCGCTGAAGCCCAAAAGATCAGCCCAGCTTCTACCCAGCTTCCTCCCACCGTGAAGCCCAATTTCTTCACGTACCGAGAAACTCGTCCCGAGCAGTTTCCCGAGCTTCTCCCGTGAATCGGTACAGCCAGACGTCTCCTTTTCTCCTCTCCCGCACGGCCCAGTCGCCCCGTTCCACACCATCCCCGACCATCCCGAGCTAGGGTTCCCGCACTGGAGCCGCCGCCGCTCCAGAGCCGGTGACCCGCCGCCGTCAGCTCCGGCAGGGAAGGAGCGCCGCCGCCCCTCCTCCCCCACGCCGCCCCTCCTCCCCCACGCGCCCCTCCTCCCCCACGCGCCCCTCCTGCGCCTTGCGTCGCCGGCTGTCCTCTGGTGTGGACGGCGCCCGCCCCTGCATCCAGCGCCAAGGAGCTCTCCGGTCCGGATGGAGAGAAGCTCATATATCTATGAGGATAGCACGTCTTTTCCTGGTGGACATGCTTCTTCTTCCTCTGATGGCGTAATGGGTGCTCTACGTCAAATTATTGCTGAAAGTTTGGTTGCTTGAGTTGTTATTGTTGTTGTTTCGGATCCATTAAGACATATATTTTATTTTGGCATGTACCAAATTATACTATGATACCATGTTTTTATTGGCGTCTGACTTCTCATAATTTTCTTGATTCAATTATACTTCATTATGTACTAAAACGTAAGGTATATATGATATCATCACTTATTTAAAGCACACAACAAATCTTGGGGCTTTATAGACATTTTACAACTTAATATAGAAATAAGCCATTATTCTAGAAGCCCAAAAGAATAGGAGGAGCTAGCTTCTAGGAGCTTCTACCCACCACAGTTTCTCCCCACCGAAACCCAGAAGCCGGCTTATGCATAAGCAGAAGCCCAAAAGAAGTCACCCTAAGCTTACTATGATCCAAACGAACTTCGAAAATAAAATTGAAAAACCTAGATCAAAGCATACAAATTCTAAACTTCTGCTATTGCTCAGTCAAACATAACCCACTACCAGCAACACTTCACACGTGCATATCATTTAATTAACCAAAGCAAACAGATCGCCAGGAAACAGCCACATAAGCTGACTTGGCCATGAATTGCAAATTTGAGCAAAGTCTACAAGGAAAACTCATTTTTTGCAATTGACTTAATGAACTTGCGATACCCTATTTCTTCTTCTCGGCACTAATGCGCTGAGATGTGTATCTCACTCTAGGAAATTATCTTAAATCTCATCACCAAGAACATGATAAATGTGAATGTTTCATAATATCTGGTAGAGGTTTCAGCTGTGCATTACTGGAAAGCTCAACCATAATAATAATCAGAAGTACAAAAATATGCAAATATCATTAAAGAAAGAGCCTAAACGAAGTTTTAGTGTCTATAGAAAAAAAGAATCTAGCGCTACTGTTATTGCAGATTCAGCACATTCAGCACAGGAGGTGAATATCAAAACATCACAGCCAATGAGGCTATGCGATTCATGTAGAAGATTACCTTCAGAGATGTGCTAGCATCAGATAATCATAGGTCTTCGATGGACATGTGCTCCAAAAATAAAGAACGAACCTAGAAGTCCACATCTGCTATAGTTGCCTCGGTGCCTGCATATGAGATAAAAAGGAAATAGCTGATCATGATCCAAAGAGGCAAGCCTTTCTGTATTAACTCAACTGCATGATCATATATAGCTTGGAAATAATCACCTGTATATGTATCTTTGAAGAGCTACCACCCCATGCGCTGTACTATCTCCTAAATGTGGTCTATGTACATTAGTTCTTTTCAGCATCTGCATCTGTGTCATCAAATCTGTTGCTCAGGTAGACAACAGACTATTTTGTCATAACTGAGAATGTAAATTAACTAAAGTGACACAGATTCTATGTAGGAATGTTTAGACCAAGCAAGAATAACCAGAATGGTGATAACAAAAAAGTGCAGGGTTCAGATTAATCAATATGCTTCATTGTTAGGGAAATACATATAGAGATATTATGTACACTCATTGTGCATAAACTACGTATGAGTTCCAGCTTAAGCCTGGAAGTGTACCTATCAGACATCCTACTAAGAAAGAGCAGTTTCCATAGCCTACAGAATTGCAGGAGCAATTGATTAGATAAAAACATATGTATAGCACCGAATGGGCGACATGACATCTTCTAATAAGCCAAATTAAGCACCATCATGCTCCCTTTCATCTTGCATCGGCTTCCTCAAAGATTTGACGCTGACTCTAAAATGCCTCCACCAAAATCCTTTTTTTTTTGCGAAAAAATCCTTTGCCAGACCTGAAACAAATAGTACTGCCGTCAGGCTAGAGACATGTGTTCATAATTTTGGAAAATGGACAAGATATAATAAACAGGAAACATCAGCCCAACCATGGGGTTAAGAGAGAAGGAGTACCTACATATTTGGTCTTGGGTGAGCAGGACGCGGCCGGGCTGGGTGCAGACGGACAACAAGTGCGGCGTCAGCGCTGTGTACTGCGGCGGCGTGCGGCGCGAAGGCGTGGGGCTGCCCAAATCACGTCGGGCAGGGCGAGGGCGGCCAGGTCAGTGCGGCGGCGTGGTCGGCGGGCAGAGTTCAGGCGTACCGTGCGAAGCCATGGGGGCGGCCCAAATCGCGTCGGGCAGGGCGAGGGCGAGGGCAATGCGAGGCCCAAACCGAGAGAAGGGTGTTTTTTTTTTCTTTTCCGGCTTTTTTCTTTTCTTTTTTTGATTGATGACATGTTTCCTCTGAGGGCTGAGGGACGGGAGAGAAGGGTGTTTATTTTTCTCCTTTTCTTGAGTCACAAAGTACGATCAGACATTCTCTCCAACATAAATGATTATCATTTCCTTGTCTTCTTTATGGTAGACTTCTCATGATAACTAATACATGCCTTCCGCAATGAGATACCTTGATAGTATGATGATCTAAGGATTTGTTTCATAAGCATGGATACTATTATTAACAAGAAATAACGTCTTGTAGCATATCAAGTACCATTGTTCTTCTAAACAATCTACTCGCACTGTTGTTAGTATTACCAATAATCATGATCCGTGATCATCGAACAACAGATGACCTATTCTTAGAGTCAGGACTAGGAACACTTGTTTGTTCTTTCTTATACACATGCTCTTAAGTTTTTTTTTAATCTCATATTCAAGACACAGAGCAGTTATAGCATGTTAGAATAAACTTAAAGTAATAACAATGAACAATCAATTATTCGCTCTAGGGCAAAACTCCGTCAGTCTCCCATTTGAACTAAAGTCACTGTTCAAAAAATCGTCCGATTCAACGATTAATCACCCGATTAATCCCTATTCAGTGGTCACCGATTAGCCGATAAACTCATTTATCGTCCGATTAACTCATTTATCATCCGATTAACTCATTTATCGCCCAACTAATCAGCCGATTTGCCTATTAATCGCTAATCGTCAGCCGATCGAGTTGACCCCGATAAGCGATTTCCTCAACATTGACTAAAGTTAATAATCTATTTTCATGAGTTCACAAACATTGATGGAACTACGGTGCTCCTCATGCTTTGCTTATGGTATAGACTTCATCCGTCGAAACTGACTTTCTCGGATCCCTATAAATCTTGTGAATTGTTCACATGTCCTTTCTCAGCATAAAGACTTGGACTTGTGAAACCAAAGCAATTGAATTACGGTGTAACCCTACCTCCCTTGCCTAGCCCATAATACTACTATCAAGATAGAGCTCCAGTGGACTTTACCATAGAAGAAACAACACGTGGTGTTCGGTAAATACATTTTCAGTCTAGTAGCCCTCCCTCTTGGCTTCCAAATCTGTGAGGTGCCACGCCTTAATTATAGAGTATGCTCTAGTGCATTGCTTAGAACTCCTTATAGCATATTGCACCAAAATTTAATTTAGTTACATAATCTATCCATTGTTTGGATTAGCAACAAAACTGCATCAATGTAACTCTTACAATAATCTCTCTGAACAATTTTCCCTAATTATTCTTGAGTTACCTCATTAATTGCTAACCAAAATTACCTTGGTTTCTGTCGCTAACACTTATCGTAACTGGAAAATTGTTCCGTACATTTCATAGCATATATTATGGATCTTAATGCATAAGCAATAATGTCCATGACACTCGGTACCATCTCATCAATCATGATCGATGAAACTTGGTAAGTACTATGCTATATGACTTGGGACTCATCCTTTCTTAGATTCATCCATCTTAAACACCTTTAACACTTTGTCAATGCACATGCTTTAGCTAAGCTCTATAGGCGTCTCCATCTATTTCTATAGATTTCAGTGCCCTATAGATATCGTCCTTGGCCAAAGTCCTTCCCGTTAAAACTTTATTTTAACAACCCTTTTCACTATGTTGAAAAAATCATATGTGTTAACCATATATCCACATATAGTATCAAATAATATTTTATGCTCTCCACTTTCCTTTTAGGAAATAGCACTCCATGCATTTTGCCCTTCCAGATGAAGCTTAAACATTCTAAGCGCTTCATCAAGGCAAAACACCTTAACTCCTCGATGCTAACTTCAGACCATAAATAGTGCTCCGAAGTTTGCATCCTTCATTAGAATTCTTGATTGACAAAACCCTTGGATCATATCTCATATGAGTCCTTGGTTAAAGTTCCGTTTAGAAATACCACTTTGCCATTGAACTAGTGATACGTCTCCAACGTATCCATAATTTCTGATGTTCCATGCTTGTTTTATGACAATACCTATATGTTTTGCTCAAACTTTATAATGTTTTTATGCGTTTTCCGGAACTAACCTATTAACAAGATGCCACATTGCCAGTTCTGTTTTCTGCTGTTTTTGGTTCTAGAAAGGCTGTTCGGGCAATATTCTCTAATTCGACGAAACGAAGACCCAGATCCTATTTTTCCCGAAGACCCAACACCGAAGGAGAACCGGGAGGGGCGGGGCCACAGACCATAAGGCGCGGCGTGCCCTGGCCGCCCCCTATGGTGAGGGGGCCCAGCACCCTCCCGTCGCCTCTTCGCCTATAAAACCCTTTCGACCTAAAAACGCATCGATTGACGAAACTCCAGAAAGACTCCAGGGCGCCGCCGCCATCACGAAACTCCAATTCGGGGACAGAAGTCTGTTCCGGCACCTGCCGGACGGGGAAGTGCCCCGGAAGCCATCTCCATCGACGCCACCGCCTCCATTAAGCTCCGTGAGTAGTTTCCCCATGGACTACGGGTTCTAGCTGTAGCTAGTTGGTATTCTCTCCCCATGTACTTCAATACAATGATCTCATGAGCTGCCTTACATGATTGAGATTCATCTGATGTAATCGGTGTTGTGTTTGTTGGGATCCGATGGATTGTTACATTATGATTAGTCTATCTATAAAGTTTGTGAAGTTATTGTTGCTGCAATCTTGTTGTGTTTAATGCTTGTCACTAGGGCCCGAGTGGCATGATCTTAGATTTAAGCTCTATACTTATTGCTTAGATTGTATCTACAAGTTGTTTGCACATGTCTATGTCCGGAACCCGAGGCCCCAAAGTGACAGAAATTGGAACAACCGGAGGGAAAGGCGTAGGTATGAGGATCACATGTTTTCACGGAGCGTTAATGCTTTGCTCCGGTGCTCTATTAAAAGGAGTACCTTAATTTCCAGAGTTTCTAGAGGCCCCTGCCACTTGGTAGGACAAAAGATGTTGTACAAGTTTCTCATTGCGAGCACGTATGACTATATATGGAAAACATGCCTACATGATTAATAATCTTGATATTCTGTCTTAATGCTATTTCAATCCTATCAATTGCCCAACTGTAATTTGTTCACCCAACACTTGTTATTGGAGAGTTACCACTAGTGTAGATAGCTGGGAACCCCGGTCCATCTCTCATCATTATATACTGCTCTACATGTCATTGGAAGTAGTATCAACTATTTTCTGTGCCATTGCTCTCATATTACTGCACTGCGTGTTATCAACTTGCTCTCATATTATTGCTTTCACATCACCCGTTACTAGTGCTTTTCCAGGTGCAGCTGAATTGACAACTCAGTTGTTAAGGCTTATAAGTATTCTTTACCTCCCCTTGTGTCGAATCAATAAATTTGAATTTTACTTTCCTCGAAGACTGTTGCGATCCCCTATATTTGTGGGTTATCAACTAGCAATACCATATAATAGATATTATGCTAATATGACCTCAGGGAAATTGCCACCCTTCAAAATTATTTTTGAAGATTGATTTCATTTAGGTACTTTATGGCTTCAAGCCACTCACTCGAGCTAAAATTGCCAACCTTATTACTTTGTCATTAGAAGAATTTACTTCATCCTCAAACCGTAAATTGTTATCAAATTCAGTTTGTTCTGCACGGTTCAACACCATTCTTGATCGAAGTTTCTACATCCTGTGCAAGAACTTCTGGATCCGTTATGTGAATGATTAGCGGAAATAGTTCCGTTGTCTCAATCACATCAAAAATTACCTAAGATCAATAATATCTTCAAGTTGTGCTTTATTCCCATTCACCTCTTTCAAAAGAAACAATTTCTTCTGAAATATCCCGTTGTCTGTGAAAAATAATTTGCCGGCAGTACGGTGACATGATGAATCCCCAAACTTTATCTTTTGGGATAATCAACAAAACAAAACATGTCTAATTTGGGATTTTGAACTTATAGGGATTTGAATGCTTATCATAAGTTTCATGTCCACAAATATTTTAGAAATGACACGTTAGGTGCAATACCAAACCATATGTCATATGATGTCATTTCACAGAGTTTACAACACTTTAATAATTGTAAATGTAGCAATACAATCCAGAAAACAAAATACTAGCATTGGAAAAAAAATACATCATATATCTCACAATCACTAAGATGTTTTACTAAACTTCTGATTAAAATTTTCTCCTTGATCCAATCGTAGAAACTCAATCTTTCCATTAGGTTGAGCTCCCACTTAATCTATGAAATTTTGAACTCAAATATTTCAGATTTCCACTTCATTAATTAAATAGATATGCGCATATCCATTTATGTCATAAGTAAAATCATTAAGTGGGACTTGCTAGCTTCTGTATGTCGGTAAATACGTTGGGTAACATTCATTAGAATGTATGAATTTCAAAAACTTACACAGTTGTTCAACATCACTCGTGAACACCTTCTTAGTCATTTTGGCAAGCCTCACATGGGCACATGATTCCAAATCGTAGGTAGTTAAAAGTCCATCACGATTGTACTCATGCATGTGATTCTTTCCAATATGACTTGAAGCGCTGCGCTACTCTGATATAGTCATCTATCAGTTTTCTTAGCATAATATAATTCAATAATCAAAATTCAATACCAAATAATTTTTGATAGTGCAAATCTTGAAGATTGACTTAAATGCATGATCTTGGCGAGAGTGGTGGTCCAATCACCAATTACGATATAGTATAGCACTTCATTTGCTTTTCAGAATTTTTATCTTTCAAAGCTCTTAGTTTACGTTGCCAACCCGAGCAACCAAATTAGTATCAAATACTAATTGCTTTGACACAAGCTGTAAGGAAAAAATGACAATCACCTGTATAACATGTATACCCTTTCTGGACAATTCCAGAAATTTTCCTCAGCCATGATCATCTCATGATCTTTGTCCTTTGCATCTTTATTTCTATAGGCTTCAACATGGCGAACATATTCTGCACTAGCTTGATCACTCCCGTCATCATATTATATGTGATCAAACCGCTGTAAGACGGTGTGAATGACTCAAGCACTTGATCCGTGCATAACCACATAGACGCCATATGATAATAATCCTGAGTTTCTGTGTAGAATCAACATCCTTGATTCCATACTCACAGCTTGCATCCTATAGCAGCGCTTTCGTTATCCAATAACTTTTAGCGCATGCTTAGTTCTGAGACAAAGCTTAGAACACCTTCATTACAACAGAGGTGTGAGCGTTCTGGGGACGCCCACTAAGCTTTGAATCCATGCAAGCAAGCATAAGGCTCATAGCCTTGTTGCAATCAAAATGGTGTGAGCACTTTGTTCATTTGGTGCTCACTAAATCAATAAGATACGTCCAGAAAGTATTACTTTTTTAGCTTCTCTAAGGACCATACTTAGAGTGTGAACCATGGTTGTGTCCATACAATTAATCTCAAGCATAACAATAGTAATTAAAAAACAACGCAGTCCATACACTCTACTACCTCCGACCCGATGTGTTGGGCATAAAAGTTATACCATTAGAAAGTATAACATCTGATGATATATGTTTTGTAATATATAACTTGTATTATGTTGGTCAAATTGACAACATATAAATACGCGTAGGTCTAACGCACCGGGACAAACAGAGTATACAATTTCTACACAAGTTTAATTAGACATAGTTCTATGATTAATTTGCACAATAATGTGCTCCCACTTTACTCAACAACCCTCATGGTTGAGATTAAGCTATTCAAGATCCATGAAGTGATTATTACCATTGATGTTACATCAATGATGGTAATAACCCCAAGGGGTAAGTCAAGTTGTCAATTACAACTCCTTGTAATTCTAGTTCATCTTTTGATGGACGTGTTCCGAGCTCATGACTTTCATGCTTGAACATCAAGAGAACCAAGTGTAATCCGTTGTGAGAACCGTTCATCACACGCCTTACAAATGAAGATCCGTTTGTACTCATGTTACATGGTGCACCCCGGAACGTCAAATATCGTGACGTTGCTATACTTGGAAGAGCACTATAACTGATGTTTTTCTAAGGGTTCACCGTAATAAACAAACTACTGCGCAATGAGGACATACAAGAAAAATATTACCATCACAAGCAATTTATAGCAAGTGATATGTCATAGTCCTATTTTTCTTCTTTGAACTTTTGTTTGTCCGAGTGTGATTTCCTTCATGTCTCGCGTCACAGCGAGGTCTAGCGTGACAATGGCAATCATATGGTTTTGAACCATCATGTCGAAATACATTGCATAGGACTATGCCACATAACATGCACTCACTGCAAAAGACAAGTTAGACATTCTAATTATTTCTAGCAAGTTTTAGGTTGTTACCCAACCTAACAACTACAACACTTGAACATGGAACTTCAAGTTGCACATCCTTTTCGTAAGTAGCTCACATGCCCAACTATAGTTGACCCAATGAAATGAACACTTCGTTGGTGTGCCAACCAGCATACTCAGGAGCAACATAGAAGGACCGCAGATTGTCAGAACAGTGTAACAAAGTCAAACTATGCCACTGAGATTAGAGGCCATACAAACAAGAGGGAAAGCAACAATAAATCCATCTCACTATATGAAACTAGCATAGATCTACGCTAATACCATTCAACGGGTTTGTGTATGTAACAAAAAAAATTATGTAACACAGTCACTCAAGATTTATCTATGCAATAACATAAACAATGAGGAGGATCAACTTATATTCACCGAGAGATTGTGGAAGACTCGATGACGAAGTTGATGAAGAACTTGAGCAGGGCTCCGCCTCATGGAGAGTGTTGCGGAAGACTCGACGGGCAGAGCTTCCCCCACTTGATGAAGATCCAAAGGCGACCGTGGACAGCGCTCCGCCTTCTTATTACTTGAGGATCGAGAGCACGACCCCTCTACAGTGTTGCATGCTTCATGCTCTCCGCTCCGGCACCTCGTCGGCATGAACGAAATTGTACCGAAGTACTATCTTAGATGCAAGCGTATGTGGATAACCTCCAGAGAGGACAGAACCTCCATATGAGGGAGAGACTCTACGCGGGAGGGGAGAGAGAGCCAACCAAAGGGCTATTGTGTTGTTGTGTATTGAGAGAGAGAGAGAGAGAGAGAAAGAGAGAGAGAGAGAGAGAGAGAGAGAGAGAGAGATGAGGCCCCCTCTCCTTATAAAGGGGTTCAGGGGACAGCCGTTGGCCCTAGGGGAACCCTAGGCCGACCCACACCTGCCTCCCACCGATCTAGATGTCCCCAAGTCTCCACCCCCACTTGGGGTACCTCCGGGAGGCCCCTTGGGGCCACAAGAACCCTACATGGGGCTCCGGCGAGGCCAAGCTGGGCATCCCTAAAGGACGTGAGAGAGCACCTACATCGTCCCCCCAAGAGGCCCATGTGGCCAGCCTGACCTGGGCATTTTCCCATCCGCCCAGCAGTCTAGTACTCCTTCGGCACTTCATACGAAGGTCTGAAACCCTAATTTTCTCTCACTGAATTTCCCGAAACAATTCCGTAAAATTATAGAAACTCTTTCAATCACTCTGGAACATTTATAAGCTTTTGGAACACTTCCAATAATGTTTCTCTCTCATATCAAGTGTCAGATCAATCCGAGTGTACCACCGGAAACATTCCGATAACACCGAAATGACTCTGATACTTCACCGAACTATTTCAATGTCGCCGGACCATTCCGAACATTCTCTTAACCACATACCATGTTTATAACAAATGCATCAAGTAGTGCAAAAGAACAAAGAACACTTCAGCGTGTAACACTGACAGGCCCAATCACTCGCCGACATGTTTCCGAAACTCTTTCAGATCAATAACTAATAGCGGGATCGTGACATCCATAATAGCTCATGTTTGTGATTGAGTAACCTTCAGTGTTATCATATAGTATTAATCCCATTGCTTCGCGATATCATGAATACCCAAGGTGATACTTTGCTATCCTCGTGATTCAACCCTTGATCACTATACCATTAACCTCGATTAGGTTTCATTCTCTTTCACGTACCATATTCTGATGTCCTTGTAATTCACATTACAAATTGTCTGGCAAGACGATTGGGTGACATCGTAATATCAAGATGGGCCCTAAGTATATATCTCCTTGTACCAGAGGAGTAATCCCTACTTTTGAGTCACTAAGTCGTCGAGCATTCTTTCCAAAAATATATGACTACCACCTTGCTCGTCTCCTTTTACGGTAGCTTCTGGTGATAACAAATACATGCCTTACGGAATGATATCTCTTGATACTCTCATGGTCTAAGGATTTGTTTCATAATACACATGGATACTACTATCAACGAGGAATAACGTCTCATATAATATATCGGATAAAATGGGGCTACGGAGTTGATAACTGTGAGTGCGGCGGTGTACGGAGAGGAGAGTGGGCAGTGGGGGCTAAGCGTTCCCTCTATTATATAGCAAGCGAGGCTAGCAAGTGGCAGTTAGGGTTTGTTTATGAGATCCAAACCTAGTGCGGCCAGCTAATTGCGCTGAGTATGCACAAACTACCCATATAAAGACAATGCACGACTCAGTAGAGATGGACCACACTTGTTAGTGAGACATTGTTGACAAGGTGCGTGCTTGAACATTCTCCAACCTTGGCCTAACTTTTGACGTCTCTTACAATAGACGGCACAACGCTAAATGCCTACATTGATCAATCACAACATTACTTGGTACTAGGGTTGCTTGCCACCAAGCACGGCATATTTATCCGCTTTACTTGATGCTGGGGTTGCTTGCCACCAAGCACGACATATTTATCCGCTGGTATGCAATCAACCACGACGAAAACCTGTGTGTCGGCCTTACAGGGGGGCGGGAATGCTCAACCATCGGCCAAAATATTATTGCAAGTAAATGCAGCTTGTGCCGTCCAAAAAAAAAAGACCGCCGGGTAAGGGTTTTTTTTGTAGTGTCTTCACGTGTTGTGAGAACTTCATGTACTTCTTTTCCCGTCGTGATCGTAGTTCTTACCCAGAACTGGAGTATCATGGCACGTTTGGTACACTCTCGAGAGGTGCACTACTTTTCCCACAACCGTCTTAAGCATTGTTGCTCAACCAGGAGTATGTCCCCGTTTATACTTCCCAGGTATATAGGTATATGAGGCCCGACTAAAATACAAGCCAATTATTGTCCTTCTCCGCTACCCCGCAATCCACCCTTTATAACGAGTTTCGGTCACATGATCTATGCTCAGTTACCCGGTGAGACAAGGAAATCATCTCTCTCCTCTACTATTTGTGATTGTTGCTGATATGCTCCAATCCATCCTTAACAAAGCTTTGCAAAAAACACCTAATCACCAAGCCTCCGCCTTGCCCTTCCTGCTCAGATTTCCCTATAATTCAATATGCTGATGATACTTTAGTCATTATGAAAGCTGATCCGCACAACTCATTTGTCTCAAGGTTATTCTTCATACTTTTGCTGAAGCTGCTGGATTAAGAGTGAATTATCAAAAATCAAGCATGATTCCTATCTGTATGAATGAAGATCGCCTAAGTGACTTCACCAGCGTGTTTACCTGTCAAGGAACTTTTCCATTCACATACCTTGGACTTCCCTTGGGCAGAAAAAATCATCCCTGGAGTATTTTTTTTATAATCAAAGAGTTCGGAAGATGATTATGTGGCATAGCATATTTTTTGAATCATGGTGGAAAATTGCAGATGGTTTAGTATGTGCTTGCTTCTCTCCCAATATTCTTCATGTGATGTCTGGTTGTGTCACTTACTATTAGGAACAAGTTGTTAAATACATGAGAAATTTCTTATGGAGGAAGAAAAATAGAGATGTTTAGGCAGAGGGTAATGCTCGTGTAGCATGGAAGAAAATATGCAGACCAAAAGAACAAGGTGGCCTTGGAGTTCTAAATTTGGAAGAAAAATCTACACAAATTCTTTAATAACATGGATATTCCTTGGGTGCATTTAATATAAAAAACCTATACCGGAAAGTTTCCTGGTAACCATTTCGAAGGATCTTTCTGGTGGAGAGCCAACATCAAGATGCTACCCATTTATAAATCGATGGCTAGGTGCAATTTAGGTGATGGGAAATCTATGATTTTTGGAAAGATCTGTGGACTGATAATTGCATGCACCAACAGTTTCCTCATCTTGTTTCATATGCCAAGAAAACTGACAACACTGTTGAGCGAGTACTTCAGAGTGAATTCCTACATGACCTCTTTAACCTTCCACTTTATCAGCAAGCATATGAGGAACTTGAAAATCTTGAAGAAATTTGTAACACTGCTCTAATCAAGGTTCAAGAAGGCAATCAAGATATGTGGTCCTACATCTCGGGAAATATCAGCTTCTCTTCCCGCCGCAGCCCAAACCTGCCGGTCCACCAACTACCGGCACCGGCCAAGGAGACAGACGCATCTTCTAGCTCCAACCCAAACGAAAACGCAGCATACCACAACCAGCACCGGGGCCGCTCGTCAGACCGCTCCTGGTTGACAGCAGCAAAGCCAGCAACCTTCAAGCCCAGATCGGGCCCACGAAGGTGGCCAGAAGCGGTCAATAAAGTGATCGCTGGTGATTTGGTAAAAGGGATTCCTGGTAATCATTGGTCAAGTCAAATATCAACGCAGATCAATTCAAAATTATGCATGCGCATGTGCGTGCAAAAGTGCTTTTGCTCCCAGGCCGCCAGGACGCTTAAGGAAGGGAATTATGGGTATTCTCAGCTCAATACCTACGGACTGCCTAGTTGATTGGCCGCCAGGATCAGGCTCTGATTCATACCCTGCCACTGTGAGTCCGTAAGTTAATTTTGTAAAAGTAATCCTTAGGTGTAGCATTGCCCTTCCCAGCTTGGTAGCAGCTTCTCAGCTTAATTTAAGCCAACAATCGAATGTTTCCTCAATTAACATAGTTTTCTATTTATATCCTTGATTTTGCATTCAAAAGAAACTGCATGTACATCTTGACTGTCTTTTTTTTTCTATAAAGCTAACAACTGCGTGTGGAAAAGGCAGACCATGTGTAGACCAAAATCGACAGTGATTTCCACGTTATCAGTCGATAAATATCATCGCATGAGCATGACCAAAACCAATCTCGCATGCATTTTCTTCACTCAAGAAAGTCCCATGCATTCCCACCATAATCAGCAAACAAGCAGGAAGCAGGGGCCAAAAGTAGGGTGGCAAGCCACAAACGGCGCGGGTTGCGGACAAATGTTTTCACTAAGAGCATCTTCAACACGCGCGCTGCAAAAAAACGACCGGTATGCAACGCGCGGGAGGAAAACAGGGCACGCGTGGTAGACGGCGTGGCCCTGCAAATTTTTTTTTGGGCGCGCGGCGTTTTGCACAATCCGGAGCGCCATATGTGACGCGTCGGCTACAGCGCGCGGCAACACTCTGCGCACGCGCGAAAAGCCAACGGCAGGAAATTCCCTCCGCCGCGCCATCATTTCCCACCGCCGCCGCCGTGAAATCCACCGTCGCCGGCGATTCGCCGCGCCCCCGTCTGCGCGCCGCCGCGGTAGATCCGCCTCGCCCCGCCTTCCGGCAGCGGCAGCCGCTCCGCCGCGCGACGCCCGCGCCGCCGCCAGCGACGGGCAGTAGTCGGCGCTCCTCCTCCGCCTCCTCCTTCCCGGCGCCGTCGCGTTCTCCTCCACGCCGTCGTCGCCATGTCGTCGTCTTTGCGCTTGCTAACAACATGGCCCGACCATGGTGCTCGCCGATTTGCTCGCAAGGTATGCACCTCCGCCGGCCGACCTCTATTAGCATGTGATTTTTACTCGCCAATTAGCTACAATAGTTAGTTGTAGTTAAGTAATTTCATATGAATGTTTGTAGAGTTCATCATACAATTCATCGGATGACGAGTATGACCAGGAGGAAGAGGAGAACATATCGCTACTATTAGCATACCGCGCCGTTAAGAAGCCAAAATTTGGTGGATCGATGTTCAGTAGACAGAAGTTGTGGAGAGAAAAGATTGAAGGGCATGAGAAGTTGATGCGGTCGTATTTCAATAAGAATCCAATATTCCCCGAAAGCTATTTTCGGCGGCGTTTCCGGATGAGTCTCAACTTGTTCAAGCACATCGCAACGGAGGTGACCAAGTATGATTGCTTCTTTGAGCAAAGGAGGAATGCCGCCGGAGAACTAGGTCATAGCACATATCAAAAGGTGACCGCCGCCTTGCGTATGTTGGCATATGGTATACCGGCGGATCTTATTGATGATCATTTGGCCATGGGAGAGAGCACTTCTATCTTGTGTGTGAAGCGCTTTGTCGTAGAAATTGTCAATGTCTTTGGCTCCACATACTTGAGAGCCCCCAATGCTCAAGACACTGCAAGGCTTTTGGAGATCAACGCCAACCGGGAGTTTCCCGGTATGCTTGGTTCCATTGATTGTATGCATTGGAGTTGGAAGAATTGTTCGGTGGCATGACATGGACAATTCAAAGGGTACAAGAAGGATGCCACCATAGTCCTTGAAGCGGTGGCCGACTAAGAGACTTGGATATGGCATGCTTTTTTGGAATGCCCGGGTCTTGCAATGACATCAATGTTCTTCAACGGTCACCACTAATGACAAGACTTGCAATGCGGGAAGGTCCATTGGTGGAGTTTGAAGCAAATGGCCACAAGTACAACTATGGCTACTTCCTCGCTGACGGCATATATCCAATGTGGCAAACATTTGTGAAACTGATTATTCAACCAAGAGGTAAGAAGCAAACCCAATTCCACAATGCACAAGCGGCGGCTAGGAAAGATGTAGAGAGAGCATTTGGGATTTTGCAAGCCCAATTTACCATTGTTAGAGGACCGGCTAGAATGCCTTTGGTATATCATGACCGCGTGTGTCATCATGCATAACATGATTATAGAGGATGATCGCGGGAAAGATGTGGATCATACCCACTATGACTTGATGAGGGTTCCGGTGCAAGTGAGGAGGTCCGCACATACGATTGCCTGGTTCATTGCCTCATACCATGCCATTCGGTGCAACGACACACATGATGAGCTTCAAAAAGATCTCATGAAAGAATGGTGGAATTGGAATGGACAACAGTAGTTGCATACTTGTTGTATTTGTTTGAAAACTATGTGTTGTATTGTCTCAAAAATATGTTGTATTGTTGTACGTTGGACGTGTTGTATTTGGTTTGAACAATGTATTGTATTTGGATGGTACATTTTATTCGTGAATTTATATGGTTGTTTGATCTTGTTCGATGCATAGTTGCGTTTGTTTGCCGCGCTGCAAAATAGAGCCTCCGGCGGAGGTGCTTTTTTTGCCCGCCAACGCGCGCTGCAAAATGGAGCATCCGGCGGGGGGAAATCGCTCCGTCGCGCGCCAACGGTTTACAACGCGGCGCCAGCGTCGTATACTGCGCCGAATTATACCGCGCATGTTGGAGATGCTCTAAGGTAGATCTACTTCTAATATTTTTCGTAAATCTTTTTCCTCTAAATTTCCTTTTGCGGGACGGGAAGCGGGCGTCGCTTGCAACCCTAGCCAATAGGCACCTTTCGCTAGCGAAAGCACAAGTCGCCTTTCTCTCGTGCGTGGTCATAGTGTGCACGCGGATGACCGACCAGACAAAAGACCAGAGAATTCCCTTGCTCCTTCCGTTTCCGTTCCTCCTGTGGGCTGGTGGAAATATCTTAGTCGATGGTTTGCCAACACATGCCTAGGCTAAGCAAATTAAGTGACCCGAGTGGTCACTGAAGGAGAAAACCAGATGCTGCAACCTGCAACCCCGCTCTCGCTTGCTGCTTCGGTGCAGTAACAGCTGAAACTCTTCGCAGTTGCCATGTACTCCATCCGTTCATCAAACGATGTTTTTTTATTCATCCAAAGTTAGATGTATATAGACATTATTTAATGTATAGATACATCTAAATTTAGACTTTTTCTATGGCCAGAGGGAGTAATATATGTCTGCTTAACACAGTCAAGTCTGTTAGGTCAAGTGTGCACTGGGAACGTGACTTCACACCGGAGGAGTGGCTGGACTGACCGACCAGAAGTTGACATTCAGGCCGGAATTTGCCTCATCATTTAGGGCTTCGCAGAAGGAATAGCATAGACGACCAAAGACACGAACAAAAGCGGGTTTCCATTTCATGAGATGAAAGCGTCAATGTATCAGTGGATCGAGCTTAGGAACAAGATACATGTGGTTCCGTTCACCAGACACACAGTTTGAGTGGATCCAGTTATACTGGAGGAAGTAAATACAGGATAACAGAACTAGTATCCCAGGGTATCTGCCCAACAGTCTGTGCACTGAGAACGAAACTTCACACCGATTGGAGTGGCTCCATCAGCCGGAAGTTCAGAAATTCAGAATGGCTTTACATTCAGACGGGAATGCACCTGGTTATTCATTCATTTGCAAAGGGAGTATACAGCACGGACGACCAAGCCACGAGCAAAAGCGATCGAGTCTCCTTTTTTTCAGATGAACCTTCAGTGTAGATCAGTGGACTCGACACTCAGCAACTGGACTGACCTTGCTAGGACCGGCCGTTGGTCTGTCTCTTTTTTAAACAGAACTGTACGTGAAACACGAGAGGCTATTAGCAACACGAGAGGCTATATCGGAAGAGAGCCAGCAGGAAAGCGCCATACTGAAATAGGAAATACTCAAGGTCACGGTCAAGTTCAAATCCCAATATGGCCATGTGTGCTAGCTTAGTCTAAACTAGAATATGTGGGGTTCTTCACACCCCAAAAAAGAAAAGGCAGTGAGAGCCTATGGAGCACTACTAGCAGATAACGACTCCCGTTGTCCATAGCAGAATCAAGCTTTGCTTTGGTTAAACAAACCTAGCTCCTTTTCGTTTTAAGATTTCTTTTCTTGTAGATTTGGTACATAGCAGAACCAAGCTTTGCTTTGTTTAAAATGCCCCAATTAGGTAAAGCACATGGTTTCCATTAGTATGTTTTGCACGTTGATAACTCAAAGTGCAGGGTTTCTGGCATCAATTAGGTAAAGCCGCTTTCAGCAACAGGTGGTAGCAGGCACGCAGCATATACTACTGCATTTCATGCAATTGCTGTGGTGAACAACTTGGCATGGGACCCATTATAGATGACACTAAACTGAAGACGCTCGTGGTCATAAGCAGGGAGATGAAGTGCTACTGTCAACATTGGTATGGACTAATGGTGTTTTGGCGAACATTTTGGGAGACGGCCAAGTCAGCAACTCTTGCTCTACCACCACGCGCACCAACCCCGGGCGGGTGAGTCCTTCTGCCACGAAGCCACCAGCAAGCTGCTCTACGTAGCCACCACCCAGTCCGTACGCTGTCATGGCCACTGCTGCTCTGCACCCACCAATTCAGTGGTCAACCTCGCCTTCCAGGTCCACACCAACCATCACCCGCACCAACCCTGCTCAGCTTCTCTGCCTACTTAATCTCTCCCCTGGCTCCATTCCCCTCCAAGAAGAGCCGCGCACTCCTCTGCAATTTGAGCTCCTCTTCAGCACAAGTCCTTCAACCAGAGTGTCAGACAACAATCCAGCACCACTTCCAGAGTCCAGATACACACACACACACACATACTGGTGTCTAGCTACCTTACTTGATTTACTAGTTCTTTGCATATCTCCATGGAGTGCGAGAACATGCACCTTGCCGCCAACGGCGATGGCCTGTGCGTGGCGCAGCCAGCCCGGGCTGATCCTCTGAACTGGGGAAAGGCAGCTGAGGAGCTGTCCGGGAGCCATTTGGATGCCGTGAAGCGGATGGTGGAGGAGTACCGCAGGCCCGTGGTTACCATGGAGGGCGCCAGCCTCACCATTGCCATGGTTGCCGCGGTGGCCGCCGGCGCCGACACGAGGGTGGAGCTCGACGAGTCTGCCCGTGGACGCGTCAAGGAGAGCAGCGACTGGGTCATGAACAGCATGGCGAACGGTACCGACAGCTACGGTGTCACCACCGGCTTCGGCGCCACCTCACACCGGAGGACCAAGGAGGGAGGCGCTCTGCAGAGAGAGCTCATCAGGTATAAATAAACCGTTCTGCTTCTGGACTATTCATTAAACATCTTTGTGTGTCAGTACAGAATGCCTTATCTGTTTCTTGTTTGTTTGGGCAGATTCCTTAACGCAGGAGCCTTCGGCACCGGCAGCGACGGCCACGTTCTGCCCGCCGCAACAACCAGGGCGGCCATGCTCGTCCGAGTCAACACCTTGCTTCAGGGGTACTCTGGCATCCGCTTCGAGATCCTCGAGACCATCGCCACGCTTCTGAATGCCAACGTGACACCGTGCCTACCGCTCCGGGGCACCATCACAGCGTCCGGTGACCTCGTCCCGCTATCGTACATCGCGGGTCTTGTGACCGGCCGCCCAAACTCTGTGGCAACAGCTCCAGATGGCAGGAAGGTTAATGCAGCAGAGGCATTCAAGATTGCTGGCATCCAGCATGGCTTCTTTGAGCTGCAGCCCAAGGAAGGACTTGCCATGGTCAACGGCACCGCCGTGGGCTCCGGGCTTGCGTCCATGGTGCTCTTTGAAGCTAACATCCTTGGCGTCCTTGCTGAGGTTCTGTCAGCTGTGTTCTGTGAGGTCATGAACGGCAAGCCCGAGTACACTGACCACCTTACACACAAGCTCAAGCATCACCCTGGCCAAATCGAGGCCGCGGCCATCATGGAGCACATCCTCGAAGGCAGCTCATACATGATGCTCGCGAAGAAGCTCGGCGAGCTCGACCCACTGATGAAGCCAAAGCAGGATAGGTATGCACTCCGCACATCACCTCAGTGGCTCGGCCCTCAGATTGAGGTCATCCGTGCCGCCACCAAGTCGATCGAGCGTGAGATCAATTCCGTCAACGACAACCCACTCATTGACGTCTCCCGTGGCAAGGCTATCCATGGCGGGAACTTCCAGGGCACACCTATCGGTGTGTCCATGGATAACACCAGGCTTGCCATTGCTGCCATCGGCAAGCTCATGTTTGCCCAATTCTCAGAGCTGGTTAATGACTTCTACAACAATGGTTTGCCTTCCAACCTCTCTGGTGGGCGCAACCCGAGCTTGGACTATGGCTTCAAGGGTGCTGAGATTGCCATGGCCTCGTACTGCTCTGAGCTACAATTCTTGGGCAATCCCGTGACTAACCATGTGCAGAGCGCAGAGCAGCACAACCAAGATGTCAACTCTCTCGGTCTCATCTCTTCCAGGAAGACCGCTGAGGCCATCGATATTCTGAAGCTCATGTCATCGACATTCTTAGTTGCCCTGTGCCAAGCTATCGACCTCCGCCACATCGAGGAGAATGTCAAGAATGCCGTGAAGAACTGTGTGAAGACAGTGGCCAGGAAGACCCTGAGCACCAATGATAGCGGCCATCTCCATAATGCACGATTTTGCGAGAAGGACCTGCTCTTGACCATCGACCGTGAGGCAGTCTTCGCATATGCGGACGACCCTTGCAGCGCCAACTACCCACTGATGCAGAAGATGCGTGCAGTTCTCGTGGAGCATGCCTTGGCCAACGGTGAGGCCGAGCGGGACGTGCAGACATCAGTGTTCGCCAAGCTCGCCGCATTCGAGCAGGAGCTCCGTGTGGTTCTTCCCAAGGAGGTTGAGTCTGCCCGGTGTTCCGTGGAGAACGGCACCGCTGCACAACAAAACCGCATCAGCGAATGCCGGTCATACCCACTCTATCGCTTCGTGCGCAAGGAGCTCGGGACTGAGTACTTGACCGGAGAGAAGACGAGGTCTCCTGGTGAAGAGGTGGACAAGGTGTTTGTTGCTATGAACCAGGGTAAGCACATCGATGCGCTGCTTGAGTGCCTCAAGGAGTGGAACGGTGAGCCCCTGCCTATCTGCTGAAGAATGGTTCAAGGAACTCAACAATAGAGTGCTTGAGAATTCAGATGGCGTCTAGCGTGTACTGTTTGTTAATTGTATTTCTGGATATCCATGTTTGCAACGTTCCTCCAGAGCCTGCAGTGCCAGTTGGAAAAGATAATAGCATGGCTTGGTAGTGGTGTTTAGCCTAGAAAACTTCTATGATGTTAGTTAGTAAAAGGGTACACTTTGTGATAAATATATATAATTATTGCACTAGTCCTTTATTTTTATATCAATGTTTTGTCTCCTGAGGCAACTTTGGAGGATTCAAAGAATCTAGTACTGGCATGCCATTTTGTGCGTGAGTGCGTGAGCATGACTTGCCAAAGGTTCAGAATGGAAAAGTTTTGCTTGTGCAGTCAGCGGAATCTTCAGCATTGTAGCTTTATCGACATGTTACAAGCTAGAAGGGCTTCGCTGAACTCTCAATTTTGCATCTAATTCCCTAGTTCTACAGTATCACCAAAACGTCTTATAATTAGGGACAGAGGTAGTACCACGCTTGCTCAATTCTTTCTGGAACTAGTGTCAACTAATAAATATACCAAAATTACTTTGATTTAAATAAATATTGATGTATATACATAATCATTAAGCGAAATTCTACAAATTACTGCAACAACATTAAGGTGAGATTCAAAATTTGAATACATTGTTATAACCTCAATCAATCACTATGTGCATGGCACTTCTTGTTTTTCTGTGTGCTCATTGCTTACTATTTCTCTTTACTTGTAAACGCAAATCTTGGGGACCCTATGATCCTAATACAAATTGTGGAAAAAAATGAGCTTCATGGGAGAGCATATATGGTGGAAAATTTCCAGGTATGGCTATATCATTTTTTTCTGGCAATTATAGAATTTTTCTGTTAGCCACTTAAGGTTAAAGTCCCATGATGAGTGTGCTACTATCATATTATAACTTCTGTTAAAAAATGTACTACTGTCTTGTGTTCTATAGATGAAAACTTCAAGCGAAAGCATATCAGCCTGTATTCTGTCTATGGCAAACTCTGGAGAAAACAGCAATGGGTCCCAACTTTTTATAACATTGAAGGCTACACCACATCTTGATGGGTATTACTTCTTTCCTTTAGTCATTTTGCACTTATAATTTTGGAGCTGTACTTTTTGTTCCTTTCCATAATTAAAATCGTGATGAAATTGTGACAAGTAATGATTGAGAGTGTGTGAAAGACCCATCACTGGTGGTATACTATCCACAACAAATTAATGTCTATTTCATGCCCCTCTGTGGAGAAGAAGACATTTTTTCACTGACCCCCATGGTCTATCAACATTTAATGAGCCTACATTATAACTTTTTGTAGCAAACATGTGGTCTTTGGGAAGGTGCTCGATGGAAAAGCTTTGCTTAAGAAGCTTGAAGCAGTGGGTTCTGGTTCTGGAAAGCCTACAAGCCCAGTTAAAATCGTTGATTGTGGTGAAGCCTCTAACATAGATACTCAGAATCAGTTACATGGAGAGAAAGGAAAGTAGCGGTTAATATGGCCTATGGAGATCTCCAAACAGTTCATGAGTTATCTTTTGCTAAGCTTTCTCAGCACTTCTTTTTGGAGAAAAGAAGCTTAAAAAGGCAGTAGAAGATAGCTCTGATTCTGAAGGGAAGGCCAGAACCAAAAAAAAACCCAGCGAGGATAAATGAAAGAAAAAAGAGAAAGCACTACTCCTCTGACTCATATAGCTCAGAAACTTCTGACTCAGGGTCCTATTCCTCAGATAGTCCGGAGTCAGAATCGTACTCGTCAGCATCATTGGATACCACCTCATCTAGTGATCATAGGCACAAGAGAAGAAAAGGTTCTAAGAAGGTTAAACGAAAGTCTACAAAGAGGAAGAGGAGCCATAAGAAGAGTAAGAGCAAGAGTAGAGGAACAAAAAGAAAATCCAAGAGGTAAATCTTGACCTATATAACCTGTACAGTTATGTTTGCTCAGAATTAATACTAACTGAATGATTCCCTTTTGGTGCTGTTTTTAGGAGCTATGGGAGCTCAAGTGATGATTCAAAAAGCTCAAGCAGTAGTTCTGACAATGAAAGTGCAAGCCGCCATACCAAGCACTCATTGAAGAAAGGTAGGAGAACTCTCATTCAGTTTTCTATTTGTGTTCACCATTTTCTATCAACATGCCCTGGTATGCCGGGTGCTGCTTAAATTTAGCTGTTTTTTTCTGTTCTGTTAACTATTTTGAGTTACTTTTCTGTGATCCCAAAGGCAATCCGTATTTGTACTTTCGCTTGCAAATTCCTGGGCATGACCTTCTTGCGTTTTATTTGGTTCAACATACTTGTACTCCCTCCGTCCATAAATAGATGCCAAAGATTTATTTAAATTCGGATGTATCTATACACTAAATCGTGACTAGATACATTCAAATTTAGACAAACTTTTGGCATCTATTTATGGACAGAGGTAGTAGTAATAATTAAAGATAAGCATCAATGGAATGGAAAATATTTTTTATTGGCCAACATTTTTGTGTTTATGTCTTTCATCACTATTCACGGGATATCTCTTGATTTAAAAATTTATTTGAGAGGCCTTTGCATGCTATTGCATATATGAGAATCATAAGTAGAAAGATTGTAGCATAACGCTTCAAGTTCGATAATATCTGTTGCTGTTTTTGTCTTTATTCTTTCTTTATAATTTTCAACAACCTGCAATGTATGACATAAGATACTATTTATGTGACCTTGATATTTTGTGTTTTTGGAATGCACTGATTACTGAGACGGCCATGCTGGTTTTGTAGTACAATTTTGAACTAATAATTATCTTTGTTAATACTTAATGGCAGACAAAGAAAATACCGAAATGATAAATTCGGAGAAAGGCAAAACCTTGGAAGATGCAGATAAAGGCAAAGAAATGGTTGCAGGAAGCAAACCATTACACAATGATGAAAATGGGGCTAATGTCAGAGTTGGAAATCAGAACTCTGAAAATAAATCTAGCAAATTCAGGTTTAATCTCCTTTCAAATGTATACTTTTTGTCTGGGTCCTTTGACTACTTTGCAGCAATAGTGCAACATCTCCTGTTCATAGACCGGTCGGATGGTCCACGGTTGGTAGAAACAGTGATAGATGAAACTATAGAGTATAGCCTAGAGGATTCGGAAGAAAATAGTACCATGCATGTCGGTCGGGCGGCGGTCCTTGCCCCAGCTTCTGATGGTGGTTGTCTGATGCCCTCGGCGCGGTAGCACGCAGAGGCGTTCACGGACGATCTAGGCCGTCTCGATCTGGATCCACTTCTCCCGCACCAGGTGGTCCATGTACCTTTTCGCAAAATTTCATGAATGAAGTACCAAAAGGGCAAGCCGTAACCTCGATTATACAATGAAAGACAATCAGTGCCTGAAGTGGTATTTACATTCCCATATTGATCTTGCTAACAATGTTCCGGTAAGTTTCTGAATCTCTAACAAAGGGTAAACTACATATCTGCTATGTTCTCCACCTTCGAGCCTAAGGTGGTGTGGGGAAATGAATAACCTCTGGCGCAACTTCAGGGAAATCTGAATTTCACAAGATTCTAGAATGAAGCGAGCCTGCTATTTCCCTATTGAATAGTGTATGTGCTGCATAACGAAAATTAGTTTCTGCCTAACACCTGAGACAGTGATCCCATATAGATAACCCTCCTGGTTGACATTTGCTAATATGTGTGCTACAGTGAAGGTACAGATGATTCTTGAACAGATAGAATATAAATGTTGTACCATACGACAATATATATAACAACATAAACTTATTTTATTGTTCTCTTTCTCAACAAGTGATCAAATCAAAAAATTCTAAATTTGTAAGTAACAATTGAACAAAATATATGAACATATATTTTCGCATTGAATTCAACTGAGTATATGAACATGGATGCTCACCTATTGAGATGGTGGCGCCCTTGGCTTTGATCTCACTAATCTTCTGGATAATGATATCACTGAGCGTCGACTTGGGAAAGTTGATATGAGAAGGTAGCGAGGGTATCCCCATCCTCTTGCCAATCACTGTCTATCAATAAGCAAAATCATCAAATTCGCATCAGCTAGACAACACCAAAAAACATTACAATGAGCATATGTTTGATACAGATTTCACAGTTGTCAAATCGAGTCATTTCAGATCTAGGTAGAAGAAAAACAAAGCTACAGCCCGACACACATAACCTAATATTCTTGATCAAATCTGTAGCATGAATACCTTTGGATCCAGATTCCAGCACAAGAAGAGGCATAAGAGAAAATATCAGTTGATTCGTTATGAATATGGGTCAACCACCGGCTCGAGACCAATCTTGTCTTCCGCCCCGTGGTACGCCGCACTCAGCGCTCCAGATTGTCCTCCAGGGTGGCGGCCACGCAGTCGCACGCCACCTCCTCCTCATCTCCGCGCTGCTCAAGGATGCGGCGCTCGCCGTGGTCCTCCTTGTGCGGGCTAAGGACACTGTCGTGGCCGTCCACGACGGTGAGACGGCTCCGACGAACAGTCACGTCCAGAGGCGTTGAAGTCAGGGGCAAAGCAGGTCTACGTGTAGCAGGAGGTGACGCACAGTAGGGCTGCAATTCGAGGGTGGGGATTCGGTAGCCGGGGGTTTCGTTCCTCATACCGGAGGAGGGAGGCGGCGCCACGGGAGATCAACCTGCGGACCTGCGGCGGTTCGGTAGCGGGGACGAGGAACCCTAGGTTTAGATTCTGTTCGATTGAGGTGAGCGAAGAGGAACATATCGTTAGTTGACGTCCAGCGTTTCCTTGCTGGGCTTGGCCCATATATGTGCGTCCATTCGCGGGACGGAGCGACGACGACGACTACGAAACGTATTGTGATGGCAGAATAAGGAACCTCTTTAGTCTTTTTAAGTAGTAGAGATTATATAATGCAAAAAAACAAAGTATGCACCTGGAACGTTGAACTGCCGCTTTGCGCAACCTAAAACCAGTCAGGTTTAGAGATGACAATGCATACCCATGACACACGTACCTGTTGGGTCAAAACCTAATAAAAATACGGGTATAAGACAAAATACTATCTATCTTTCTATTAAAGTGAAACATGCAATGTCACACTATCTGTCTAACAAATAACAAATCTTATCTCGGCTTAACAAAAATTCCGGCCGCTCCTCCTAGCCACTGCTCCTATAGAGCTGCCCATCGTGGTGCTGCTCTTCGCAACAACACACCAGTTGCATCACCTCTCCCCTCCTGGTTCTCCATCAATCTTGGAGCACATTTGTCCGGCGCTCTTCGAGCAAAGTTTTCTGACGTTGTCGCCGGCGTTTCCGCTACCATAGATCTCCGGCACTCTTCGAGCTCAGCTCTCCAACACTGTTGCGGGTGTTAATAACAGCACGTAACATCAAGCACACAGTTCTGCGGCGTCTCTGAGGTCACCGATAAACAAAAGTGGTAAGCAAATCAATCATACATCATCTACAACAACGTCTTGTTTCTATAGCCTTTTCACCTGAGACTATATCAAATAGAAGAGCAGTCATATATCACTGCAAAAGTAATGGTACGCTCCTTGAGTAATCCAAGATTTGATACACTTGTGGCATCAGATGCTCCACAGGATTCAATACTCTGTGTGCGAATTGGGGTGGCTATAATTTGAACTTAGGAGCAGCCGATGTACAACATGGCCTGGCTGGAAGAAATTCAAGGTGCGGAGGTAATTCTGCATCGACCCATGACTCAAGAAAATGGTCAAGGCCTTGAACACTCAAACCGTAATCTGTACAGGAGCAGGAAGTTGTAAGCGTCATGCCACTCAAACCAAACTTCTGGAACAACAAAAGCACACGTGTGTTCTAACTTAATAAAATTATCACGAATAGAATATCATGTAGGTACACTTTGCAAAGCCTTGAACCATGGTTTTTGGGTAACACAAGTTAACACTCAAGATGGTCTCTCCATGGATCATATTGTGCAATTTGCCAACCTTTGGAAAATGCTCCAACCCATCCATTTAGAACCCAACACGCCGGATTCAATTCTTTGGAAACTCACAAATGATGGATGCTACTCTTCAAAGTCGGCCTACTCCATGCAATTTTTGGGACATCCCAAATCATCCATGCCTTCTCTAGTTTGGAAGCCTTGGGCCCCTCCTAAATGCAAGATCTTCGCATGGTTGATTATTCAAAATAGAGTATGAACGACGGATAGACTCGAAAGAAGAGGATGGCAAAATTGCGGTACATGCAAGCTTTGTAATCGTGCTAATGAGACCGCCTCTCACCTTCTCTTCAAGTGTTCTTTCTCAACTAGGATATGGTCAAAGGTGAAGGGTTGGTTAGCTCTCCATGATGTTGATCCAACTAGTTGGCACACTATGCGTAACGTCAAAGATTGGTGGAGTGAAAGAATTCACAAGCAAGGGCCCTCTAAGAAGGCTATGAAATCGAGATTTAGCGGATGCGTCAATTTCAGAGATAGATCATGATCATGGTAACAAATTTTCAACGTGATTATGATTTGATGTTGCACTCAGCCTTGAACGGAAGTCTAGTACGGTCTCACATTTTTTTATCATTATACTTTGTAAGATTTAGCGGATGCGCCAATTTTAGAGATAAATCATGATCATGTTCACAAATTTTCAACGTAATGATGATTTGATGTTCCACTCAGCCTTGAACATAAATACTAGTATGGTCTCACAATTTTTTATCATTATAGTTTACAAGATTTAGCGGGTGCGCCATTTTAAGAGATATATTGTCAACACCCGGAATTTTAAGTCCAGATGCCTATTATGTCGTACATCGCAATCCCAGGAATATTGTTTTTGCGAGACATAACATATTGATATCACAGAACATCATTCATTACAACACATAATCGTCTTACATAGAGGGATCATATGATCCAGTCATAACACAACATAGTGGATCTAGAGATCATATTACAAAACACATAGCGGAAGCAAAGTAACGGTCGCGGTCCATCTGTTCCACATGCAACTGTTGACGTCAGGAGTAGTCCTAGTTGTCGTAGACGTCCTGCTGTCCATCTTCCTCGTACTGTTGTTCTCCTTCATAGTCTAGCCATTTGAATAGCCAGGGACAAAGCCATGAGTACTTTAAAGTACTCGCAAACTAATACTAGTGTAAGTACTATCAACTATAGTAAGGGGGTGCTAAGCTTTAAGTTTATTTGAATAAAGCCAATTTTAGTTCACAAACATTTAGTAAAAGCCTCTTCATTTGCTAACTATCTCAAGTGGGAACATTAGTGTCATTCCCACAACTCTGTTGTGATTCAAGTCAAAGTCACCATTCATCTTTCAAATTCAAGTCACCAGTCACATATCATATTTTTGAAAAGGATCTGATGAAGGAAACAGTATGGCCTTTCCAACCGTCCATAACCGTGGACGCGGCTATTCGAATAGTTCTACACTCTGCAGAGGTCGTACACTTGTGCCACAACATTTGCAATAATCCATCAGGGTTAACTGGCCCTGATTTATCACACTCCGTGTGCGGACTACCAACCATAACCCTTTGATGACCCACAAGTATAGGGGGTGTATCGTAGTATCTTCGATAAGTAAGAATGTCGATCCCAACGAGGAGCAGAAGGTGTTGGCAGCAGCCGATGAAGGATTCAGTAAATGCTCACGACAAGTATTCGTGGGGTTTTGATATTGCAGATAAATAAAGTACAAGTAAATAAAATGCGAGAGAAATAATTGCAGCGAGTGGCCCAATCCTTTTTAGCACAAAGGACAAGCCGGTTTGATTACTTATAATGACCAAACGTTCCCGAGGACACACGGGATTTTAGTCTAGTACTTTCGCTTCATGTGGTTTAATAATCTTCATTGTTTTGATAAGTGTTGTGTGGGTGAACCTATGCTAATGCACCGCCCTTCCTAGGACTAATACATACTTGTGATTATACCCCTTGCAAGCATCCGCAACTACAAGAAAGTAATTAAGATAAATCTAACCACAAACCTTAAACTCGAGATCCTGCGATCCCTCCTGCATCGATATACTAACGGGGGCTCGCCACACTCCGGCAACCCGCAATTAGCAACCGAATACAAGATGCACTCCCTAGGCCCATAAATGGTGAAGTGTCGTGTAGTCGACGTTCACACGACACCACTAGAAGAATGACACCACAACTTAAATATCATAACATTGAATATTACTCAACCATAATTCACTACTAGCATTTAGACTTCACCCATGTCCTCAAGAACTAAACGAACTACTCACGAGACATCATATGGAATACAATCAGAGGTGATATGATGATGAATAACAATCTGAACATAAACCTTGGTTCAATGGTTTCACTCAATAGCATCTACAACAAGTATAGAATAATGCCGGGAGAGTTTCCCCTATCAAACAATCAAGATTTAACCCGAATTGCTACAGCGATGACGAGGTGCAGCGGTGGTGATGGCGGTGTAGATGGTGGAGATGATGATGATGATGATGGAGATGATGTCCCGCTCGATGACGATGGCGATGGCGTAGATTTCCTCCCGGGAGGGAATTTCCCGGCGGATTCCTTCCCGCCGGAGAGCTCTTTCTCTCTGGTGTTCTCCGCCCGCAGAGGCGGCCGTAACCCTTCGTGAGGTCCTCTCGTGGCTTAGGTTTTCGGACGAAGGAGTACGCGAAGAAAAGGAGGCGAAAGGGCTGTGGGCCCCAGAGCACAGGTGGCGCGGCCAGGCCTTGGGCGCGCGCCCGTGGTCCGGGCCCACAAAGGGCTCCTCTCTGCTCCCCTTTGGCTCCCTCCTCCGTCATGGAAAAATAGGAATTTACGTGAAATTCCCTTCCACAGCTTGATCTTCCGAAATTATTCGACGGTGCTTTTTCCAGCAGAAACCTGCTCCGGTGCTTGATCCTCCAATGATGATGAAACATGCAAAATAGATGAAATAACATAAGTATTGTGTCCCAATATGAAATATATCAATGAATAACAACAAATTATGATACAAAATAGTGATGCAAATTGGACGTATCAACTCCCCAAGCTTAGACCTCGCTTGTCCCCAAGCGAAACTGAGCTCGATAAACGAGACCACATGTTTATGGAGTGAAGAGTCGATAAATAAAATACGGACAAGAAGCATCATATTCATTCACACAAGACATTCTAGTAAACAACTTCCTCATATAACTCATCTTGAAATAAGTAAAGAGAAATCACAAGTAAAGGTGCATAAGAAATCATAATTGGTGATGGCAAACTTTGTTCTTGGGTCGAGAACTACTAACGGATTGTACTTCTAAGCAAAGCTTTCATATTAGATTTTATAGCTGAGCTTTCATATTTAAGCATGACAATCTCTTCATAATCATCGATAACTTCAAAGTCATATTCATTCAGGTAAAATTGGTACTAAATAAGAAAGTATAAAAGACATGATTAACTGGATCACAGCATAAATGATTGGTTCACAACAACTCAATTGCTTGCTTGAGATAGAGGGAAATAGGTTTACTGACTCAACATAAAAGTAAAAGATAGGCCCTTCGCAGAGGGAAGCAGGGATTAAATCATGTGCTAGAGCTTTTCAAGTTTTGAAATCATATAAAGAGAATAAAAGTAAGATTTTGAGCGGTGTTTGTTGTTGTCAACGAATGGTAGTAGGCACTCTAACCCCCTTGCCAAACGAACCTTCCAAGAGCGGCTCCCATGAGGGACGGCATCTCTACCAGCAAGGTAGATCATCCCCCTTCTCTTTTGTTTACACATGTATTTTAGTTTTATTAAGGATGACACTCCCCCAACCTTGGCTTTCTCAATCCATGGCTAACCGAATCGGGTGCCTTCCAACATTCACATACCATGGAGGAGTGTCTATTGCAAAATTAAGTTGCTTATGATAACTCGAGCAAAACATGTGAAGAGAAATATTAATGAAAGTTATTAATTGGGGCTGGGAACCCCGCTCTTTTTGCAAAATTATTGGATAAGCGGATGTGCCGCTAGTCCATTGGTGAAAGTCCGCCAAAAAGATTGAAAGATAAAACACCACATACTTCCTCATGAGCTATAAAACATTGACACAAATAAGGAGTAATAGTTTGAATAATTTAAAGGTAGCACATGAAGTATTTACTTGGAATGGCAGAAAATACCATGTAGTAGGTAGGTATGGTGGACACAAATGGCATAGGTTTGGTCTAAGGTTATGGATGTATGAGAAGCATTCCCTCTCGATACAAGTCTTTGGCTAGCAAGGTTTAATAGCAAACATAAAGGTTGAGGGAAACAAACAAATATACATATGATAGAAACAATCATGCATCTTTCTCATAAGCACAATCAATTTTAACTTCAGAATACTAAGCATAGAGATAATAGAATAACGTATCTAAGTGTATTTCTCTCCTTCATTAAACATAAAGATGTTGTTGCTATTGACCAATGCTAAGTTTGCCAAAACCAAATAGATTTACTTGATGCTCCCAAAGTGATATCAATACTCATGTCAAGAGTAATCATATAATGGAGATTGCAAACTAAAATAAAGTGTGCAAAAAGTAAATGATAAGACTTCTCATTAATATTCCATAACGATAACTCACACCAACGGATACATAGATAACTAACTAAGAGAGATACTTCCACATTGCATACTATTCCATAAGATAACTTCCCTACTCATGATATGACACTACTTGATAGTAAAAGATAAAGGTGGTGATGTGATACCGCGGCACTCCCCAAGCTTGGAACAAACCAAGGGGATGCCAATACCGATGATGAATTACTCCTTCGGTGATGGTGGTGATGAATTTGACAAGCTTCTCAATAAGCTCCTGGAGCTCGTCAATCTGTATATGAGATTGCGAATCATCTCGAATTGTGCTCGACGCGGTTAAGGAGTCTGTCCGACGGTGAGTCCCTCTTGGAGTTATTTCCCCACTCTTCACCTCGGGTCCTTCTCTCTGATAAAGATGACTTTGGAGCTAGGTAATGACGTGGAACCCTTCCGGTGCGAATTCTTGCGCTCTTATTTGCGCTAAAAGGGTTGTCTACCACCTTGATGCTTGCGATAGTAGCACGCGGGTGTGTGCGCGAATCTTCATCCACCTCTTCTTCATCCTCTTCCTGACGTCCTTGTCTTCCTCTTTCTGCCCAAGATCTCGATCATCTTCTTCCGGAAACTCCTTGCCCTTGTTCTTGGAGACCATGGCGCTTCTAAACTGAAAACAGATCTGGCAGAAAACAGCTCGAAACAAAACACGACGAGAAAACGATATTATGGACCTCCAGGGGTCCGGGAGATTATATAGCAAATATTTTTACGACAAAAGGAAACTACCGATCGAACCAGTCGGAAAGGGGCGACGAGGCGCTGCACCATAGGTCGGCGCGGCCAGTCGGCCGCGCCGGCCTATGGTGGCACCCTCGTGCGTCCTTTCCACTCCGTTTCGAACTCGTAATTTTTCATATTTCCTAAAAACAGCAGAAATAATGTTCGGAAAGGTAAACGCAGACTTTTTATTACTCGTATGTTACCTATTCAAAGTCCAGCTCGGATCAATTTGTCCTTTGATGAAGGCCTCGGTGTTTCCACTTGAATAATATCAACATCAATATTATAAGAATCGCCCGAAATATAATGCTTGAGTCTTTGTCCATTCACCACTTGTGTGGCATTGCCTTGGAGAGAGCTAATTTTAATTGCTCCTGAACGATACACCTCCTCAACAACATATGGTCCTTCCCACTTCGAGAGTAATTTCCCTGCAAAGAATCTGAGACGAGACCGATACAATAGAACTTGATCTCCAACATTAAATTCTCTTTTAATGATCCTTCTATCATGCCACTTCTTAACTTTTTCTTTAAAGAGTTTAGCATTTTCATAAGCTTCATTTCTCCATTCATCTAGAGAACTTAATTGCAACAACCTCTTATTACCGGCTAATTTAGGATCTTTATTTAATTCTCTAACAGCCCAATAAGCTTTGTGCTCTAGTTCTAGAGGTAAATGACAAGCTTTTCCATAAACCATTTTATAAGGTGACATTCCCATAGGATTTTTATAAGCAGTTCTATAAGCCCATAGTGCTTCTTTCAATTTGCTAGCCCAATTCCTCCTAGATTTATTAACGGTCTTACCTAAGATAGCTTTAATCTCTCTATTTGATAATTCTACTTGACCACTAGTTTGAGGGTGATAAGCGGAAGCAATTCTATGATTAATACCATACTTAGCAAGAGTTTTTCTAAAACCTCCATGAATGAAATGAGAACCTCCATCAGTCATAATATATCTAGGTACTCCAAATCTAGGAAATATAATATCTACAAGCATTTTTATAGAGGTCTCACCATCAGCACTTTTTGTAGGTATAGCTTCTACCCATTTAGTAACATAATCAACAGCAACAAGTATATGAGTGTTACCTTCTGAAGAAGGGAAAGGACCCATGAAGTCGAATCCCCAACAATCGAATGGTTCAATAACAAGAGTATAATTCATAGGCATTTCATTGCGTCTAGAGATATTACCAACTCTTTGACATTCATCACAAGATAAAATAAATTTCCTTGCATCTTTGAAGAGTGTTGGCCAATAAAACCTGATTGTAGAACCTTTTGCGCGGTTCTATCTCCAGCGTGATGATCCTCCATAAACACTACCATGACATTTATTCGATATCTCCTGTTGTTCATATTCGGAACACATCTTTGCATAATACCATCCACTCCTTCTTTATATAAGTGTGGGTCATCCCAAAAATAATGCCTCAAGTCATAAAAGAATTTCCTTCTTTGCGAGCTGAAAAGGTTGGAGGCAAATTCGAAACAATAAAGTTAGCATAATCTGCATACCAAGGGCTCTCTCTCGAGCTCACCTTTATTACAGCCAATTGTTCATTTGGAAAACTATCATTAACACAAGATCATAAGCAATATTTTCCAATCTAGACAAATTATCAACAACAGGATTATCAACACCTTTCCTATCTATAATATGTAAATCAAATTCTTGCAAAGAAGTACCCATCTAATAAGCCTTGGCTTAGCATCTTTCTTTGTCATAAGGTATCTAATTGCAGCATGATCAGTATGAATTGTAACTTTCGAATCAACAATATAGGGTCTAAACTTATCACAAGCAACTAACAACCTTTTCCTTGTAGCATAATTTCTTTGAGCAGCATCAAGAGTCTTACTAGCATAATGAATAACATTTAATTTTTTATCTACCCGCTGTCCAAGGACGCCTACAGAAAATCACTAGCATCACACATAATTTCAAAAGGCAAATTCCAATCGGGAGGTTCAACTACAGGAGCAGTTGTTAAGGCTTTCTTTAGAGTTTCAAAAGCTTCCTTACAATCATCATCAAAAACAAAAGGTACATCTTTTTGAAGAAGATTAGTGAGAGGCTTTGAAATTTTAGAAAAATCTTTAATAAATCTCCTATAAAACCCAGCATGACCAAGAACACTACGAATACCTTTAACATCCCGGATAGGGCATCTTCTCAATTGCTTCAACTTTAGCTCTATCAACTTCAATACCTCTCTCGAAATTTTATGTACCAATACAATTCCTTCATTAACCATAAAGTGGCATTTCTCCCAATTAAGAACAAGGTTAGTTTCTTCACATCTCTGCAAAACTTTATCAAGGTTTCGCAGCAATTATCAAAAGAATTCCCATAGAAAAAATCATCCATGAACACCTCTACAATACTTTCGCAAAAACCATGAAAAATAGCAGACATGCATCTTTGAAAAGTAGCAGGAGCATTACATAAACCAAAAGGCATACGCCTATAAGCATAAGTTCCATAAGGACAAGTAAAAGTGGTTTTCTCTTGATCTTTAGCTTTAACAGCAATTTGTGAAAACCCAGAATAACCGTCAAGAAAGCAAAAATGAGTATTTTTAGATAACCTTTCTAGCATTTGATCAATAAAGGGTAAAGGGTAATGATCTTTCTTAGTAACTTTATTAACTTTTCGAAAATCAATGCACATTCTATAACCTACAACTATTCTTTGAGGAATAAGCTCATCATTATCATTAGGCACGACAGTCATTCCTCCTTTCTTAGGAACGCAATGCACAGGACTAACCCATCTACTATCAGCAATAGGATATATAATACCAGCTTCAAGGAGTTTTAATACCTCGTTCCTTACCACTTCCTTCATCTTTGGAATTAGACGACGTTGATGTTCAACAACAGCTTTGCATCATCTTCCATATTAATAGCATGTTGGCAAATAGAAGGAGAAATCCCTTTCAAATCATCAAGAGTATAGCCAATAGCTCCTCGGTGTTTCTTCAATATTTCCAATAACCTTTCTTCCTCAACCTCTGAAAGCTTAGAACTAATAATAACAGGATATATTTTCTTATCATCAATATGAGCATATTTAAGATTATCAGGTAAAGGCTTTAAATCAAAAACAGGATCTTCCTTTGGTGGCGGTGTTGTACCCAAATCTTCCACCGGTAAATCATGCTTGAGAATAGGTTGGCGAAGAAAAATTTCCTCAAGCTCATCTCTTTCTTTCCTAAAAGCTTCACTTTCACTATTCTCCAAATGTTGCTGCAAAGGATTATTAGGAACAAGAACAATAGATGCACACTGCTCCATTTTAAAATCATTACTAGGCAAGTCACTTTATAAGGAGTTTTGGTAAATTTAGAAAAGTTAAATTCATAAGGTTCACCAGCAAATCTAGTCAAAATTTTCTCTTTCTTACAATCTATAATAGCTCCACAAGTATTTAGAAAAGGTCTACCAAAAATGATAGGACAATGATCACTAGCAGCAGAACCAAGTACCAAAAAGTCAGCAGGATATTTAATCTTACCACATAAAACTTCCACATCTCGAACAATACCAATTGGAGAAATAGTTTCTCTATTAGCCAAATGAATAACCACATCAATCTCTTCAAGTTCACAAGAACCAATTTCGTGCATAATCTCCGTGTAAAGCTCATAAGGAATAGCACTAACACTTGCACCAATATCACATAAACCATAATAGCAATGATCACCAATTCTAACAGATAGCATAGGAACACTAACTTGTTTGGATTTATTAGGATGTGAAACAATATTAGAAGCATCTTCAAGAAAATAATATGACCATCCTCCACATTTTCAGTCACAAGATCTTTAACTATAGCAACAGCAGGTTCAATTTTAATTTGTTCTTCAGGTTCTTTAGGTTTCTTTTCACTTTTATTAACCGCACTAGATATGAGAGTACTCCTTCATTTTAGCAGGGAAAGGAGTTTTTTCAATATAAGCTTCAGAATAACATTATCAACAGTTTCAACCACTACACATTTGTTTACAGATGAATCAATTTTATCTTTATACGGTTCATGATACTTATCAAAATTCTTCTTAGGCAGTTCATAATGAGAGGCAAAAGCTTTATAAAGATTTGCAACAACTTGGGAATCAAGACCATATGTAGCACTCATATTACGAATTTATCAGTATTCATAAAAGCTTCAATGCATTTATAATCATAAATTATACCTGATTCTCTATCTTTGTCGTTCTCCCATCCTTCAATATTTTCTTGATCCGATCAAGAAGGTCCCTTTTAAACTCTTCATTCTTGCGTGTAAATGATCCAGAACAAGAAGTATCCAGAAGGTCTTGTCTTGAAAAGAAAGTCTTGCATAGAAATTATCAATAATAACATTACCAGGAAGCTCATGAATGGGGCATTTGAGCATTAAAGACTTCAATCTCCCCAAGCTTGGGCAATACTTTCTCCATCATGAGGCCAGAAATTATATATGCGGTTCCGATCTTTGTGAATTTCACTTGGAGGATAAAATTTGGAATAAAATAAAGGCACAATGTCCTCCCAATCAATAGAATCACCATTCTTCAGCAATTTATACCAATGCGCTTTACCAGACAGCGATATAGTGAATAGTTTCTTCCTAACTTCATTCATAGTAATACCCACATTTGAATAAACCGCATAATTCATGCAAAAACAAGAATGATCACCAGGATGGACAGTTCCATCCCCTTCATAGCGGTTATCCATAACACGTTCAATAATTTTCATAGGTATTTTATATGGTACTACTTCACCTGGCGCTTCATCCACTACCGTTGCAGTAGTAGTAGATTTCCAAATAGAAATTGAAGAGAGGATCTCTCCATAATGATTTATAGCAACAGGAAATAAAATCAGCACAAACAGTAAATTTCCTTACCAATTCCACTTACCAATAGCGCTTCACTCCCCGGCAACGGCGCCAGAAAATAGTCTTGATGACCCACAAGTATAGGGGTGTATCGTAGTATCTTCGATAAGTAAGAATGTCGATCCCAACGAGGAGAAGTGGCAGCTTTCGATGAAGGATTCACCGTAAATGCTCAGACAAGTATTCAGGGGGTTTTGATATTGCAAGTACAAGTAAATAAAATGCGAGAGAAATAATTGCAGCGAGTGGCCCAATCCTTTTTAGCACAAAGGACAAGCCGGTTTGATTACTTATAATGACCAAACGTTCCCGAGGACACACGGGGATTTTAGTCTAGTACTTTCGCTTCATGTGGTTTAATAATCTTCATTGTTTTGATAAGTGTTGTGTGGGTGAACCTATGCTAATGCACCGCCCTTCCTAGGACTAATACATACTTGTGATTATACCCCTTGCAAGCATCCGCAACTACAAGAAAGTAATTAAGATAAATCTAACCACAGCCTTAAACTCGAGATCCTGCGATCCCTCCCGCATCGATATACTAACGGGGCCTGGTTTCACTCCGGCAACCCCGCAATTAGCAACCGAATACAAGATGCACTCCCCTAGGCCCATAAATGGTGAAGTGTCGTGTAGTCGACGTTCACACGACACCACTAGAAGAATGACACCACAACTTAAATATCATAACATTGAATATTACTCAACCATAATTCACTACTAGCATTTAGACTTCACCCATGTCCTCAAGAACTAAACGAACTACTCACGAGACATCATATGGAATACAATCAGAGGTGATATGATGATGAATAACAATCTGAACATAAACCTTGGTTCAATGGTTTCACTCAATAGCATCTACAACAAGTATAGAATAATGCCGGGAGAGTTTCCCCTATCAAACAATCAAGATTTAACCCGAATTGCTACAGCGATGACGAGGTGCAGCGGTGGTGATGGCGGTGTAGATGGTGGAGATGATGATGATGATGATGGAGATGATGTCCCGCTCGATGACGATGGCGATGGCGCGATTTCCCCCTCCGGAGGGAATTTCCCAGATTCCCGCCCGGAGAGCTCTTTTCTCTCTGGTGTTCTCCGCCCCGCAGAGGCGGCTGTAACCCTCGTGAGGTCCTCTCTGTGGCTTAGGTTTTCGGGACGAGGAGTACGCGAAGAAAAGGAGGCGAAAGGGGTGGGGCCCCCAAAGCACAGGTGGCGCGCCTGCCGGCCGCGCCGCCCGTGGTCCGGCCCAGTGGCTCCTCTCTCTGCTCCCCTTTTGGCTCCCTCCGTCATCTGGAAAAATAGGAATTTACGTGAAATTCCCTTCCACAGTTGATCTTCCGAAATATTGCGTTCGACGGTGCTTTTTCAATCCTGGCTCCGGTGCTTGATCCTCCAATGATGATGAAACATGCAAAATAGATGAAATAACATAAGTATTGTGTCCCAATATGAAATATATCAATGAATAACAGCAAAATATGATACAAAATAGTGATGCAAATTGGACGTATCACCCTTCACTTACATATCCTAGTATAGGCACCTCTCCCCATGAGCTTGGGCTCCCAGTGAAGACAGATCACTGAAGCACAGGCTTGGGTCGGACATTCACCTCATTTCACATCATTTCTTTTGTTGTAGAGGCAGCTTTCGGCATAACCCCGATGACGCTTGTTTAGAGGGAACCCATACTAAGACACATAAACTTCCAGTTAAGCCCTACCCATATCAGGTATTGTGGGGGTACTTGTAAAATTGGAATGGTATCGCATCCGAACCCAACCATCAGTTTTTGTAAAGTTCACCATGTCATTCACAAGTCACATTCACCTTCAAAATCTTTCAATAAAATGACTCATCATTCCAAGATTTTCAAAGTCATTTCATTTCACATGTTCCCGTCTAGAGTAGTCAATTTTATTTGTTAGCACTAGCAACTAGTCATGAGGGGTGCTAACTAGCTTATAGCTTTCTAGGCTAAGTTTGATGCTCTTGTTCTATTCTATATCTAGACCAAGTGAATCATGAATCAAAAATTAACTTTGATAAATCAAAATCAATAAAGCTTGTAAAGTAAAAAACTTGGGATGAGATCATTAAACATAAAGTAAATGGTGATGGTGCCTTGCTCTTGTAGAGCTTTGCACTTTGCAAGAATATTAGCTTGCCTTGGTTGGTGTTGTGATCAAAGTTCTCTTCTTCTTCCTCTTGGTAGAAAACCTCCTCCTCTTGATAGTCTCCGGTACTAGCGTCTATAAACGAATACGAGGATACAATCACCAAACAATACTTAAGTAGACTTAATTAGCCTTAAGGGCTCACACAAATGATCTAGCATTATCACTTAACATTGCTACCCAAGATTATGCTAGGGTTTTCTTACTTAGTGTTAGGGAAATAATTTCCTCTCATTGAGATGTGGATTAGGGTTTCTCTTTAGTTTGGGGAGAAATAATTTCCTCTCATTGAATCTTCTTAAGATTTAATTTCCTCATATGATAATATAGGAACTCATGTTGACCAAGGTCAACACTTCATCCTTATTATTTGGGAAGTTTGATTTAAATGAGGTGCTACACCTCATGCAATTTAATACTAACATGGTAGTGATTTAATGTCACCAAATAACTAAATATGAGATTATGTAGACCATGGTCACTACCTCATGTTGAACTACTTGAGACCAAGATTTAAATGAGAAGAATACCTCTCATATGATTTAATACATAGTTGTGACTAATTTAAATACTACTATTGAGGTGATTTAATATTCTCAAGAAGAATCATATGGGGTCATGAAGACATGTGTCATCACCTCACATTGAGTCACTTGGAAAAATGATTTAAATGAGATGCTACACCTCATATAATTTAAATACTATTTTTGAAATAATTTAAATGAGCTAGAAATGGCCACATAGCCACTATTTGAATCTAGCCCATGATCATATACGGTACCCCTATCATATTTTTACATAAACAATTAGAGTATTTGAAAAGTGAATTACGAGAGTTGGAATCAACTCAAAAGCATTTAAGATTGATTTTTAATAATTTTTTGAAGTTTGAAAAGTTACTTCCTTGTTATTTTTACTATTCAAATTCTACAAAAGATTTTGATTTGAATCAAGTGTGGTTGGATTGAGCCTTTCATGAGATTTCTAAATATATAAAATTTATCAAAATTGACCGCGTAGATTTGTAGTTATTAAATATTTAGCAAAGCATCTGAGAGAAATTACACAGAAAAAGAAATGAGCAAATTTGAATTTAAAACGGGGGCGGGAAGGAGATTGGGCCGGCCCAGCTGCGGCCTGGGCCATGCATGCATGGCGCATGCACGTCGGGAACGCGCGGGACGCACAGATCGTCGGATGACGATCCGACGGCGCTGGGCCGGCGTCTTCCTCCCGACGCAGCTAGCTTGCGGGGGCCATAACTTTCACCCCGGAGCTTGGATGAAGGTGAGGTTGGGCTCGTTGGACGGGGATTTTCAAGGGCTACAACTTTGATGTAGGGCTCGGGGGCTATGGTGGCAAAAAATGGCGGCTTTTGGTGTGGCCGCCGGCGAGCTTTTGGCACCGGTGAGCTGCGAGGAGGGCGAGAGGGAGGTGCTAGGGGGAAGAGAGGGATGCTGCTGGGTGTTGTGAGGCTGTCCAAGGCGAGGGGCGGGGTTTATATAGGCGCCAGAGAGCTGGGGCGCAACATGGCCGGCATGGTGGCGACGTCACGGGGCGCGTCGTGTGCAGGGGTTTCTGGCACGGCCGTGGCGTCAGCCAGGGAGGTACTGGGGAGGGATGAACGCGTGCACAGTGGCTGGCCCGTAGGCGTCGTGTGCAGTGCGCACGAGGATGTGACCGACGTTGGCGTCCTCGCGTCACTGCGTCGTCCTGGCGCGGGAGAGGGTCAACGGCCGTGTCTAGGAGGTGTTCTGAGGTGAGAGGAGTGTGGTGGCACGATGGTTTGCAGTGTTCACGCGAGGAGGTGGTGGTGTCCACGAGTTGGTGACCATGGACAATGACATGATGTGTTTTAGCCCACCACTTGCTTTCCTTGTCTCATGGTCATGTCTAGTAGTTGTCTAGGGTCGAAGGAAGTGTAGATGACATGGTGAGAGAGAGGGAAAAGGGCCAGGGGTAGGTAGTGACATGGTGGTGATCATTTGGAGTGGCATGGTGTGGCATTGGTGTGTTTGGTGCCTTTCTTCTTGTCTCTGGTGCTTGGCTGGGTTGAGTGAGGTGATGACATGGTACTAGACAAGGTGAGCAAGGCTAGAGAGAGCTAGAGCTTGTACACTTGATTATTGCCAAAGTTTATGTGACATAAGCCATGACAAGTGTGTACTTGTTCTAGGGTGAGCATGGCTCTACTAAGTGAGGTCATGGTGGGAGCTTTAGTGGTACAAATGGTACTATGGATGAGCTCAAAGAGAGAGAGGGAGTGAGGTGTGAATAGTGGTTGAGAGTAGGTGTACCTTTATGTAGAAATTGGATTCTCATGTAAAAACCTCATGTGTAGGTAAATTTTTCTAGGTTTCTTCATGGATGAGTTCTAAATAATGTGGCACTCATTGGTAGTCTTGGTTTGAAATTTGGAGGTGGTTTGTGAAAATTCAAAAAGTGGAGGGAATCTAGAATTTGTGTTAAAGTGGCATTTTGGCTTGACTATTGTGAGCAATGGTCAATGATTTGGTCAATGTGGTCAACACGAAAAATGTTCATCTTGATGAGGTCCTGGATGAGGGGCAAAGAGTTGAGAGAGTTTGGTTTGAGAATCTCTTAATAAAAGGGCTCAAAGTGGGTATGATATTAAAATTGTCAATTTTGACCATTATTGTATGTAAGATCATTTTTGTTTCATATTTGATTTGATTTGAGTTTCTTTGATTCCAAATGTGTTAATAAGTGGTTAGTAACCATTTCCAACCAATGGGGCAAGCCCAAAGGGTCTAGATTAAAGATTTGCAAAATTGGCCATAGCCACATATGTGATGAAGTGCATTTTTCTTATTTTCTTATTTTCTTTTTCTTTGCTTCACTTAGGCATGGTTTAGGGTTTATTTAGTATTAGATTGAGTTTGGTAAAGGTTTCAAACCATTAGGGTAAGGTAGGAGGGCATAGGTCAAAATTGGGTAATATGGCTGTGTGCCACATATGCTTCTATGCATATGTTTATTTTCTTTTTATTTCTTTTTGTTTTCACCTTAGATTTGATTTGTTAAGTACTAGGTTAGGTTTGTTGATGTTTTCAAAACCTCTAAACAAGGTAGAAAAGCCTAGGTAAAAGTTTTACCAAAAATAGCCATAGGCACATAGGCCCTTTTCTTATTTCATTTTTATTTATCTTATATTGAAAGGTGACAAGAGGGGTGAGGTTTAGGGTTTTGGAATATTTCAAGGTAGTTCACATAAGCATGATTGTAATAACACAATTATCAAGCACAAGTATTATGCATAGCACCTTATTCAGGAAAAGTTTTTTGTTGGTTCTCATTTTTGGAAAAAGGGAAACTCATTCTTTTTCTTTGTTTGAAAATTTGGGATGTTACATATATCATGATCATGGTAACAAATTTTCAAAGTGATGATAATTTTATGTTGCACTCGGGCTTGAACATAAGTATTAGTACGGTCTGACAATTTTTTATAATTATACTTTGCAACATTTAGCTGATGCGCCAATTTCAGAGATAGTTTATGATCATGGTAACAAATTTTCAACATGATGATGATTTGATGTTGCACTCGACCTTGAATATAAGTACTAGTATGGTGTCATAATTTTTTATCATTATACTTTGCAAGATTTAGCAGATGCACCAATTTCAGAGATAGGTCATGATCACGATAACAAATTTTCAACGTGATGATGATTGGATGTTGCACTCGGCCTTGAACAAAAGTATTAGTACGGTCTCACAATTTTTTATCATTATACTTCGCAAGATTGAGCGGATGCGCGAATTTCAGAGATAGATCATGATCATGGTGTAACAAATTTTCAACGTGATGATGATTTGATGTTGGACTCGGCCTTGAACAGAAGTACTAGTACAGTCTCACTTTTTTTACCATTATACTTTGCAAGATTTAGCGGATGCACCAATTTTAGAGATAGATCATGATCATGGTAAAAAAATCAACGTGATGATGATTTGATGTTGCACTCGGCCTTGAACAAAAGTACTAGTACGGTCTCACATTTTTTTTTCATTATACTTTGCAAGATTTAGTAGATGCGCCAATTTCAGAAATAGGGCATGATTATGATAACAAATTTTCAACATGATGATGATTTGATGTTGCACTTGGTCTTGAATAGAAGTACTAGTACGGTCTCACAATTTTTTATCATTATACTTTGCAAGATTAAGCAGATGCACGAATTTCGGAGATAGATCATGATCATGGTAACAAGTTTTTAACGTGATGATGATTTGATGTTGCACTGGGCCTTGAATAGAAGTACTAGTACGGTCTCACAATTTTTTATCATTATACTTTGCAAGATTAAGCAGATGCACGAATTTCAGAGATAGATCATGATCATGGTAACAAGTTTTCAACGTGATGATGATTTGATGTTGCACTTGGCCTTGAATAGAAGTACTAGTACGGTCTCACCATTTTTTATCATTATACTTTGCAAGATTTAGCGGATGCGCCAATTTTAGAGATAGATCATGATCATGGTAACAAATTTTCAACGTGATGATGATTTGATGTTCACTCGGCCTTGAACAGAAGTACTAGTACGATCTCACAATTTTTTTATCATTATACTTTGCTAGATTTAGCGGATGCGCGAGTTTCAGAGATAGATCATGATTATGGTAACAAATTTTCAACGTGATAATGATTTGATGTTGCACTCGGCCTTGAATAGAAGTACTAGTACAGTCTCACAATTTTTTGTCATTATACTTTGCAAGATTTAGCGAATGCGTCAATTTTAGAGATAGACCATGATCATGGTAACAAATTTTTAACATGACGATGATTTGATGTTGCACTCGGCCTTAAAAAAAGTACTAGTACGGTCTCACAATTTTTTTTCATTATACTTTGCAAGATTTAGCGGATGCGAGAATTTCATTGATAAATCATGATCATGGTAACAAATTTTCAATGTGATGATTATTTGATGTTGCACTCGGCCTTGAACAGAAGTATTAGAAATGTCGCACAATTTTTTATCATTATACTTTGCAAGATTTAGCGGATGCGCCAATTTCAGAGATAGATCATGATCATGGTAAAAAAATCAACGTGATGATGATTTCATGTACTAGTACGGTCATGATCATAGTAACAAATTTTCAACATGATGATGATTTGATGTTGCACTCGGCCTTGAGTAGAAGTACTAGTACGGTCTCGCAATTTTTTATCATTATAATTTGCAAGATTTAGCGGATGTGCGAATTTCAGAGATAGATCATGATCATGGTAACAAATTTTCGGCGTGATGATGATTTGATGTTGCACTCGGCCTTGAATAGAAGTACTAGTACGGTCTCACAATTTTTTATCCTTATACTTTGCAAGATTTAGCGGATGCTCCAATTTCAGAGATAGATCATGATCATGGTAATAAATTTTCAACGTGATGATGATATGATGTTGCACTCGGCCTTGAACAGAAGGACTAGTACGGTCTCACAATTTTTTATTATTATACTTGGACCGTAGGCAAATTCAAAGTCTCATCCCAGCGGAAAAACTTCGCGCTCACAAAATACAAATATTTCACACGCTTCCAAATTCACATTCTAGCCTTGTGGAGATGACAGCAAAGTCGGTTCGTGGGGGGGGGTCTGCCCGTCATTTTTTTCATTCACCACCTCCCCAGCCTCGGAAACCCTTCGAAAAAACTTCATTTCCCTCATTCTCTCCTCTAAGACCACCCACCGGAACTTCCCAAGTTTCTCTCTCTCCCACCTCCACGACCACCGCACCGGAACATTACCGCTGCACTTCTCTGGCCTACATGAGGCCCCGCGACACCGCATCCTCCTCATCCGGCTGTCTGTCGGAGCCGCTTCATCGACGCCGTCATCAACCGGACCGGATCATCCACGCCGAACCTCGAAACCATATACTCATCCAGCAGTCTACCGCAGTCACTTCAGCTGCGGTATCGCCCACCCCACCGGAGCTGCTTCATTGGATCCGTCGTCCACCGCATCGAATCTAGCTCACCGACTCCCTCCTCCACCACAGGTGATCGGCTTCACCAACACCGCTGTGCATGAACCGGATCTGCTTCACCGGCGTTATGCATGATCCACACCTATCTAAACTCTTATATTGTTGCTTTTCTATTGCTGCCTGCAAGTTTTTTTTTTTAATCTTGGAGGAACCTGTTTGTGCTAACGAGGCGTCGTTACATTTTGCAGATGAGATGAGTAACCATGAAGTGTAATGGCCGTCTCTCCAACCCCATGTACCAGATGTAGTTTACTTCATCACCGAATCTACCAACCCCAGGAAGAGCTGCAGTGACTCCCACAAAGTGCTTCTCCTAATGTAAGTCCCTTGTTTTGGCGCCATGTTCTGGGTTCAGATGCTTGTTTATCTGAAGCTCTTGAAGTTTATTCCTAGCTATGACACCCTGCTATTTTTTAGTTCGTTGCTAATTTAAGTGATTGAACAATTTTGGTTTATATTCTCCGCTCTGTAGATGTTTCCATCATAACTTCTATCTTGCTCAGTCGTTGCTACAAAAATTATAGCCTGCTACTATGTTCATGCCAATTTTGTAGTCACTGAACATGTTGGTTTGCATTCTCTGTACTACAGGTGATGCCATTGTTATTTCTATTTAGTTCGTCGTAAGCTAAGAAAGTAAGAGTCTCCTATTAGTCCGGCATGCTATCACTATGCTATCTGGCCGGTAGTATAAATAAACTTATCATACAACTAGATAATAATTTTGTGTGCCATATGATTCTTCAAAAAATGCAGCATTGACTTCCTTCTCTTACTTTGCATGGCACTCACACATGGAATGCTGAACATATTGGTTTGAATTTATATCCCGAAACATATTGATTTGCATTCCCTTCACTACAAGTTCAGGAGTGATGCTGTTATAATTTTTATCTGGTTCATTCCTATCTATTAAAGTAACATCCTGCAATTATTTAGTTCATGACCAGTTTTAAGTAATTGCACATGTTGGTTCACATTTCCTGCTCTATAGCTTTCGCCATTTTAACTTCAATTTGGCTCATTGTTTGTTACAAAAGTAACAACCTCCTATTATGTAGTTCATGCCAAATTGAACTAATTGAACATGTTACTCTGCATTCCATGCACAAGTAATATCATTATTATTTATATGTGGTTCGTCGTGAGCTACTAAATTAACTGCCTGCTATCATTTCATTCACCTCTATGTGTTGCATGTTATGAATTTTAAGTCCCTGAACACATTGATTAGCATTCCCTGCATAACGAAGTTCAGATTATAATTCCTATATGGTTCATTACTAGCTATGAAAGTAAAATGCTGATATTATTTGGTTCATGGCCAATTTAAGTAATTGAGCATGTTGGTTTGCATTACCTGCTCTATAGTTGTTGACATTATAACTACTATCTGGTTTGGTCTTTGTTACAAAAGTAAGTGACTTTTATATTATGTACTATTTCATGTCAATTTGGAAGTAACTGAATATGTTGGTATGTCTTTGCTACACTGCAAATGATACAACTATTATATCTATCCGATTTGTCATAAGCTAGGCCAGTAACTGTTGCTCTGGTTCAAGTATGTGTACCTTTCGTATTTCTATAGGCCTGTGTGTGTATATGCAGGAACACACATTCTAGAGAGATTTCAGCAACATATATAGTGTAATTATGTAGCTCATCACTCACTATTTCGGTGTTTAATGCATGAATACCACTGGGATGGAGGGAGTGCATACATACTGTTTATCATGATGGAACTCGTATGTGTATGACTGATAGTGTCTTGATGCAGAGCAACAAAAAACTACCTTTATAAATAAGGGCAACACCGGACATCTTCAATGAGTGTAGCAATATGGTGAGCTGCATGGAACTTGACAATAGTAAGTATGTATTTTATTCTGACATGCTCGGTTATATAAACCATAAAATAATTCGATTGCTTGTTTATATTGCACTATCTCAGCTGCTTAATGATTAGAACATTACATTCTTTATGTTGTTATAAACCATACACTTCAAAAGGAAGCTCACATGTTTATTGGGCCAGCCCAGTTGTCATGTTGACCGGTCAAACAAAGGCATTCGGTCGGCCCACTGCCTAGTGGGCCGGCCCATATACATGATTGACCGGTCAAACCAAGACATTTGGTCTGGCCCACTAGCTGAATGGGCTGGCCCATTTAAGTTCTAACGTGTCAAACTGAGAAATTAGGTTCGGCTCACGTACCTAATTGATCAGCCCAGTTATATAGTTGATTTGTCAAATCAAGTCAGCTGGCCTGGCCCACAAACTAAATGAGCCGGCCTGCTTAAGTCGTGGCAGGCCTTGTGTGGGTCTACCATCTATCACGGGTTTTCAGCCGGTTAACGACGTTAATGGAAAGTCAACGTTGTCTGCCACATGTCAGTTTGCATGACGTCAGCAGTTGACGGCCTTCCAAAAACTCTTGTGCAACAGTACGATTTTTCCCGACCAAAGGCGCCCAAACGCGACGCACCGAAAAATCCTTGGTAATCCCTTACCTGATGCAGTATGCACCACAGAACTCATATCGTCGGGTTAGACTCATAGACGACAAAAAAAGGCCATTACGTGACGAAAATTTAACGTTGTAGATCAGAACTTTTCTTGTAGTGCGCACTGTCACTCGCTTGGCCCCGCGCTATCCTGGGGCTCTTGGGGAACCCTGGCGAGGGCGGGAGCTCCCACGGTGCCTTTCCCACGCTGCTGCGCGGCATCCCACGACTCTGCGTGTCGTCTCCTCTGATTGCATGTGACGCATGTCATTGTGGCGCCCGCACCTACGCCTTTGCCTCGACCCCTCGTCATCCAAGCGAATTTTGGCGAAACACTGGAAACCATGGCGAGGCAAGGACCTCCGGCGATGCCACTCCTGCGCTGTCGGGCGACATCCCATGCCTCCACGTGCCATCCCTGGTGCCCGCGTGGGATGCCCACCTACAGCCGCCGGGGACGTTCCCAATCTTCGCACTGAAGATCGCACCGCCGGGGAGACGCACAACAAAAAATTTGAGATGCTCTATGCCTTCTCTAAACCGGCAATTGTATGACATGTATCCCCGTGAGTATACCAGGTTCACCTCTGAGGCCGCTGCCAAGTTTGTCGGTGATATGAATGCGGCCATCCTTGAATCCAAGGCATATTATGAGCGCGAAAAGCCACTTTCCATGGTCATCCTGGAGTGGTAGCGAGTTCATGGGTGAGAACTCCAGGAGTATGAGGCGTTTAAGTTTGAACTATATATGTCGCTTAATTTGGAACTATGTTTGTTGCTAAGATTTGTCGTTTAAATTTTTTTCATTAGGTTATGTGTCCAACTATGTTGTTTATTACATATTGTGTTAATTTATTTTAATTTAGTTGTTACTTTTTCATCCTTCTTTAATGAATTTATAATTTGGATTAAAACATATGAGAAGAGGAGAGAAAGCAATATGGGTACCTTGTTTTGTGGATGCGGTAACTATACATAGTAGAACGAATAAAGAAGTTACATCTAACTCATTTCTTCACTCTAAAAAATGAAAATCCATCACAAACTAATTGAAACTGTAAATTTTACATCACAAACTAATTGTTCTTCAGACGTAATATCACAAATTTACAAACTGCTACATCAAACATATTCACTTTAGAAAGCTTGACCAAAATGATTGCAACACTAGTGGATGATCTCGAAACCAATGTGCTCCTGCGTTGGCTCTACCTTGATTAGAAGTACTGATCATTCTTGGCCAATGTTAGCTGCAGTAGTGAAATCAGTCCAATTTTTTGTTAAAAGCGGACATGTCCATACAATCCAAAAAAAATCTTCATCCTCTCCTTCTAGGGGTTTTCCATTCTTGGACAGAAGTGTTGTGCCAAAATTTGGGTGCATGTAGCTATCCACAACCTTAATCGACATGTACTACATGATACCAACAACAAAACGAACTTCTGTTCATAAGTTGGGGGCCTTCATGCCGAATTGGATTATGTTGGGCAATGGGAGATGGAACAAGGCATCCATGCTTAGGAATGGGATATTGTGTGGTGTTGGATCTAGTCCATCTTGAAATCAGTATAGTGGCTAGGGGAAAAAAAATTCCTTCTAATCGGCAACAAAGGAATTTTAAGTCTGCCTTCAGCAACCTTTTAGAATTAGATAAGGAATATATAATTAATTTAATTACTCTACTAGATTAGATCAGCAATATTTTTTCTGTAACAAAAAAACCATATAACTAAATAGAGTAACTAATTAAGCTACTCCAATGAAAACTCTGAAACTTTTTTGCAGTTATAATATTCTCGTACTTCCATACTTCTTCGACTCAAATAAAAAAATATTAAGAAAAAATATGATTAAGTGAATTAAGTGTTTTTTCATGAAAATAAATATATTCAATTTGAATGGATTTAATACTTTTATTATGTTTTCTGAGAAAGAAACCGAATGCTTAGAAATGCATCTAATCTAAAAGTTCATAAGATACCATAATTTTCTTTAATAAATTAATAAACTTTACCCGCAGGTCACAGCACAAGCTGCGCTGCAGATAATTTTGGATAGCTATTGCATGTTTGCACTAAGATGTCTTCATAAATTCAGAATCTTGGGAATAAATAGTAAGAAGTCATTCTATTTTTCTAGCATCCAACCTTCAAGCAAACCGTAAAAAGAACCAAAACCTTACAAAAATAGAAATTCTAGATAAATTGTCCTACATAAAACTCACCTGAAATAATGAGGGGGTTCATGTCTCCTAGTATATAAGAGGTATCCCGCGGGGTTTTGCTTTTGCTCAAGGATCGGTCTTCATATGACACCGAGAGCCCCAGAAAGTTTAAAGTTGTGTTCTGAAGAACAGCCACCACCTCGAGTTTTTCTATATATACAAGCATACATCTTGACGTCGTCAAACCAAGCAATCATGGGCACATGGCAGGCTTTCTCTTTCAAAAAATTAACCGGGCAGACTGCGGTTTAAGCCCTTATCATGTGCTATTTCCCAGAAAGAATCATCCCAGAATCTTACTAATCAACAAATTTGTCAACAGGAACTTTACAAGTAGTAAGAGAAAGACTAGTCTCTATTACAAATAGTGCGCGCACTCGAATTAAGTAGCAGCAATGCTAACCTCAAAATACAGCATACATGGAGAGAAGATCCAGAAGAAAACATTCACTTTACAAGATTTACACTATGTGTATCTTAGTCATCTTGCATAATAGGAACTTCCTGGGTTTATGGGCTGGTTCTCTCTTTCGCCCATAGGATACCCGCTTGATTCTATTTCATAATAACGTGTAGATCCCCCTCCAAGAAGGTTTTCTTCCTCTGTTTCCAAATCAAGCTGTACCCAAGGATGCAATGAAAGTTTCCTCAATCTGTTGAGCTCGTCCGCAACCTCTTTCATCAAAGGCCTGTTTTCACCACACATATCTAGACATTTCTTAGCTAGGTCTGCAAGTCCTCTCAACAACTCCATGCTCTCTTGGCCTTTCACGTGGCTCACCAACATTGCATCAAGATTATTCTCCTTCATAGCAGCTAGGAAAGTCGTAGACAAGCATATTTGCTTGTCTGGACCTTCAAGCTTCATTGGCAACTGTCCAGTGAGGATCTCTAGAAGGATAACACCGAAGCTGTAGACATCACTTTTATTTGTTAATTGGAATGTTTGAATGTATTCAGGATCAAGGTATCCCCAAGTACCTTGAACCTTTGTGACAAACTGCTCTCTGTCGGATGGGGCTAGTGCGGAGGCTCCAAAGTCTGATACCTTGGCCATGTAGTTTTCATCAAGAAGGATGTTCGACGTTTTCACATCACCATGAATTACTGGAGGAGATGCATCTGAATGTAGGAATCGGAGTCCTTCGGCTGCTTCATGAGCAAGCCTTAAGAGAGTGTTGAAGGATATTTGCAGTGCTTTGTTATTTCCATGGATAAGCTCGAAGAGTGTACCATTCAGGACAAACTCATAGACGAGAATTGGAACTTCCACCTCAAGGCAACAACCCACGAGTTTAACAATGTTCTTGTGATTGAGCTGGGACAAAATGAGCATCTCCTTGCCAAATTCCTTCTTTTGCCTTTCATCAACTAATCCACATCTTTTAACTGCAACCGGAGTGCCGTTCTTTATTATCCCTCTGTATACCGTCCCATTGCCTCCTTTCCCAAGTATTCTGCTATCATCATAGTTGTTTGTGGCATGTATGAGTTCAGCTTCAGAAAATACAATGAAACCAAGACCTTCTTCTGCTTTCATCTGGTCTAGCAAAATTACGCCACCATGCTGACGGAAATACTCTTGCTTAACTTTGTTCATTTTTTTCTTTTGGACTACCATTTGTAGCCAAGACACAATGATTGTGATAATAATCACTACACCAACAGATCCCACTGCAAGTCCTGCATAATGAAATCGCATTAGACAACTTTTTTTTAGAGAGAGGGGAGAGATTAACCATATTTGAAAATGCTGTTTTGGCTCTGATTGGATGCATTATCTGTTTTACATTGACTACTCAGTCCGCCCCAAATTAATTGACGCAATTCAGGAGTACATTTGTACTGGACAAAATATAAGGCTGAACAATTAATTTGGGCTGGAGGAAATATTTTATTTTTTGGACATTGCATATGAACGTGATAAAAAGCAATGGTTTAGCTAGATTATCTCATTTTTGGGGGTTTTACCTATAATTAATCTGGTATCAAGGCTGCATGTATTCCCTTCGAGTTTTCTTCCTACTCGACAAACACACTGGAATCCTCCAACTGTATTGTGGCAAGCACCGCCTGAAGGACATGGGTTGTTATTGCATTCATTGAGATCTACATTAAGATGAGAAAAACTAATATTAGCATTTTGAGGGCACAACAATCATTATGCATTCGGAGTGCAATTCGGTCGGCATTTATGTGTATACACACATCTACAGTACATAATTAATTTGTACCTTGGCAGCCATCCGGAAGATAAGGGTTGCCTGTGTAGCCCTGGGAGCAATTGCAGATGTATCCATCATCATTGACAGAATCAACGCACATGCTGTTGCTGCTGATGCATGCATAATTAGTATTATTCAACTGTGCGTCAACACATGACTTAACATCTCTTATAGCCCAATCAACCACCATAGGCACCCGCCCATTGTATGTGTCATTGAACTTGGTGTTGCTTATGTACGAAGTGCTAAAGTTGAATTCTGCTGCTTCCATAAGCACCGCAAAGCTGCACCGGTTGAACTGCAAGACTCTACTTGTGTTGACCGAGCTCGAGAAGCCTGTTACGTAGCTGAACATCCCCTTTGGTATTGTACTCTGGGAGCAACCGATACCGGAGCAGGATCCGTCCACTAAGTCTGTCAGGTTGCGGCATGTCGCGACACCTAAGCCTTGGTAACCTGTGCCATCCATATCTTGCATAAAGGCGAGAGCGTTGCACCCGATCACCGTGAACTTGTTCTGGACATCGGAGAGCCGGTAAGGAGAAGACTGACTACGATCGCTGTCATCTGCATAACGCCCAAGTTCCTCCATGCTCTTGGTAGAGCTGTTGTAGCAGTACCCCATTATGTTAGTGAGTACCCGGGCCGTGCCATGAGTCAAGGAAGCGTTGAGCACCTCAAAGGAACCCCTGAATGGCTTGTAGACACCTTCTTGGAGCCTGCAATCGATGTCAAATCCTTGCGCGAGCGAGCAGCCTGGATCAATACCGAATGGGTACGGTATCTCAACATTGCCACACTGTCTTCGACACTCTGAACTAGGAACCGCAGTTCCAGGGGCGTATTGTGCTGCAATCAGTATGAGACCGAGGCCAAGCTGCAATAACGACACTTGCATCTTCTTGGGCTGGAAAAATAAGTAACATGGGATTGTTAACCAAACTGGGTGCGACAATTGAGAACCAACCTATGGTTGGAAGTTCAAATCCCAGATTTAATATTTTGGTGTCCTATTAAAAGACTTCAGTGGGAGGCGACGTTCTCGTCGACACTCAGTTTCTCGGAGGTGCTCATAGTCGTAGGATGTGCGCGCGTGCATTCATAGGGATTAGTGTTTGTCCGTATGTGTGAGCGTTGCGTCCGTAGTGAGTTTCACAAAAAAAAAACGAGTGCGATAAAAATTGAAGGCCGTACCTAGATTATTGTTAGTCGCAAATAGCTATAGTGTTACAAAGGCATTTTCGCGGAAGAAAAAAAACTAGTGCGAAAAAAATTGAAGGCTAGTCAGTCGCAAATAGCTATAGTGTTACAAAGGCATTGGTGACTCAAGTTGGAGATAAATATTACGCGTATCATATACTTCGATTGTACACATATATTTACATGAGAAATATTGTCATCCATTATACTCCCTCCATCCCACGAAGGTTGTCTCAGGTTTGCAAAATTTAGATGTATCTAAATATTAAATAGCATCTAGATACATCTGAATTTTGACAAATCTTAGACAATCTTCATGAGACGGATGAAGTATATTATAAATTGTTGAACAAGCGTCTATCCCAAGAGACCCAAGCCCATGTGGGAGCTGACCTATAAAAGGAAGGGGCTGATGGAGAGCAAAACCTAACACAACAGAAATCCCAGCCGCCATTGTTGTTTGGGGACAAAGAAAAGCTCTCTTGTATAAACATAAATGTAAATGATAAATCTATTATATATCTATTAAATATTACAGTTTTACTAATTCTCAATCGACTGAGTCAACTCCTAGACCATATGATTGCACCGTTATTGGAGCTAGCATGAATTGTACCTGAGATATTTTTTTTAGTTGCATAGGGGGTTGCAACTAAGAAAAAACCTCCAAACCATTGCATTGCTTTGCGATTCACGCTAGTCTTAGGTAAAAATGTCTCGAACCATCTGAGTGCTTTGTTATTCGTGTTAATCATGAGTTGGAACGTGGCTTGCAACTGAAATTCAATACCATCACCTGTAGGGTTGAACATAAAGCTTGAAGCTCGACGAGCTCAACAAGAGCTTGTCTTGAGCTCGTCTTCTCGACTCGTTTAGCTTGGCTCGTTGCAGAAACGTACAGAGCCAAACATTGCTTGATATCACTAATGAGCTAAACGAGCGAGCCGGCGAGCCTCCCAAGCAGCCTGTTAAGCTCATTAATTATGCCATCATCTAGCTTACCAACTTGAAACACCAAAACTGCTTGTGCATAGCTTCCTTTGCTAGCCAAATCCTAATGCTCAGCTAATATAGTAATATGTTTGGCTAATATATGTCATCCAATACCATGTTGCTGCATATATACATCACTGATGCATGTATGTACTACTAAACATGTTAACCAATTTTGCATTTTATTTAAAAAACATATTTTCTTAACAAAACAATGATCCTCTGTGAATGAACAGATTCGTTCCTAGTTAAAGCTTGTTCTGCGATTACCTTGGAAAAAAAAACATAACCTGTGAAGAACTTAACTCTGCCTCCAGCAACCTACTCATAGGTCACAGCACAAGCGTGGAAAACGTTATTTACTTGATAGATATTGCGTACGGGCATGTGGCAGTTAGCGCGGCCTCAGCAATTCAAAGCTTTGGAAATAAATAAACATTCGTCTTGTTTTCTAGCCAATTTCGCTGCATAATTAAACCGAAAAAAAAAGAACAGAAAGCTCATCATAAGACATTCAGGAAAACATGTTAATGAACTGACCTGAAACAACGAAGGGGCCAGTTCCCCTAGAACAGGAGAAGTATCTTGGACGGACTTTTGCTCAAGAAAATGCCTTTTGCAAGACAGGGAGAGCAGCTTCAGAGCTTTATAAATTGCTTCACCAGTTGTCTGGAGAGCAGCTAAACCTGGGGGTGTATATATGTACCCACGAAGAGCTGTTGTCAGCAACGATACCTCAGAAACGCATCAAAACACAGCGACATTGTCACACAACAGACTTCTTCATTACCTCACGAAAAATAAACTGAACAGACTCTTGATCAGATATTTGTAATATATGATTTCCCATGAAAACAACATCCTCAATCTTCTGAATAAATTCCTCAACACGAACCAATCCTGGACGGCAGACTTTCAGTTATTTTATTTTTTGAAACGGGAGCAGACTTTCAGTTAGTATATTAGCAACATGTTGGATACTACACTGGAGCATGGTGCAACTGTACAAGTGCAATGCATACTTATATCGCTGCTGGACAAGGACCTAGTTCTAGATTCCAAAATATTGGAAGTTTTCCACTTTATAGACCGTAGCAGATTAGCAGTTAATGGCAAGCCATTGCAAGCTTTCTTCGTTTCTCTCCCTAGTGCCCACAAACTCGTCGGCCGCTCACGCGGGCCGCTGCAGTATCGTGGGAAGTCAGGAGTAATCCGCTCGAGTTTGTTTCGTGGTGGTGGCTGCCTGGCTGGGGTACTGTAATTTTTTGTAAACTTTTACTTTGCGATGGTAACTCTTTGTAAACTAAACTGGATGTTTCTCTTCCTAGTGGAACTTTTGTGTATTTACAGCCTTGCTTGACATTAAAAATAAACAGGCACGGTCACTAAGGACATGCCGACAGAGGAATGCATCCCATCCCAAGGCAAACAATATGATTGGTTTGAACGAGTTGAATCAGAATCTAAAATCTTAGATCTTCAACTGTTGCTTATTTTACTTGACATGGAAAGTCGCCTGACTGATCCTATCTGTTCGATCAGGTTACCAGTTGAGTTTGGAAATGAGATGGTTTCAAAGATGGGCCATTTGGCATCGGAACCAGTGGCCGAGGCAGTGGCGTGACGGTAAGTGTGACAGCTCGGATTTTATTCATTGTCCTAGGATAATTATATTGGCACTAGGCCATTGCCAATAAACTTAGAACCACGACATAACTTAACTCCAGCTAGCAGTGAGGTGGCCTTTCGGGCTGCGAACTGACATCTGGTTGGGAGGTTGGGATGGAATCCCTGTGCTTGCTACTCACCGCTGCTCGGAGGTTCTGCACGGCCACATGTGGTTTATGGCAGATCTGCAGCTTGTTTTGTGCATGCACTTACTCTCGCTCTTTGACAGTACTACATCCATACTGGACTTATTTCTTGCATCTCCGTACGAGTACCAACACAAGATAGGGAAACAAAAGCATACAGCAACCATACCAGTTTAAAGCTTGCTTCCATAGTTGTGTTCTGAAGAACAGCCAGCACATCGAGTGTTCTATGTATACACACAGAGCTCTTGACAACTTAACTAGCGAATTTGTCAATGGGAATCAATCATTTTATTACCACATCAAATGAATAAACGATATTTTTTTTAATCTACAAGTTGTAAGAGCTAGACTATTCCCTATTACAAAGAGTAAACACAAGCGAATCAAGTAGCAGCAATGCTAACCTCACAAGTACATGGTAACAAGGTCCAGAAGAAACTTCTTTTTATCTGCAATTAGCAATTTAATATACTTATTATGCGTATCTTAATCACCTTGCATAATAGGAACTTCTTGGGTTTATTGGCTGGTTCTCACTTTCGCCCATAGGATACCCACTTAATTCTATTTCATAACCACTGGTGGATTCTTCTCCAAGAAGGCTTTCTGCATCTGTCTCCACTTCAAGCCGTACCCAAGGATGCATCGAAAGTTTCCTCAATCTATTGAGCTCGTCCGCGACCTCTTTCATTAAGGGCCTGTTGTCACCACACATATCTAGGCATCTTTTAGCAAGGTCTGCGAGTCCTCTCAACAGTTCCATGCTCTCTTGTCCTTTCACATGGCTCACCAAAACTGCATCAAGATTGTTCTCCTTCATAGCAGATAAGAAAATCAACGATAAGCTTCTTTGCTTCTCAGGCCCTTCGAGCTTCAGTGGCAACTGACCAGTGAGGATCTCTAAAAGGATAACTCCGAAGCTGTACACGTCGCTTTTGTCTGTTAACTGGCATGTTTGCATGTATTCAGGATCAAGGTATCCGCAAGTACCTTGAACCATTGTGACAAACTGCTCTTTGTCAGATGGGACTAGTACGGAAGCTCCAAAGTCTGACACTTTGGCCATGTAGTTGTCATCAAGAAGGATGTTGGCAGTTTTCACATCACCATGAATTATTGGGGGAGACGCGTATGAATGTAGGAAGCTGAGTCCTTCGGATGCTTCATGAGCAATCCTTAAGAGAGTGCTAAAGGATATTTGCAATGCTTGGTTCTTGCCATGGATAAGCTCAAATAGTGTACCATTTGGGACAAACTCATAGACTAGAATTGGAACTTCCACCTCAAGGCAACAACCCAGGAGCTTAACGATGTTCTTGTGATTGATTTGGGACAAAATGAGCATCTCTTGGCCAAATTCCTTCTTTTGCCTTTCGTCAACTAATGCACATCTTTTAATTGCAACCGGCATGTTGTTCTTTATTATTCCTTTGTAGACGGTTCCGTGTCCTCCTTTTCCAAGTATTCTGCTATTGTCAAAGTTGTCACTGGCTTCTATGAGTTCAGATTCCGAAAATACCGTGAATGCAAGGCCTTTCTCCGATTTCATCATGTCAAACAAAAGCAAGCCTCCATGCTGTTGAAAATAGTCCTGCCTAACTTTGTTCAATTTTCTCTTTTGGATTATCATTTGTCCCCAGAAGACACTGATCATGATGATAACCATTACACCAAATAATCCCATTGTAACTCCTGCATAACGACATCAGATTGGAGAACTATGAGAGAGAGAGAGAGAGAGCATAGTTCATCTAATTTTGTCAACAAGAGATGCGTTATTGGTTTTACATTTACTTTTTTTTGTCTTTAGATTGCACAAAAATGCAACAAAAAGTACTGATTTAGCTAGGTGATCACTTCTCTGGTGTTACCTATTATTAAGCCAATATCAGGATTGCATGTATTGCTTTCCAATTTTCTTCCTACTCCACAAGAACACCGAAATCCTCCAACTTTATTGTGGCAAGAGCCGCCTGAAGGGCACGGATTGTCACTGCATTCATCAACATCTGCAGTAAGATTGGCAAAACTCGATATTAGATTTTCCAACAAACAAGGGGATTTATACATTCAGAACAGAATTTGATAAGCATTTGCGTGTATACACATTCAGATCGAAGCTAATTAGTACCTTGGCAGCCATATGGAAGATAAGGGTTGCCTTTGTATCCCTGGGAGCAGTTGCATATGTATCCATTATCATTGAGGGAATCAATGCACACACTGTTGCTGCTAAGGCATGCATAAGTGCCTGTCTTGTTCTGTGTGGCGACATCACACCTATGATCTCTTATCGCCCAGTCAAGGACCATGGGTACCCGCCCATCATTCGTGTCATTGAACTTGGTGGTGCTTACATACATGGTGCTGAAGTTGAATGATGCTGCCTCCATTAGCACAGCGTAGCTGCACCTGTTAAACTCCCAGATTTGGCTTGTGTTGAATAAATCCGAGGTAGTTGTGCCATAGTTGTACATCATCTTTGGTATCATAGTCTGGGAGCATCCTATGCCAGAGCATGACCCATCTACTAAGTCTGAAAAGTTGCGACATGTTGAGACGCCTACGCCTTGGTAGCCTGTGCCGTTGCCATCGGAGATCAAGTAGAGGGCCTTGCATCCAATGACAGTGAACCTATTTTGGACATCGGAGAGACGAAGCGGAGAGGAAGGTCGGCCCACGTACCCATTAAAACGGCCCATAAACTCCATGCTTTTTGTAGAGGTGTTGTAACAATGGGCCACAATGTAATTGAGCACCCGCATCGTGCCCTGAGTCAAGGAAATGCTGAGCACCTCAAAGTCGCCTCGGAATGGCTTAGGGATGCCATCCTGGACCTTGCAACTGATGTCGAAGCCTCTTGCGAGTGAGCAGTTCGGATCGATGCCGAATGGGTACGGTATCTCAACAGCACCACACTGCCTTCGGCACTGTGAACTGGGAACCGCATTTCCAGGTGTGCATTGTGCTGCAAGCAGTACAAGGCTCAGGCCAAGCTGCAGGAACACTTGCATATTCTTTATCTGAGAATAAGCAAACATGATAATGTTGTTAGAATATGTGTAGATTAGAGATAAGGGCTAGGATTACTTTAAACATAATGATCTTCTTGTAGTCGAAGTCTCCCCACCTACATGTACCTCTATGTACCCCATGAGCATCATTGCAATACAACACACAAGAATTAGGGTTCGTCTATTTTGACAAATGTTAGCTAATCAACAGCTTTGTTACAGAAAAAGTAATGGGTAAGATATAAAATGGAGGCCATACACCTGCTCACACAGATAGATGCATTGTTAAACTAAAAGTCTAAACCATGCAAGAGAATTTGTTGTCTTATATTAAGAAGGATAAAGAAAGTTCAACAAGACAATGTAGGGATCAATCAAACAAAAGCAATAGCACCAGCCCCAGCAAGCATAAGCAATAAGCCAGAACTGCGGACATGTGGCAGGCAAAGCTGCATTATTTACAATCCGCTTCAACTATGTTGGATCTGATTCCTACATAACAGAAAAACGCTAGAATAAGAAAAATGACGATTTTAATGAAAAACGTCTATTTGAAAAGGGAGAAAAAGTCCATGGAAGACACACATGGATTTTCCCATGAGCTCCAAACTCATGCCACAATTCTTTCTTTTTTTTCAATGGGCTACATAGAAAATTTTCTTATAGGATTCTAGTGTTTCAAGATTTCTCCTAGATGTGTGTATGGTACAGATGGCCTGAAGGACGTTTCATCTTTATACTCTCCAAGTTGCAAACTATGAAATTCTATAATAATGTTTTGTTCCTTCAACATCAGTTATAGATGTTCTACTCCACAGAAGCAGGATCTGTTGTCTGTGTATGATGCTTAACAAAAGAAGGATATGCTGTGAAGGAACAAACCCGCCGTTCCAAGTTAAATCTTGTTCTCTGAAGAACTTAACTCTGCGTTCATCAACCTACTCCATCACAGGTCCCAACACAAGCATGTTTTTAGATAGCTATTGCGTACTGGCGAGCAGCCAGCCTCAACAATTCATAGTCATGGAAGAAATAAGGATTCCTCTAGGCTGTCAAAAGAAAAACATTCTTCTTGTTTTTGTAGTGTATCCAATTAACCTTCAAGTAAATGAAAGCCGAACAGATAGCGGATCCTAGAACCGTATTCTTGAAAACATGTCAACAAAACTCACCTGAAATAATGGTGGTGTCCAGTTCTCCTCGAATAGAAGTGTCATATATGGAGGATTTGTACTCAAGAATCCCTCTTTCCAAATTCACCGAGAACACTGAACAAAGTTCAGGTGGGCAGATCGCCCTCCGATGGTTGGTTCCCTAGAGAAAAGGAATACTGTAGCTTTAGAAATTGCTTCAGTAGTTGTCTAAAGAACTCCTGAGCGTGTATGTATACACAAGGAGTTGTTGTTGCCAAAGGTTTGTGTCGAACGAGTCAGAAGACGACGATATAGTCACATGGCTGACTCCGTCTCGCCGTCCCGAAAAAATAAACAGCCAAATTTCTCTCTAATTTCAACACGGGGAAACTACCTGGAACAAATTCGGGTCAAATCAGCAAAACTGATGGACGAGGACAACGGGAAATAATAGTTGAATGGGTGGGTGGCGGAGATCAAAAAGAAGGCGGAGGGGGGGCTTGCCAAGGCGGCGACGACGCGGTCGAACCGCCAAGCGGAGCCACGCAGAAAGCCAGTGTCGCCGCTGGCAAGATGAAGCTGCACAGCGACAATGCCCTCCACCGTGAGCATCGCCTGGACAACCGCGCCGGCGGCCGCCACGGGAATGGGCTTGTCCGCGGTCGAGCAGACGGGCTCATCGTGGGTTCCCTCGGAGGGGACTCCAGCGGCGTCGCGTTCTCGCGTACGACAGTCGCAGCCGCGCCTCATACTCCGAGGATGAACCCTTCTCTGTTCTCCACACAGGACAGGAATTCGGGACTCATCTCGGGCCGCCCACGGCGCCGCCAGCCCAGCCCAGTTAAATCCTTTTAAGTGAGGGTCCACATTCACGGTAGAAAACCTGGACGGCGTGTAGGTCATTAGCTATAGGTAGCCATCTCCAGCCGCGTCTTCCAAAGTGACCCCTAAACGGCGCTAGGTCAAATGTTTGGGGGACGTGTTTTCTTCGTGTCGTGTTTGGAGACTTCGCTCCTCGGTCCCGTCCCCCAAACACGGGCCCAAATTTTTTTTTATAGGGTTTTCGAAAACACAACCATTTATTAAACATATCATACAAATAAATATGTTTAGTAAAATTATTTTCAAATTAAAATACAACAAACAATGAAACAGCTAAACAAATAAATGGCGCTAGATCAAGACGCCGCGGCACTTGTTGATAATCCTTTGACCCTTCACATATGGTCAACGAGATCATTTTGAAGTTGCTTGTGAACAATTTTGTCACGGATCTCTGCGTGCATGGCGAGGAAATCGGCAAAATCTGCAGGAACCTCATGATCAACCTCCGCAAGAGGGCTCTGACACTCATAGGCCAATATGTCTCCTGATCTGATTCTTGCGGTCATCCTCGACGATCATATTATGCATGATCACACAAGGCTGCATCACCTTCCATATTTGGTCGTGAGACCAGCTTAGAGCAGGCCGGATAATTGCAAATTGAGCTTGAAGCACACCAAATGCCCTCTCGGCATCCTTTCTACAAGCCTCATGTCTCGAAGCAGAGTGGCAATTCTTCTAACATGATGGAGCCGATATTGTTTTAACAAAAGTGGCCTATTTCAGATATATACCATCGGCTAGATAATAGCCTTTGGTATATTCGTGGCCAGTGATCTCATAGTTGCATGGTGAAGCATGACCTTCCACTAGTTTGCTGAACACCGGAGACCGCTGCAACACGTTGATGTCATTGTGTGATCCCGCCATGCCAAAGAAACAATGCCAAATCCACAAATCATAATCTGCCACAGATTCAAGCACCATACTGCAATATCCATGACGCCTTTTGTATATACCTTGCCAAGCAAACGGGCAGTTCTTCCATGACCTGTGCATGCAATCGATGCTTCCAAGCATCCCGGAGAATCCTCTCGCAGTATTTTGTGCCATGATCCTCGCATTCTCTTCTTCAGTTATCCCTCTCAAGTAGTATTTGCCAAACTTTCCCACCACAGCTCGGCAAAACTTGTACATGCATTCAATGGCAGTAGACTCACTCATGTGAAGGTAGCCGTCCTGTGTATCCGCAGATGCTCCGTATGCAAGCATCCTCATGGCGGCGGTGCACTTCTGAATCGACGAGAACCCGGCAATACCTACAGCGTCGTGCTTCAGCTTGAAGTAGGGGTCGAAGTCTCGAACACCTTGGAGGATATTCATGAACAAACCCTTGCTCATCCTATACCGGCGTCGAAAATTGTCGGACTGTGTTGCATCATCTGATAAGTAATCGTTGTGTAGCATGGTATGCCCCTCCATCCTCTGTCGGGGCTTCGACTTCTTCCTTCCCGGCCTTGAACTTTCGCGGAGCGGTCTCTTCCGCTTCTCCGTCTCGATGTCAAGCATGTTATGGAGGAACGCGATGATCAGCAAATGCTCCCGAATGTCGTCATCGAAGGCTTGCTCGTCCTCCAGCAGTCGGACAAGCATCTCGTCGTCGCTATCCATGTTCAAAGCAAAATTAATGGTTAAATTCAGCCGTGGCGGACGAGGCAACGAACATCGACCAATCGCGCCTACCTGACAAGGCGTCGAACACCTTCTGTGCGTGAAGGTGTGGGGCGGATTTTACGGCGCGTTCCGAGACGCGTTGGCGAAGCGGCGGCGGCGAAAAGGCCGGCGAGAGAGCCAGCTGGCACGACGGTGTCTGTGGTGACCCTGCATACCACTGCATGTTGTAGTATGCCAGTCGTTGATATAACATTCGTGAAGTACCAATCCGCAAATATTACATCCCTCGAGTAGTACAACGAACATAGCAGGTCCATAACTCATTCATACATTATTACAAACCATATGTACATATCATCCTGGAGCTCCTCTTGGGTCCTGAGAGGGTTACTCCTGGGTTCGAGGCGAACCCAACTTAACTTACAATATAGAAGTCTCATGAGACTATACATTTATTCCAACGAGCAGTTAAATACTAGGAGTTCGGACTGCTAGGGTACTACTAATACTACTACTAGGTCTAAGATTGTTCTCCTCCGGAACCCTCCCCGGTTCCGTAGACTATCAGGTAGTCTACACCTTCAACACCTCCAGAGAGGTCTGGTTCTTCGTATGATCGGGGTTGTCGTTGTCCTCCTCCGGATGTTTGACAATCTAAGCGGGGATTTAAGAGTGGTATGAGTACGAGCGTACTCAACAAGTTCATAATATGAAAGAGGTGTTTAATGCACTACCTACGATACCAGACCAGAAAGTCTGATACCATGCAGGTTTTAATAACCATTTCTTCAAAAGGTTGCTTTTATTCAGAAGAACTATGTCCGTCAGCCTTCACCGGTTGACTAGAACTTCATGGAGTTCCTTTCCGGCAGCGTTCACAGTTCCAAATCCCGGAACAAGGAGTGATTGATCACGATTCGTTACACTCTGCAGAGGTGTGTTGCTTTACCGATAAGAGATCTTAACCTTGGTGCCAACCGGGCAGCTTTCCCGTCCACACTTCCTTTGGTGTGAGGCCCGGTATAAGATCTTAGCCGTTCATATTCCTCCGCTACCTCGCACACCCACCCTTTGTTGCATACCCCGACCCTGGGTCCTCGTCGGTCCTCTTATACCAATTAAGGATGGACCCCGACCACGACAACAGTTTGGGACTCGTTAACCAAACTCCTTCGCCGGTAGCTGCAACCCATCATAGACCACTTACCGTGGGGAATTAGAATGGGATCCCCACCCCACCGCTTGCCCAACCTGGGTCAAGTGTCTACGGTAAGCGCATCGTTGATGTACGAGAGGTGGAAATACAATTGGCTACTCCGTCCCACTCCAGATCTTATGGTGAACACGAGTTTTACGGCACAAGAATCACTGGACGACATTTGTTGTTTAATTCTAGATGGATATAAACCCTCGCAATGGAACCTCCACCATATCAACACAATCCATGGTTCCATTGCCCACCACATAGTCATATTCATAGTTATGAAAATAGTGGTTTTGCTTTTTATGCAATAGTGATAAACATATACTTTGCAAGTAATTTGGTAAAAATACTCAAATGACATGAGCAAGCGATGAACTTTCCTGAACACTGCAAAGTGTTGCAGTTGGATGGTGTGGACTGACCCTTGTCCTCTGTTGCTGAAAAATAGCATCATTGTCCGATAAGGGCAATGGTTAAAGAAGCAATTATGCATGATTCAGCTTTTAGGGTTGTTTTCCGGTGTTTTATTATTTTATGTGGAAGGTTAATACTAAGAACAATTTAGGGATACATTGTTTTAGGGTAAAATACAACCTTGAAATGTTGTCAAGGTGTTTTGAATGTCCAATAATATTTATGGACTTATTTTTAATATTAAAACTATAAAGTGTGGTTTAAATAATTAATTTAATCATTAACTTTGGGCTTAATCATATTTGTCTTTAAAATTCTATTTCATAATTTATTATGATAGAGAATTTTATGCTGAGTGATTTTCATATTTTTAATTATTTTTTTAGAGCTATAAACAATTTTCTATGAATTATCAAAGTTTCAGCATTTTTTATTTATTTGTGAACAAACACAAATGCCCCTGGGCCCACCTGTCGGTGCAACCCAGTGGGTTAACCCTAACCCGAGCCGCCCTTGGGCTCGGTCGGTCGCACCGACCCCTTCTCCCCCACTCGCGCACGAACCCTAGCCCTTACGAGCTCTGGCGATCCCCACGTCGCCGTCCCCTTCGCCGAATTTCCCCGGCCAACTCCGGCCGTCGCCGCCGGCGAGATCAGGTGGATCTGAACCGCCTCTCGACGGCGGACACGATGGTCCGCGTCGATCTGACGCTCGCGTCCTCGTTCGCTCGCCCTCGACCCTCCAGTGCGCCTGACTCGCGCGGCGTTCGCCGCCGCCGTGCGCCGGAGATGCCGTGGTCCTCTCCGGCGCTCGGCGCCATGACGCCACCGCGAGCCTCGCCGTGGTGGTGCTGGAGTGCGGCTGCCGCGGCCTGGCCTGGCTGGCGCCGCCGTTCGCCCGGCGTGTGCCGCTGTGGCCGCCCCGGCCGTGTTCGCCGGCCCACTTCACCTGTGAGTGCTCCACGCCTCCTCCTATCTCTCTCACTCTGCTCCTTCTTCTCCTGGCCTGCTCTGCTATGTGTATGCTGCTGTTGTGCCTATGCTGCTATTGTGTGTGCTGCTGCTGTGCTCTTCTAGCCATGGCCATTGTTTCCAAGGCCATGCCTGTGCTTGTGCAACTGCTGTGCATAGCTCTGCATTGCTACAACTATGGCTACTGTGCAGTATTTCCTAGGCTATGGGCTTGCTTATGCTTGCATTTCTTGCTTGAAACTATTCCTGTGCCTCTGTGCTTGATACTACTATTGCTAGATCATCAAGTGTATTCAATTACTTGCCCTGGCTTGATTATGGTGTGTAATCCTTGCAAATTTGCAAGTGCCAGTGCCTCTGGTATGCTTTCCTGTGTGCTGTAACTCATGGAGATGCTCCACTGAGCATAGCTGTGCCTGTACAGCTCTATCCCTTGATGAACTGCTACTGGATACTTTCATGTCTAGCTTATTTGATTATCTGTGATGTATTTGTTCATGCCCTATGGCTGATTTAATTGTCTGGTCCATGTGTTGATGCTATGCTTGGCTGTGGTGATCTGTAGCAAGAGCTAGTGATGCTCTGATGATCAATTGATCATTTCTTGCTTGTGAGCAAGTGTGTGCTCCACTCTGTGACTCACTGGTGCTCATCCAGTGCTGTTTGTGCTTCATACAGGCTTAGCCTGTGTATGCTGGTACATGTCCAAGCATCAGTGGATGCTTGCAATGATCCATTGGATCATCTGCAAGACCCTGTGCATCAGAAGCTTGCCTGTTTCATTTATCTGCTTAATTTGCCTTTGTATTTGGATAAATGATGTGAACTTTGATACAGTGATGATCATATCAACTTAATTTGCTTGGGCTAGAGGGATGCCAACAATTGTTGGGGACCCTAGCCCACTCTGAACCCCTCTGGGTGATGATGATTGTGCTGGGCTTGGTGGTTTGACTATTTTGGGTGGTTGAGGTGGCCTCAGCAGCCATTCTTGGCTGCTCAGGAAGCTCCCACCCTTGTTGGTTGGCTATGTCTTGGAGAATACATCACTGGACAATCCATTACTGGATTTCCAGTGAGTTTTACTGTTGACAAACATAAATAGACATTTTACAGTCTATCAGTCTGATGGTGTAGTTAGCTATAGGTTGCCAGGTGAACCTGTGTAGCTAGCTAGGGATTAACTCCATGATGGATTTCTCTGATTCTGTCCCTGTGTGGACACAACCAGTGTTCCCTGGATGATTTCCTTCTGGCTTTTCCTATGTTTGTTTGCACCAAATGACTAGGTAGCCATATGATGACACAAACAGGATTTCCTACCCTTCTGTGTTCCTGTGATGCATAGCATGCTTAGATATGAGCAAGACATGATCTTGCTCAGGCTGTTGGGTGTTATACCTCACTCCAGCTCCTAGAAATATTGTTGGTGTAGAGGATTGCTTCTGGTTAGTTTCAGTGCTTGCCCTGCTCCTCCTAGTGGCTTGTGCTTGTTCTACTCCATGGTTTGATGCTCAACAGAAAACAGTTCTTTGATAGAGCTGTTTCTAGATGAGGTTGCTGGCTATGAGTTCTTCCTGTTCTAAGTGTTCTTGCTATCTGGTGACTTACCAAGTTGCCTGTCGATGAATGAGCTGGTTCTGGCGGTGGAAAAGGTTTTATATGAACTCTCTTTTGCTCCCTGGTCGACAGCTTGGCCTGGCCACTGATACGCGTAGATGCACACGTCCGTTGGGAACCCCAAGTGGAAGGTATGATGCGTATAGAAGCAAGTTTCCCTCAGTATGAAACCAAGGTTTAATCGAACCAGTAGGAGCCAAGAAGCACGTTGAAGGTTGATGGTCGCGAAATGTGATGCGGCGCAACACATTCCGGCGCCAACGCGGAACCTGCACAACACAACCCAAGTACTTTGTCCCACGAAACAGTGAGGTTGTCAATCTCACCGGCTTCTGTAACAAAGGATTAAACGTATCGAGTGGAAGATGTTTGCAAAGAAAACAGTAAACACAATTGCAGTAGATTGTATGCTATGTAAAGAATAGGACCGGGGTCCACAGTTCACTAGAGGTGTCTCTCCCATAAGATAAAAGCATGTTGGGTGAACAAATTACAGTCGGGCAATTGACAAATAGAGAAAGGCATAACAATGCATATACATGATATGATAAATATAGTGAGATTTAATTGGGCATTACGACAAAGTACATAGACCGCCATCCAACTGCATCTATGCCTAAAAAGTCCACCTTCAGGTTATCATCCGAACCCCCTCCAGTATTAAGTTGCAAAGCAACAGACAATTGCATTAAGTATGGTGCGTAATGTAATCAACAACTACATCCTTAGACATAGCATCAATGTTTTATCCCTAGTGGCAACAGACATCCACAACCTTAGAACTTTCTGTCACTGTCCCATTCAATGGAGGCATGAACCCACTATCGAGCATAAATACTCCCTCTTGGAGTTAAGAGTAAAAACTTGGCCAGAGCCTCTACTAGTAACGGAGAGCATGCAAGATCATAAACAACACATGAACAATAGATTGATAATCACCATAATCATAGTACTCTCTATCCATCGGATCCCGACAAACACAACATATAGAATTACAGATAGATGATCTTGATCATGTTAGGCAGCTCACAAGATCCAACAATGAAGCACAACAAGGAGAAGACGACCATCTAGCTACTGCTATGGACCCATGGTCCAGGGGTGAACTACTCACTCATCACTCCGGAGGCGACCATGGCGGTGTAGAGTCCTCCGGGAGATGAATCCCCTCTCCGGCAGGGTGCCGGAGGCGATCTCTAGAATCCCCCGAGATGGGATTCGCGGCGGCGGCGTCTCTGTAAGGTTTTCCGTATCGTGGCTCTCGGTACGGGGGTTTCGCGACGGAAGCTTTAAGTAGGCGGAGGGTCAACGCGGGGGCCACACGAGGGGCCCAGAGGCTAGGTCGGCGCGGCCAGGGCTTGGGCCGCGCCGGCCTCCCCTCTGGCCGCCCGTGGCCCCACTTCGTTATCTCTTCGGTCTTGGAAGCTTCGTGCAAAAATAGGACCCTGGGCGAAAGTTTCGTCAATTCCGAGAATATTTCTTTACTAGGATTTCTGAAACCAAAAACAGCAGAAAACACAACTGGCTCTTCGGCATCTTGTTAATAGGTTAGTTCAGAAAATGCATAAATATGACATATAATGTGCATAAAACATGTAGGTATCATCAATAAAGTAGCATGGAACATAAGAAATTATCGATACGTTGGAGACGTATCAGCATCCCCAAGCTTAGTTCTCGTCCCGAGCAGGTAAAACGATAACAAAGATAATTTCTGAAGTGACATGCCATCATAATCTTGATCATACTATTTGTAAACATATGTAATGAATGCAGCGATCAAAACAAAGGTAATGACATGAGTAAACAAGTGAATCATAAAGCAAAGACTTTTCATGAATAGTACTTCAAGACAAGCATCAATAAGTCTTGCATAAGAGTTAACTCATAAAGCAATAAATCAAAGTAAAGGTGTTGAAGCAACACATAGGAAGATTAAGTTTCAGCGGTTGCTTTCAACTTGTAACATGTATATCTCATGGATATTGTCAACATAAAGTAATATAACAAGTGCAATATGCAAATATGTAGGAATCAATGCACAGTTCACACAAGTGTTTGCTTCTTAAGGTGGAAGGAGATAGGTAAACTGACTCAACAATAAAAGTAAAAGAAAGGTCCTTCAAAGAGGAAAGCATCGATTGCTGTATTTGTGCTAGAGCTTTTATTTTGAAAACATGAAACAATTTTGTCAACGGTAGTAATAAAGCATATGAGTTATGAAAATTATATCTTACAAGTTGCAAGCCTCACGCATAGTATACTAATAGTGCCCGCACCTCGTCCTACTTAACTTGGACTACCGGGTCTTCGCATGCCATGTTTCAACCAAGTGTCACAAAGGGGTACCTCCATGCCGCCTGTACAAAGGTCTAAGGAGAATGCTCGCATTTCGGATTTCTCGCTTTTGATTATTCTCAACTTAGACATCCATACCGGGACAACATGGACAACAGATAATGGACTCCTCTTAAATGCATAAGCATGTAGCAATGATTATTATTCTCATATGAGATTGAGGATATATGTCCAAAACTGAAACTTCCACCATGATTCATGGCTTTAGTTAGCGGGCCAATGTTCTTCTCTAACAATTTTGCATGCTCCAACCACTAAAATGATAGACCTTCAGACAAGACGGACATGCATAGCAACTCACATGATATTCAACAATAGTTGATGGCGTTCCCCAGAAGCATGGTTATCGCACAACAAGCAACTTAATAAAATATAAAGTGCGTAAGTACATATTCAATACTACGATAGTTTTTAAGGCTATTTTGTCCCATGAGCTATATATTGCAAAGGTGAATGATGGAATTTTAAAGGTAGCACTCAAGCAATTTACTTTGGAATGGCGGAGAAATACCATGTAGTAGGTAGGTATGGTGGACACAAATGGCATAGTAGTTGGCTCAAGGATTTTGGATGCATGAGAAGTATTCCCTCTCGATACAAGGTTTAGGCTAGCAAGGTTATTTGAAGCAAACTCAAGGATGAACAAGTGCAGCAAAACTCACATAAAAGACATATTGTAAACATTATAAGACTCTACACTGTCTTCCTTGTTGTTCAAAACTCAATACTAGATATTATCTAGACCTTAGAGAAACCAAATATGCAAATCAAATTTTAGCAAGCTCTATGTATTTCTTCATTAATGGGTGCAAAGCATATGATGCAAGAGCTTAAACATGAGCACAATAATTGCCAAGTATCACATTATCCAAGACATTTTACCAATTACTACATGTAGCATTTTCCAATTCCAACCATATAACAATTTAACGAAGAAGAGACTTCGCCATGAACATTATGAGTAAAGCCTAAGGACACATGTGTCCATATGCAATAGCGTGTCTCTCTCCCACAAAGTGAATGCTAGGATCCATCTTATTCAAACAAAAACAAAAACGAAAACAAACCGACGCTCCAAGTAAAGAACACAAGATGTGACTGAATAAAAATATAGTTTCAGGGGAGGAACCTGATGATGTTGTCGATGAAGAAGGGGATGCCTTGGGCATCCCCAAGCTTAGACGCTTGAGTCTTCTTAAAATATGCAGGGGTGAACCACGGGGACATCCCCAAGCTTAGAGCTTTCACTCCTCTTGATCATAGTATATCATTCTCCTCTCTTGACCCTTGAAAACTTCCTTCACACCAAACTTCAAGCAAACTCATTAGAGGGTTAGTGCACAATTAATAATTCACTCATTCAGAGGTGACACAATCATTATTTTCACTTCTGGACATTGCATAATGCTACTGGACATTAGTGGATCAAAGAAATAAATCCAACATAGCAAAAGAGGCAATGCGAAATAAAAGGCAGAATCTGTCAAAAACAGAACAGTCCGTAAAGACGAATTTAGAAATGGCACCAGACTTGCTCAAATGGAAAAACTCAAAACTAATGAAAGTTGCGTACATATCTGAGGATCACGCTCGTAAATTGGCAGATTTTTTCGAATTTTCTACAGAGAACTGTGCCCAGATTCGTGACAGACAGCAATGCTGTTTCTGCGCAGCGATCACAAATATAACATCAACTTTGACATAGAAACTTTACTTGGCACAAAAACATGATAAGGAGAGGTTGCTACAGTAGTAAACAACTTCCAAGACTCAATAAAACAAAAAATTGCTGTAGGTAAAAACATGGGTTGTCTCCCATAAGCGCTTTTCTTTAACGCCTTTCAGCTAGGCGCAGAAAGTGCAAATCAAGTAACATCGAGAGATGAAGCATCAACATTATTATTTTTCATGCAAACACAACTTGTTGCAGAGGGTGCTTTAGGTGCTCCATTATCTAAATTTTCTATGGTGGTGCTAGGGGTTTTAGCAATTTTAGGCCTATAGTAATTCTTTTGTTTAGGCACTTTAGAGGCATACATGAATTTTTGCTCTTTACCCACAAGGCTTTCTCATTATACTTGAGAGAAGAAAAGGTTGAACCCAAGGTTCCCATAGCTTTTTCAAGTTCATCAATCCTATTGGTTTGATTATCATGGATAACACAAGTTCCTAGGACACTAATTCTTTCATCAATTCCTCCTAGGGATTTATCAAGTTCATCAGTTTTATCCAATAACATTTCTAATTTAGTTTCAATACTTGGAAAATTTTTCTCTATGGTTTCCAATTTTTTCATAACATCTTCAAGAGAGATTTCAATTTTAACTTCATTAACAGGTGGTATTCCAACTAGACTCTCAATGATGCAACTAGCTTCTAAAGCGGGAGTACCTAGGAAATTACCTCCCGAAAGAGTATCAAGAACATACCTATTCCAACTAGATAAACCAACATAAAAGTTCCTAAGAAGGATAGTGGTGGAGTGTTTCTTAATGCACCTTTGATGAGCATTACTAATTCTATACCAAGCATCTTTAAAACTTTCTCCACCTTGTTGCTTAAAAGAACGAACTTCAACTTCAGGATTACTCATGATAACAGGAATAAAGTAAACTAGGCAAATTAAGTAAAGATAAGTAACTAATTTTTTTTGTGTTTTTGATATAGAGAGCAAGACAGTAAATAAAGTAAAACTAGCAACTAATTTTTTTGTGTTTTGTTTAGGTGCAGCAAACAAAGTAGTAAATAAAATAAAGCAAGACAAAAACAAAGTAAAGAGATTGAGAAGTGGAGACTCCCCTTGCAGCGTGTCTTGATCTCCCCGGCAACGGCGCCAGAAATTTAGCTTGATACGCGTAGATGCACACGTCCGTTGGGAACCCCAAGTGGAAGGTATGATGCGTATAGAAGCAAGTTTCCCTCAGTATGAAACCAAGGTTTAATCGAACCAGTAGGAGCCAAGAAGCACGTTGAAGGTTGATGGTCGCGAAATGTGATGCGGCGCAACACCGGGATTCCGGCGCCAACACGGAACCTGCACAACACAACCCAAGTACTTTGTCCCAACGAAACAGTGAGGTTGTCAATCTCACCGGCTTGCTGTAACAAAGGATTAAACGTATCGAGTGGCAGATGTTTGCAAAGAAAACAGTAAACACAATTGCAGATTGTATGCTATGTAAAGAATAGGACCGGGGTCCACAGTTCACTAGAGGTGTCTCTCCCATAAGATAAAAGCATGTTGGGTGAACAAATTACAGTCGGGCAATTGACAAATAGAGAAAGGCATAACAATGCATATACATGATATGATAAATATAGTGAGATTTAATTGGGCATTACGACAAAGTACATAGACCGCCATCCAACTGCATCTATGCCTAAAAAGTCCACCTTCAGGTTATCATCCGAACCCCTCCAGTATTAAGTTGCAAAGCAACAGACAATTGCATTAAGTATGGTGCGTAATGTAATCAACAACTACATCCTTAGACATAGCATCAATGTTTTATCCCTAGTGGCAACAGCACATCCACAACCTTAGAACTTTCTGTCACTGTCCCAGATTCAATGGAGGCATGAACCCACTATCGAGCATAAATACTCCCTCTTGGAGTTAAGAGTAAAAACTTGGCCAGAGCCTCTACTAGTAACGGAGAGCATGTAAGATCATAAACAACACATGAACAATAGATTGATAATCACCATAATCATAGTACTCTCTATCCATCGGATCCCGACAAACACAACATATAGAATTACAGATAGATGATCTTGATCATGTTAGGCAGCTCACAAGATCCAACAATGAATCACAACAAGGAGAAGACGACCATCTAGCTACTGCTATGGACCCATGGTCCAGGGGTGAACTACTCACTCATCACTCCGGAGGCGACCATGGCGGTGTAGAGTCCTCGGGAGATGAATCCCCTCTCCGGCAGGGTGCGGAGGCGATCTCAGAATCCCCGAGATGGGATTCGGCGGCGGCGTCTCTGTAAGGTTTTCCGTATCGTGGCTCTCGGTGCGGGGGTTTCGCGACGGAAGCTTTAAGTAGGCGGAGGGTCAACGCGGGGGCCACACGAGGGGCCCAGAGGCTAGGTCGGCGCGGCCGGGGCTTGGGCCGCGCCGGCCCCTCGGCCGCCTCGTGGCCCCACTTCGTTATCTCTTCGGTCTTGGAAGCTTCGTGCAAAAATAGGACCCTGGGCGAAAGTTTCGTCCAATTCCGAGAATATTTCTTTACTAGGATTTCGAAACCAAAAACAAGACAACAACTGGCTCTTCGGCATCTTGTTAATAGGTTAGTTCGAGAAAATGCATAAATATGACATATAATGTGCATAAAACATGTAGGTATCATCAATAAAGTAGAATGGAACATAAGAAATTATCGATACGTTGGAGACGTATCAGCCACCCTTGGTGACTCCTCTCTGTGCTTATGTGTTGTTCAGCATGCACACATGTAGTGTGAGCTGCCTGTGTGTGTGTGTGTGCACCTGATGCTTTGAACTTGGCTTGGAGAGGATCAGCTCGGCAGGGTTGATCATATCTGCTCAATTTCCCTTTTCTTTCTAACCTGCCAAGCCACTTGGCATAACACTTGTTTTATTTTCTTTGTGTTTGTGTGCAGGGATCAAGATGATGATCAAATGGACATGAAGATCACCAAGCTCAATACTAAATGAAGATTAGCTTGAAGTTTTAGGATAGATCAATATATTGTACTTTTCTTTTTCTTTTATTTTTCTATTTTTCCAAATCTTGTAATGTGTTGTAATATTCATTTATCTCAATTATGAATATTGTAAAGACAATGTATATTGTGTGTTAATCAATAAAGCTCAAGGTTTTCTCTAATGAGCTTTATTTATTATATGTATCATTCATAATGTGTAATATTATTATTTACTTAATGAATTTCCTTACAATTAAATTATGAGAGGTTTATTTAATGTTTGAATTTGAAATTCAAATTCAACTTTGGTTTGAATTCAATCATGCAACCTAATTTTGAATTCAATCATGCAACTTAAGTTTGATGCAATCTCTCCCCTCTCTTCTCAAAACTCTAGTTTAGGTGAATAAGGAACAAGTTTGTCGCACTCTCGAAACCCTAACCCTGTAAGGTGTCGAGAGAGAAACTTGTCCCCTTCGATGCAGTTTTTGTATAAAAGCGCGAAATTTCCCCAGAATTTGCAATGCAATGCACATTGATGCGCGTATGTACACGTTCGTTGGGAACCCCAAGAGGAAGGTATGATGCGCACAGTGGCAAGTTTCCCTCAGTAAGAAACCAAGGTTTAATCGGACCAGTAGGAGTCAAGAAGCACGTTGAAGGTTGATGGTGGTGAAATGTGATGCGGCGCAACACCAGAGATTCGGCGCCAACGTGGAACCTGCACAACACAACCAAAGTACTTTGCCCCAACGAAGCAGTGAGGTTGTCAATCTCACTTGCTATGATGTCTACGGGTGCTTCTATTCTTGTAGACAGTGTTGGGCCTCCAAGAGCAGAGGTTTGTAGAAAGCAAGCAAGTTTTCCCTTAAATGGATCACCCAAGGTTTATCGAACTCGGGAGGAAGAGGTCAAAGATATCCCTCTCATGCAACCCTGCAACCACAAAGCAAGAAGTCTCTTGTGTCCCCAACACACCTAATAGGTGCACTAGTTCGGCGAAGAGATAGTGAAATACAAGTGGTATGAATGAATATGAGCAGTAGTACGGCGCCAGAAAATAGCTTGCTGGCGTGCAGTTGATGGTAGTAATATTGTAGGAAGTAAACAAGCGTAGTAACGCAGTAGTAATTCAATAAAACAGTAACAAGCAGCGATAGCAGTATTTAGGAACAAGGACTAGGGAATAGACTTTCACTAGTGGACACTCTCAACATTGATCACATAACAGAATAGATAAATGCATACTCTACACTCTCTTGTTGGATGATGAACACATTGCGTAGGATTACACGAACCCTCAATGCCGGAGTTAACAAGCTCCACAATTCAATGTTCATATTTAAATAACCTTAGAGTGCATGAAAGATCGACACGACTAAACCAAGTACTAGCATAGCATGCACACTGTCACCTTCACACCATGTAGGAGGAATAGATCACATCAATACCATCATAGCAATAGTTAACTTCATAATCTACAAGAGATCATAATCATAGCCTACGCCAAGTACTAACACGGATGCACACACTGTCACCATTACACCGTGCAGGAGGAATAAACTACTTTAATAACATCACTAGAGTAGCACATAGATAAATTGTGATACAAAACACATTGCAATCATAAAGAGATATAAATAAGCACTTCACTACGCCATTCATAACGGTGAATAAGTATTCTGTGAAATATAGCCTAAGAGACCCACACGGTGCACACACTGTCACCTTTACACACGTGGGACAAGGAGTCTCAGGAGATCACATAAGTAAAACCCACTTGACTAGCATAATGACATCTAGATTACAAGCATCATCATATGAATCTCAATCATGTAAGGCAGCTCATGAGATTATTGTATTGAACTACATAGGAGAGAGGAACCACATAGCTACCGGTACAGCCCCGAGCCTCGATGGAGAATTACTCCCTCTTCATGGGAGCAGCAGCGGTGATGAAGATGGCGGTGGAGATGGCAGCGGTGTCGATGGAGAAGCCTTCGGGGCACTTCCCCGTCCGGCGTGGAACGAGACTCTGTCCCCGGATCTTGGCTTCGTGATGGCGGCAGCTCGGAAGGTTTCGCGTACCGTGGCTTTTTTCGTCGGGGTTTTAGGTCAGGGACCTTATATAGGCGAAAGGGCAGCCTCGGAGGGGGTCTGGTGGGGCCAGACACTAGGGCGGCGCGACCAGGGCCTGGGCCGCGCCGCCACCATGTGTGGGCCCCACGTAGCCCCTCTCGACGGCTCTCGGGTGTTCTGGATGCTTCGGGCAAAATAGGAACCGGGCGTTGATTTCATCCAATTAGAATATTTCCTTACTAGGATTTCGAAACCAAAAACAGCAGAAAACAACAACTGGCTCTTCGGCATCTTGTTAATAGGTTAGTTCCAGAAAATGCGTAAATACGACATATAATGTGCATAAAACATGTAGATATCATCAATAATGTAGCATGGAACATAAGAAATTATCGATACATTGGAGACGTATCAGCATCCCCAAGCTTAGTTCCTACTCGTCCTCGAGTAGGTAAACGATAACAATGATAATTTCTTAAGTGACATGCCATCATAACCTTGATCATACTATTGTAAGCATATGTAATGAATGCAGCGATCAAAACAATGGTAAATGACATGAGTAAACAAGTGAATCATAAAGCGAAGACTTTTCATGAATAGTACTTCAAGACAAGCATCAACAAGTCTTGCATAGGAGTTAACTCATAAAGCAATAATTCAAAGTAAAAGGTATTGAAGCAACATAAAGGAAGATTAAGTTTCAGCGGTTGCTTTCAACTTGTGACATGTATATCTCATGGATATTGTCAATGTAAAGTAATATAACAAGTGCAATATGCAAGTATGTAGGAATCAATACACAGTTCACACAAGTGTTTGCTTCTTGAGATGGAGAGAGATAGGTGAACTGACTCTACAATAAAAGTAAAAGAAAGGTCCTTCAAAGAGGAAAGCATCGATTGCTATATTTGTGCTAGAGCTTTTATTTTGAAAACATAAAGAGAGCATAAAAGAAAGTTTTGAGAGGTGTTTGTTATTGTCAACGAATGGTAGTGGGCACTCTAACCCCCTTGCCAGACAAACCTTCAAAGAGCGGCTCCCATTTTATTTTTAATTTTGTGTGGCACTCCTTCCAACCTTTCTTTCACAAACCATGGCTAACCGAATCCTCGGGCGCCCCAACAATCTCATACCATGAAGGAGTGCCTTTTTTATTTTAGTTTTATTGATGACACTCCTCCCCACCTTTGCTTTCTCAAGCCATGGCTAACCGAATCCTTCGGGTGCCGTCCAACAATCACATACCATGGAGGAGTGTCTATTTTTGTTAATTAATTTGGGACTGGGAATCCCATTGCCAGCTCTTTTTGCAAAATTATTGGATAAGCGGATGAAGCCACTAGTCCATTGGTGAAAGTTGCCCAACAAGATTAAAAGATAAACACCACATACTTCCTCATGAGCTATAAAACATTGACACAAATAAGAGGTAATAACTTTTGAATTGTTTAAAGGTAGCACTCAAGCAATTTACTTTGGAATGGCGGAAAAATACCATGTAGTAGGTAGGTATGGTGGACACAAATGGCATAGTGGTTGGCTCAAGGATTTTGGATGCATGAGAAGTATTCCCTCTCGATACAAGGTTTAGGCTAGCAAGGTTTATTTGAAACAAACACAAGGATGAACCGGTGCAGAAAAACTCACATAAAAGACATATTGTAAACATTATAAGACTTTACACCGTCTTCCTTGTTGTTCAAACTCTTTACTAGAAATTATCTAGACCTTAGAGAGACCAATTATGCAAACCAAATTTTAGCAAGCTCTATGTATTTCTTCATTAATAGGTGCAAAGTATATGATGCAAGAGCTTAAACATGAGCACAACAATTGCCAAGTATAACATTATCCAAGACATTTTACCAATTACTACATGTAGCATTTTCTGTTTCCAACCATATAACAATTAACGAAGCAGTTTCAACCTTCGCCATGAACATTAAAAGCTAAGAACACATGTGTTCATATGAACCAGCGGAGCGTGTCTCTCTCCCACACAAGGATGAACTTATTCAAACAAAACAAAAATAAAAACAAACGGACGCTCCAAGTAAAGTACATAAGATGTGACCGAATAAAAATATAGTTTCAAGAGAAGGAACCTGATACTTTGTCGATGAAGAAGGGGATGTCTTGGGCATCCCCAAGCTTAGATGCTTGAGTCTTCTTGAAATATGCAGGGGTGAACCACGGGGCATCCCCAAGCTTAGATCTTTCACTCCTCTTGATCATAGTATATCATACTCCTCTCTTGACCCTTGAAAACTTCCTTCACACCAAACTTCAAGCAAACTCATTAGAGGGTTAGTGCACAATAAAAATTTACATGTTCAGAGGTGACACAATCATTATTTACACTTCTGGACATTGCATAAAGCTACTGGACATTAATGGATCAAAGAAATTCATCCAACATAGCAAAAGAGGCAATGCGAAATAAAAGGCAGAATCTGTCAAAACAGAACAGTTCGTAAAGACGAATTTTAAAATGGCACCAGACTTGCTCAAATGGAAAAACTCAAAACTAATGAAAGTTGCGTACGTATCTGAGGATCACGCTCGTAAATTGGCAGATTTTTAAATTTTCTACAGAGACTTGTGCCAGAATTCGTGACAGACAGCAATGCTGTTTCTGCGCAGTGATCCCAAATATAACATCAACTTTAACATAGAAACTTTACTTGGCACAAAAACATGATAAGGAGAGGTTTCTACAGTAGTAACAACTTCCAAGACTCAAATATAAAACAAAGTACTGTAGTAAAAAAAACACATGAGTTATCTCCCAAGAAGTTCTTTCTTTATAGCCATCAAGATGGGCTCAGCAGTTTTAATGATGCACTCGCAAGAAATAGAAGTTGAAACAAAAGAGAGCATTAAGAGGCAAATTCAAAACACATTTAAGTCTAACATGCTTCCTATGCATAGGAATCTTGTAAATAAACAAGTTCATGAAGAGCAAAGTAACAAGCATAGGAAGATAAAACAAGTGTAGCTTCAAAAATTTCAGCACATAGAGAGGTGTTTTAGTAACATGAAAATTTCTACAACCATATTTTCCTCTCTCATAATAACTTTCAGTAGCAACATGAGCAAACTCAACAATATAACTATCACATAAAGCATTCTTATCATGAGTCTCATGCATAAAATTATTACTCCCCACATAGGCATAATCAATTTTATTAGTTGTAGTGGGAGCAAATTCAACAAAGTAGCTATCATTATTATTCTCATCATCAAATATAGGAGGCATAGTATCATCAAAGTAAATTTTCTCCTCAACGCTTGGGGGACTAAAAATATCATGCTCATCAAAAGCCAGCTTCCCCAAGCTTAGAATTTTCCATAGCATTAGCAACAATAGTGTTCAAAGCATTCATATTAATATGTTCCATGGGTTTTTTAATTTTCGCATCAAACCATCCATGTCTTAAATCAGGAAATAGAATAAGAAGGTCATTGTTGTCCATTATGCCTAACTAGTGTAAACAAGAAACCAAATGTCGCAATTGCGAGTCTAAAGGAAATAGCTTCGAGTACTTACAACGGCGCCGGAAAATAGCTTAGTAGCGAGATCCGGAGTGTGAGTACCTTTTACCTTTCCTCCGGCAACGGCGCCAGAAAATAGCTTGATGTCTACGGGTGCTTCTATTCTTGTAGACAGTGTTGGGCCTCCAAGAGCAGAGGTTTGTAGAACAGCAGCAAGTTTTCCCTTAAGTGGATCACCCAAGGTTTATCGAACTCAGGGAGGAAGAGGTCAAAGATATCCCTCTCATGCAACACTGCAACCACAAAGCAAGAAGTCTCTTGTGTCCCCAACACACCTAATAGGTGCACTAGTTCGGCGAAGAGATAGTGAAATACAAGTGGTATGAATGAATATGAGCAGTAGTACGGCGCCAGAAAAATAGCTTGCTGGCGTGCAGTTGATGGTAGTAATATTGTAGGAAGTAAACAAGCGGTAGTAACGCAGCGGTAGTAATTCAGTAAAACAGTAACAAGCATGATAGCAGTATTTAGGAACAAGGCCTAGGGAATAGACTTTCACTAGTGGACACTCTCAACATTGATCACATAACAGAATAGATAAATGCATACTCTACACTCTCTTGTTGGATGATGAACACATTGCGTAGGATTACACGAACCCTCAATGTCGGAGTTAACAAGCTCCACAATTCAATGTTCATATTTAAATAACCTTAGAGTGCATGAAAGATCGACACGACTAAACCAAGTACTAGCATAGCATGCACACTGTCACCTTCACACCATGTAGGAGGAATAGATCACATCAATACCATCATAGCAATAGTTAACTTCATAATCTACAAGAGATCATAATCATAGCCTATGCCAAGTACTATCACGGATGCACACACTGTCACCATTACACCGTGCAGGAGGAATAAACTACTTTAATAACATCACTAGAGTAGCACATAGATAAATTGTGATACAAAACACATTGCAATCATAAAGAGATATAAATAAGCACTTCACTACGCCATTCATAACAGTGAATAAGTATTCTGTGAAATATAGCCTAAGAGACCCACACGGTGCACACACTGTCACCTTTACACACGTGGGACAAGGAGTCTCAGGAGATCACATAAGTAAAACCCACTTGACTAGCATAATGACATCTAGATTACAAGCATCATCATATGAATCTCAATCATGTAAGGCAACTCATGAGATTATTGTATTGAACTACATAGGAGAGAGATGAACCACATAGCTGCGGTACAGCCCCGAGCCTCGATGGAGAATTACTCCCTCTTCATGGGAGCAGCGGTGATGAAGATGGCGGTGGAGATGGCAGCGGTGTCGATGGAGAAGCCTTCGGGGCACTTCCCCGTCCGCGGCGTGCGAACAGAGACTCCTGTCCCCGGATCTTGGCTTCGCGATGGCGGCGGCTCGGAAGGTTTCGCGTCCGTGGCTTTTCGTCGGGGTTTTTAGGTCGAGCCGGACACTAGGCGCGGCCGGGGCTGGCGCGCCGCCATGTGTGGGCCCCACGTAGCCCCTCTCCGACGACTCTCGGGTGTTGGATGCTTCGGGCAAAATAGGAACACAGGCGTTGATTTCGTCCAATTCCGAGAATATTTCCTTACTAGGATTTTGAAACCAAAAACAGCAGAAAACAACAGGCTCTTGGCATCTTGTTAATAGGTTAGTTCCAGAAAATGCGTAAATACGACATATAATGTGCATAAAACATGTAGATATCATCAATAATGTAGCATGGAACATAAGAAATTATCGATACGTTGGAGACGTATCTGTAACAAAGGATTAACCGTATTGTGTGGAAGATGATTGTTTGCGAAAACAGTAAAACAAGTATTGCAGTAGATTGTATGCGATGTAAAGAATAGGACCGGGGTCCACAGTTCACTAGAGGTGTCTCTCCCATAAGATTAAAGCATGTTGGGTGAACAAATTACAGTCGGGCAATTGACAAATAGAAAAGGGCATAACAATGCATATACATGATATAATAAATATAGTGAGATTTAATTGGGCATTACGACAAAGTACATAGACCGCCATCCAGCATGCATCTATGCCTAAAAAGTCCACCTTCAGGTTATCATCCGAACCCCTTCCAGTATTAAGTTGCAAGCAACAGACAATTGCATTAAGTATGGTGCGTAATGTAATCAACAACTACATCCTTAGACATAGCATCAATGTTTTATCCCTAGTGGCAACAGCACATCCACAACCTTAGAACTTTTGTCACTGTCCCAGGTATCAATGGAGGCATGAACCCACTATCGAGCATAAATACTCCCTCTTGGAGTTAAGAGCAAAAACTTGGCCAGAGCCTCTACTAATAACGGAGAGCATGCAAGATCATAAACAACACATAAATAATAGATTGATAATCACCATAACATAGTATTCTCTATCCATCGGATCCCGACAAACACAACATATAGTATTACGGATAGATGATCTTGATCATGTTAAGCAGCTCACAAGATCCAAGAATGAAGCACAATTAGGAGAAGACGACCATCTAGCTACTGCTATGGACCCATAGTCCAGGGGTGAACTACTCACTCATCACTCCGGAGGCGAACATGGCGATGAAGAGTCCTCCGGGAGATGATTCCCCTCTCCGCAGGGTGCCGGAGGCGATCTCCTGAATCCCCCGAGATGGGATTCGCGGCGGCGTCTGGAAGGTTTTCCGTATTGTGGCTCTCTGGGGGTTTCGCGACGGAGGCTTTAAGTAGGCGAAAGGGTAGGTCAAGCGTCACGGGGGCCACACACTAGGGCGGCGCGGCCAGGGCTGGGGCCGCTGCCTGGTGTGTCCCACCTCGTGGCCCCACTTCGTCTCTTCGGACTTCTGGAAGCTTCGTGCAAAAATAGGACCCTGGGCGTTGATTTCGTCCAATTCCGAGAATATTTTGTTACTAGGATTACGAAACCAAAAACAGAAAACGACAACTGGCTCTTGGCATCTTGTTAATAGGTTAGTTCAGAAAATCCGTAAATACGACATATAATGTGTATAAAACATGTAGATATCATCAATAATGTAGCATGGAACATAAGAAATTATCGATACGTTGGAGACGTATCGCATCCCCAAGCTTAGTTCGCTCGTCCCGAGCAGGTAAACGATAACAAGGATAATTTCTGGAGTGACATGCCATCATAATCTTGATCATACTATTGTAAACATATGTAATGAATGCAGCGATCAAAACAATGGTAATGACATGAGTAAACAACTGAATCATAAAGCAATGACTTTTCATGAATAGCACTTTCAAGACAGGCATCAATAAGTCTTGCATAAGAGTTAGCTTGTAAAGCAATAATTCAAAGTAGAGGTATTGAAGCAACACAAAGGAAGATTAAGTTTCAGCGGTTGCTTTCAACTTATAACATGTATATCTCATGGATAGTGTCAACGTAAAGTAATATAACAAGTGCAATATGCAAGTATGTAGGAATCAATGCAGTTCACACAAGTGTTTGCTTCTTGAGGTGGAGAGAGATAGGTAAACTGACTCAACAATAAAAGTAAAAGAAAGGTCCTTCAAAGAGGAAAGCATCGATTGCTATATTTGTGCTAGAGCTTTTATTTTGAAAACATGAAACAATTTTGTCAACGGTAGTAATAAAGCATATGAGTTATGTAAATTATATCTTAAAAGTTGCAAGCCTCATGCATAGTATACTAATAGTGCCCGCAGCTTGTCCTACTTAGCTTGGACTACCGGATCTTCGCAATACACATGTTTCAACCAAGTGTCACAAAGGGGTACCTCCATGCGCCTGTGTACAAAGGTCTAAGGAGAAAGCTCGCATTTTGGATTTCTCGCTTTTGATTATTCTCAACTTAGACATCCATACGGGACAACATGGACAACAGATAGTGGACTCCTCTTTAATGCATAAGCATGTGACAACAATTATTATTCTCATATGAGATTGAGGATATATGTCCAAAACTGAAACTTCCACCATGATTCATGGCTTTAGTTAGCGGCCCAATGTTCTTCTCTAACAATATGCATGCTCCAACCATTAAGGTGGTAGATCTCTCTTACTTCAGACAAGACGGACATGCATAGCAACACACATGATATTCAACAAAGAGTAGTTGATGGCGTCCCCAGAAACATGGTTATCGCACAACAAGCAACTTAATAAGAGATAAAGTGCATAAGTACATATTCAATACTACGATAGTTTTTAAGGCTATTTTGTCCCATGATCTATATATTGCAAAGGTGAATGATGGAATTTTAAAGGTAGCACTCAAGCAATTTACTTTGGAATGGCGGAGAAATACCATGTAGTAGGTAGGTATGGTGGACACAAATGGCATAGTGGTTGGCTCAAGGATTTTGGATGCATGAGAAGTATTCCCTCTCGATACAAGGTTTAGGCTAGCAAGGTTATTTGAAGCAAACTCAAGGATGAACCGGTGCAGCAAAACTCACATAAAATACATATTGTAAACATTATAAGACTCTACACCGTCTTCCTTGTTGTTCAAAACTCAATACTAGAATTATCTAGACCTTAGAGAGACCAAATATGCAAACCAAATTTTAGCAAGCTCTATGTATTTCTTCATTAATGGGTGCAAAGTATATGATGCAAGAGCTTAAACATGAGCACAACAATTGCAAGTATCACATTATCCAAGACATTTTAGAATTACTACATGTAGCATTTCCCGATTCCAACCATATAACAATTTAACAAAGAAATTTCAACCTTCGCCTTGAACATTACGAGTAAAGCCTAAGGACATATTTGTCCATATGCAACAGCGGAGCGTGTCTCTCTCCCACACAGTGAATGCTAGGATCCATTTTATTCAAACAAAAACAAAAACAAAAACAAACCGACGCTCCAAGTAAAGAACACAAGATGTGGTGAATAAAAATATAGTTTCAGGGGAGGAACCTGATGATGTTGTCGATGAAGAAGGGGATGCCTTGGGCATCCCCAAGCTTAGACGCTCGAGTATTCTTAAAATATGCAGGGGTGAACCACGGGGGCATCCCCAAGCTTAGAGCTTTCACTCCTCTTGATCATAGTATATCATACTCCTCTCTTGACCCTTGAAAACTTCCTTCACACCAAACTTCAAGCAAACTCATTAGAGGGTTAGTGCACAATTAAAATTTACATATTCAGAGGTGACACAATCATTCTTAACACTTCTGGACATTGCATAAAGCTACTGGACATTAATGGATCAAAGAAATTCATCCAACATAGCAAATACGGCAATGCGAAATAAAAGGCAGAATCTGTCAAAAACAGAACAGTCCGTAAAGACGAACCTGAAAGGGGCACTATACTTGCTCAAATGGAAAAACTCAAAACTAATGAAAGTTGCGTACATATCTGAGGATCACGCTCGTAATTTTGCAGATTTTGTCGAATTTTTTACAGAGACTTATGCCAGAATTCGTGACAGACAACAATGCTGTTTCTGCGCACCGATCCCAAATATAACATCAACTTTAGCATAGAAACTTTACTTGGAACAAAAACATGATAAGGAGAGGTTGCTACAGTAGTAAACAACTTCCAAGACTCAAATATAAAACAAAGTACTGTAGTAAAAACATGGGTTGTCTCCCATAAGCGCTTTTCTTTAACGCCTTTCAGCTAGGCGCAGAAAGTGCAAATCAATTAACATCAAGAGTAGAAGCATCAACATCATAACTTGTTCTAATAATAGAATCAAAAGGCAACTTCATTATCTTTCTAGGGAAGTGTTCCATACCTTTCTTGAGAGGAAATTGATATTTAATATTACCTTCCCTCATATCAATAACAGCACCAACGGTTCGAAGAAAAGGTCTTCCCAACACAATAGGACAAGATGCATTGCATTCGATATCCAAGACAACAAAATCAACGGGGACAAGGTTATTGTTAACCGTAATGCACATTATCAATCCTCCCTAAAGGTTTCTTTTTAACATTATCGGCAAGATTAACATCCAAATAACAATTCTTCAGTGGTGGCAAGTCAAGCATATCATAAATCTTTTTAGGCATAACAGAAATACTTGCACCAAGATCACATAAAGCATTACATTCAAAGTCATTGAATTTCATTTTAATGATGGGCTCCCAACCATCTTCTAACTTTCTAGGAATAGAAGTTTCAAGTTTTAGTTTCTCTTCTCTAGCTTTTATAAGAGCATTTGTAATGTGTTTTGTAAAGGCCAAATTTATAGCACTAGCATTAGGACTTTTAGCAAGTTTTTGTAAGAACTTTATAACTTCAGAGATGTGGCAATCATCAAAATCTAAATCATTATGAGCTACAGCAATGGGATCATTGTCCCCAAGGTTGGAAAAAATTTCAGCAGTTTTATCACAAGCAGTTTCAGCAGTTTTAGCAATTTCAGGCAGTTTTGTACGCTTTGCACTAGGAGTAGAAACATTGCCAACACCAATTATTTTACCATTGATAGTAGGAGGTGCAACAACATGTGAATCATTATCATTACTAATGGTGGTAATAGTCCAAACTTTAGCTACATTATTCTCTTTAGCTAGTTTTTCATTTTCTTCTCTATCCCACCTAGCACGCAATTCAACCATTAATCTTATATTCTCATTAATTCTAACTTGGATGGCATTTGCTGTAGTAGTAATCTTATTATCAATATCATTATTAGGCATAACTTTCAATTTTAATAGATCAACATCGGAGGTAAGTCTATCAACTCTAGAAGCAATAATATCAATTTTATCAAGCTTTTCCTCAACAGATTTGTTAAAAGCAGTTTGTGTACTAATAAATTCTTTAAGCATGGTTTCAAGACCAGGGGGTACACTCCTATTATTGTTGTAAGAATTCCCATAAGAATTACCATAACCATTACCATTAGCAGAAGGATATGGCCTATAGTTATTACCAGAATTGTTCCTATAAGCATTGTTGTTGAAATTATTATTTTTAATGAAATTCTGAAAGATCGAGATGTCGCCTAGAGGGGTGAATAGGCAATTACAAACTCTTGCGGATTTGTCTTGTAAGAATGCGGAATTAAACTAACGTTTAGTTTACAAGCACAAGCCCTAAATATGCTAAGCTCAACTAAGTGTAACAATGGCAACTAGAGCTAAGCAAGATAGGCACAAGATATATGTAGCACAAGTCAAGCAAGATATATGAACTTCAAGCATGATGGCTATCACAAGGAAAGAGAGCTCGGGTATAGAAATAACCGAGGCACGCGGAGACGAGGATGTATTCCCGTGTTCCCTTGCTTTGCAACAAGGTACGTCACGTTTGGAGGAGTGGAGGTCCCACGAAGGATTCCCCACGCCACGAAGGCTCACCCTATTCTCCGAACCACACCCACGAAGGATAATGGCCCTTTCCTTATGGTTAGCTTTTCCTCCGCTCCGGAGATGGCAAGCTCCACAACCACTTCACAAGCTCCACGAAGGAGAAGCCCGGGCCTCTTCACAATCTTCTTGAAGAGATCACCGGAGCACCAACCGCCAAGCCAACTAGGAGGTCTCCCTCCAAGAGTAATAAGCTCACGGTCTCTCACTCGAACAAATCGTGGTGGAGAGCTCAACACTATGCAATGATGCAAAGCAAGAACACCGGAGGTGTTCAAATCCTTCACACTCAAATCCCACCAAAGCAACGAATGCTAGGATGAGATTGGAGAGGAAGAACAAGGGGGAAAGTCAACCAAAGACTCCAAGATCTAGATCCCAAGAGATTCCCTCACTTAGAGAAGAAATGGTTTGGTGGAAGTGTAGATCTAGATCTCCTCTCTCAAATCCTCAAATATGAGCAAGAATGGTTGGAGGAATCAAGGGAGAGAGCAACTTCTTCAAATGCAACAATGGAGGTGAGAGAAAGGGGAAGAAGCTAACTTGCTCAAGGTGGAAGAAGAGCTATTTATAGCAAAGGGGGCAAAATAACTGTTGGGGGAAAAGGCAGAAAAACACACAATGAAAAACGCCAAAATCAGCCAGCCGGCCGCCGGCCGCCGGGAAGGCGCCGGAGGCCGATCAGCCCCCGGTCGGCGCCCTGGCGGCGGGCAAGATAGCGCTCGGGCGGCGGCGAGCAAGGGCGCGCGGCGGCGGCGGCAGGGCGAGGCGCGCGGGCGAGCAGGCGCGTGGGCGGCGCGGCCCGATGCGCGCGGCGGCCGGGGAGAGCGGCGCGCGGGCGCGGCGGCCCGATGGCGCGCGGCGGTGAGCGACCCGATTGGCGTTCGGCCGGCGGGGGCAGCGCCGGGCAGGCGGTCATGGACCGGACTGCGGCGGACTTGGGCCAAAGGTCCCTGGATCCCGGCCGGATGGCACGGTGCGGGCCGGTCTTGTCCGGCCAGGCCGGCGGGGGTCGGCCGGCTGCCCATTCCCCTTTTTCTTTTACTCTTTTTTCCTTTTTTCCTTTTATCTGTTTCTTTAATAACTTTTGCTCGAACCCGAATGACATGAAACCAATTTTGTTGGAAATATGAAGACTCCTCACAGGATATTTTTAGATGTTTTTAGAGAAGGAGTCTCCCACCGTCAAGAAACGGTGAAAACTCGAAAACGCAATAGAAGATGCATGCGGATTCCGTTTTCGATGAACTTGGGCTTGTTGTAAAGCTAGCAACAAGCTCAAGAACCTCACACAGAGAAACACCAAGAAGCAATAAGTATATGCAAAGTATGCAAAGGGTTGAGCTCCCTAAGACGATGTGATCAAGTTACCCAACCGAAAGCCCCTCTTAATAGTGCGGCTATCTATCCTATAATCCGGTCTCCCATCAACCACCTTGAGACCGGTAAAAGGAAAACCTATCAAGGTCATACCTTTGCCTTGCGCATCCCGCTTGATCTTGATGATAACTCTTCAAGCTCTACTCAAGCCGGAATGCCTTACTTGATCATCGTTGCTTCGTGAAGACTCGCAAATGCTCCCCCATACACCATGATGGGAAAGCTCCATTGATACACATCTTCATATGTCCAATGTCACCAAATGGATGGCAAGCATCAAGCATGTGATCCACTTGAGATGCTCATCTTGAACTTGCACGACTCAACCTTGTATCTTCTAACCGATGATCTTGATGCCAATACACAAGGTATACCTTTATCTTCATGGCATCCATACTTGAATCCAACACATGGAATACAAGTAGTACCTATGGAATATTCCTTCATATAAACTCAATGAAAACATTAGTCCATAGGGGTTGTCATTAATTACCAAAACCACACATAGGGGCAATATACCCTTACAAATTCACATCAACATTTTCTTCTTGAGCAACCAATGAAGCTAAAGGAACATTATTTGGATCAACATTAGATCTACCATTCACAAGCATAGACATAATCACATCAATCTTATCACTCAAGGAAGAGGTTTCTTCAACAGAATTTACCTTCTTACCTTGTGGAGCTCTTTCCGTGTGCCATTTAGAGTAATTTATCATCATATCATCAAGAAGCTTCGTAGCCGCCAAAGTGATGGACATAAAGGTACCTCCAGCAGCTGAATCCAATAAATTCCGCGAAGAAAAATTTAGTCCTGCATAGAAGGTTTGGATGATCATCCAAGTAGTCAGTCCATGGGTTGGGCAATTCTTTACCAAAGTTTTCATTCTCTCCCATGCTTGAGCAACATGTTCAGTATCTAATTGCTTAAAATTCATTATGCTACTTCTCAAAGATATAATTTTAGCGGGAGGATAATATCTACCAATAAAAGCATCCTTACATTTAGTCCATGAATCAATACTATTCTTAGGCAAAGATAGCAACCAATCTTTAGCTCTTCCTCTTAATGAGAAAGGAAACAATTTCAATTTAATAATATCACCATCTACATCCTTATATTTTTGCATTTCACAAAGTTCAACAAAATTATTAAGATGGGCAGCAGCATCATCAGAACTAACACCAGAAAATTGATCTCTCATAACAAGGTTCAGTAAAGCAGGTTTACTTTCAAAGAATTCTGCTGTAGTAGCAGGTGGAGCAATAGGTGTGCATAGGAAATCATTATTATTTGTAGTTGTGAAGTCACACAACTTAGTATTTTCAGGGGTATTCATTTTAGCAACAGTAAATAAAGCAAACTAGATAAAGTAAATGCAAGTAACTAATTTTTTGTGTGTTTTTGATATAGAGAGCAAGACAATAAATAAAGTAAAACTAGTAACTAATTTTTTTGTATTTTGTTTAGGTGCAGCAAACAAAGTAGTAAATAAAATAAAGCAAGACAAAAACAAAGTAAAGAGATTGAGAAGTGGAGACTCCCCTTGCAGCGTGTCTTGATCTCCCCGGCAACGGCGCCAGAAATTTGCTTAATGCGCGTAGATGTACACGTCCGTTGGGAACCCCAAGAGGAAGGTATGATGCGCACAGTGACAAGTTTCCCTCAGTAAGAAACCAAGGTTTAATCGGACCAGTAGGAGTCAAGAAGCACGTTGAAGGTTGATGGTGGCAAAATGTGATGCGGCGCAACACCAGGGATTCCGGCGCCAACGTGGAACCTGCACAACACAACCAAAGTACTTTGCCCCAACGAAACAGTGAGGTTGTCAATCTCACCGGCTTGCTGTAACAAAGGATTAACCGTATTGTGTGGAAGATGATTGTTTGCGAAGAAAACAGTAAAACAAGTATTGCAGTAGATTGTATGCGATGTAAAGAATAGGACCGGGGTCCACAGTTCACTAGAGGTGTCTCTCCCATAAGATTAAAGCATGTTGGGTGAACAATTACAGTCGGGCAATTGACAAATAGAAAAGGGCATAACAATGCATATACATGATATGATAAATATAGTGAGATTTAATTGGGCATTATGACAAAGTACATAGACCGCCATCCAGCATGCATCTATGCCTAAAAAGTCCACCTTCAGGTTATCATCCGAACCCCTTCCAGTATTAAGTTGCAAGCAACAGACAATTGCATTAAGTATGGTGCGTAATGTAATCAACAACTACATCCTTAGACATAGCAGCAATGTTTTATCCCTAGTGGCAACAGCACATCCACAACCTTAGAACTTTCTGTCACTGTCCCAGGTATCAATGGAGGCATGAACCCACTATCGAGCATAAATACTCCCTCTTGGAGTTAAGAGCAAAAACTTGGCCAGAGCCTCTACTAATAACGGAGAGCATGCAAGATCATAAACAACACATAAATAATAGATTGATAATCACCATAACATAGTATTCTCTATCCATCGGATCCCGACAAACACAACATATAGTATTACAGATAGATGATCTTGATCATGTTAAGCAGCTCACAAGATCCAACAATGAAGCACAATTAGGAAGACGACCATCTAGCTACTGCTATGGACCCATAGTCCAGGGGTGAACTACTCACTCACCACTCCGGAGGCGATCATGGCGATGAAGAGTCCTCCGGGAGATGATTCCCCTCTCGGCGGGGGTGCCGGAGGCGATCTCTGAATCCCCGAGATGGGATTCGCGGCGGCGGCGTCTCGGAAGGTTTTCGTATCGTGGCTCTCGGTACTAGGGTTTCGCGACGGAGGCTTTAAGTAGGCGAAAGGGTAGGTCAAAGGGCGTCACGGGGGCCCACACACTAGGCGGGCGCGGCTGGGGCGCGCCGCCTTGGTGTGTCCACGATGTCTACGGGTGCTTCTATTCTTGTAGACAGTGTTGGGCCTCCAAGAAGAGGTTTGTAGAACAGCAGCAAGTTTCCCTTAAGTGGATTACCCAAGGTTTATCGAACTCGGGAGGAAGAGGTCAAAGATATCCCTCTCATGCAACCCTGCAACCACAAAGCAAGAAGTCTCTTGTGTCCCCAACACACCAAATAGGTGCACTAGTTCGGCGAAGAGATAGTGAAATACAGGTGGTATAAATAAGTATGAGCGGTAGTATGGCGCCAGAAAAGTGCTTGGCGCGTAGTTGATGAGGGAGGAAAAGTGCTTAGTTGCCGGGCGTTGATGGTAGTAATATTGCGGGAAGTAAACATGTAGTAATGCAGCAGTAGTAATTCGGTAAAACATAACAAGCAGCGATAGCAGTATTTAGGAACAAGGCCTAGGGAATAGACTTTCACTAATGGACACTCTCAACATTGATCACATAACAGAATAGATAAATGCATACTCTACACTTTTGTTGGATGATGAACACATTGCGTAGGATTACACGAACCCTCAATGCCGGAGTTAACAAGCTCCACAATAATGCTCATATTTTAGTAACCTTTAGTGTAAGATAGATCAAAAGACTAAACCAAGTACTAGCATAGCATGCACACTGTCACCTTCATGCATATGTAGGAGGAATAGATCACATCAATATTATCATAGCAATAGTTAACTTCGCAATCTACAAGAGATCATGATCATAGCATAAACCAAGTACTAACACGGTGCACACACTGTCACCTTTACACACGTGCAGGAGGAATAGAACTACTTTAATAACTTTGCTAGAGTAGCACATAGATAGTAGTGATACAAAACTCATATGAATCTCAATCATGTAAAGCATCTCATGAGATCATTGTATTGAGGTACATAGGAGAGAGATTAACCACATAGCTACCGGTACAGCCCCGAGCCTCGATGGAGAACTACTCCCTCCTCATGGGAGCAGCGGCGGTGATGAAGATGGCGGTGGAGATGGCAGCGGTGTCGATGGAGAAGCCTTCGGGGGCACTTCCCCGCTCCGGCAGGGTGCCGGAACAGAGACTCTGTCCCCCGGATCTTGGCTTCGCGATGGCGGCGGCTCTGGAACTTTTCTCGTATCGTGGCTTCCTCCGTAAGGGTTTTCGATGCAGGGGCTTTATATAGGCGAAGAGGCGGCGCGGGGGTCGAAGGGGCGACCACACCATAGGGTGGCGCGGGCCCAGCCCTGGCCGCGCCACCCATCATCTGGGGCCCACAGGGCCCCCTCTGGCGCTCTCGGGTGTTGGATGCTTCCGGGCAAAATAGGAACCTGGGAGGTGATTTCGTCCAATTCCGAGAATATTTCTTTACTAGGATTTCTGAAACCAAAAACAGCAGAAAACAGGAACTGGCACTTCGGCATCTTGTTAATAGGTTAGTTCCGGAAAATGCATAAATATGACATAAAGTGTGTATAAAACATGTAGATATCATCAATAAAGTAGCATGGAACATAAGAAATTATCGATACGTTGGAGACGTATCAGCATCCCCAAGCTTAGTTCTGCTCGTCCCGAGCAGGTAAAACGATAACAAAGATAATTTCTGAAGTGACATGCTATCATAATCTTGATCATACTATTGTAAGCATATGTAATGAATGCAGCGATCAAAACAAAGGTAATGACATGAGTAAACAAGTGAATCATATGACAAAGACTTTTCATGAATAGTACTTCAAGACAAGCATCAATAAGTCTTGCATAAGAGTTAACTCATAAAGCAATAAATCAAAGTAAAGGTATTGAAGCAACACAAAGGAAGATTAAGTTTTAGCGGTTGCTTTCAACTTATAACATGTATATCTCATGGATATTGTCAACATAAAGTAATATAACAAGTGCAATATGCAAGTATGTAGGAATCAATGCACAGTTCACACAAGTGTTTGCTTCTTAAGGTGGAAGGAGATAGGTAAACTGACTCAACAATAAAAAAAAGAATGGTCCTTCAAAGAGGAAAGCATCGATTGCTGTATTTGTGCTAGAGCTTTTATTTTGAAAACATGAAACAATTTTGTCAACGGTAGTAATAAAGCATATGAGTTATGTAAATTATATCTTACAAGTTGCAAGCCTCATGCATAGTATACTAATAGTGTCCGCACCTCGTCCTACTTAGCTTGGACTACCGGGTCTTTGCATGCCATGTTTCAACCAAGTGTCACAAAGGGGCACCTCCATGCCGCCTGTACAAAGGTCTAAGGAGAATGCTCGCATTTTGGATTTCTCGCTTTTGATTATTCTCAACTTAGACATCCATACCGGGACAACATGGACAACAGATAATGGACTCCTCTTTAATGCATAAGCATGTAGCAACAATTATTATTCTCATATGAGATTGAGGATATATGTCCAAACTGAAACTTCCACCATGATTCATGGCTTTAGTTAGCGGCCCAATGTTCTTCTCTAACAATTTTGCATGCTCCAACCACTAAAATGATAGATCCTTCAGACAAGACGGACATGCATAGCAACTCACATGATATTCAACAATAGTTGATGGCGTTCCCCAGAAGCATGGTTATCGCACAACAAGCAACTTAATAAGAGATAAAGTGCATAAGTACATATTCAATACTACGATAGTTTTTAAGGCTATTTTTTCCCATGAGCTATATATTGCAAAGGTGAATGATGGAATTTTAAAGGTAGCACTCAAGCAATTTACTTTGGAATGGCGGAGAAATACCATGTAGTAGGTAGGTATGGTGGACACAAATGGCATAGTAGTTGGCTCAAGGATTTGGATGCATGAGAAGTATTCCCTCTCGATACAAGGCTTAGGCTAGCAAGGTTTATTTGAAACAAACACAAGGATGAACCGGTGCAGCAAAACTCACATAAAAGACATATTGTAAACATTATAAGACTCTACACCGTCTTCCTTGTTGTTCAAACTCAATACTAGAAATTATCTAGACCTTAGAGAGACCAATTATGCAAACCAAATTTTAGCATGCTTTATATATTTCTTCACTAATAGGTGCAAAGTATATGATGCAAGAGCTTAAACATGAGCACAACAATTGCCAAGTATCACATTATCCAAGACATTTTACCAATTACTACATGTAGCATTTTTCCAATTCCAACCATATAACAATTTAACGAAGAGGAAACTTTGCCATGAATATTATGAGCTAAGAACACATGTGTTCATACGAACCAGCGGAGCGTGTCTCTCTCCCACACAAGGATGAACTTATTCAGAGAACTAAGATAACAAAACAAAAACAAAAATAAAAGCACACAGACGCTCCAAGTAAAGTACATACGATGTGACCGAATAAAAATATAGTTTCACTAGAAGAAACCTGATAAGTTGTCGATGAAGAAGGGGATGCCTTGGGCATCCCCAAGCTTAGATGCTTGAGTCTTCTTAAAATATGCAGGGATGAACCACCGGGGCATCCCCAAGCTTAGACCTTTCACTCTTCTCGATCACATTATATCACCCTCTTCTATTGACCCTTGAAAACTTCTGCCACACCAAACTTCAAGCAAACTCATTAGAGGGTTAGTGCATAATCAAAATTCACGTGTTCAGAGGTGACACAATCATTCTTAACACTTCTGGACATTGCACAAAACTTCTGAAAGTTAATGGAACAAAGAAACTCATTCAACTTAACAAAAGCGGCAATGCGAAATAAAAGGCAGAATCTGTCAAAAACAGAACAGTCCGTAAAGACGAATTTAAAGCTGGCACCAGACTTGCTCAAATGGAAAAACTCAAAACTAATGAAAGTTGCGTACATATCTGAGGATCACGCTCGTAAATTGGCAGATTTTTTCGAATTTTCTACAGAGGCCTGTGCCCAGATTCGTGACAGACAGCAATGCTGTTTCTGCGCAGCGATCCCAAATATAACATCAACTTTAACATAGAAACTTTACTTGGCACAAAAACATGATAAGGAGAGGTTGCTACAGTAGTAAACAACTTCCAAGACACAAATATAAAATAAAGTACTGTAGTAAAAAAACACATGGGTTATCTCCCAAGAAGTTCTTTCTTTATAGCCATTAAGATGGGCTCAGCAGTTTTAATGATGCACTCGCAAGAAATAGTATTTGAAGCAAAAGAGAGCATCAAGAGACAAATTCAAAACACATTTAAGTCTAACATGCTTCCTATGCATAAGAATCTTGTAAATAAACAAGTTCATGAAGAGCAAAGTAACAAGCATAGGAAGATAAAACAAGTGTAGCTTCAAAAATTTCAGCACATAGAGAGGTGTTTTAGTAACATGAAAATTTTTACAACCATATTTTCCTCTCTCATAATAACTTTCAGTAGAAACATGAGCAAACTCAACAATATAACTATCACATAAAGCATTCTTATCATGAGTCTCATGCATAAAATAATTACTTCTCCCAACATAAGCATAGTCATTCTTATTAATTGTAGTGGGAGCAAATTCAACAAAGTAGCTATCAAATATAGGAGGTATATTGTAATCATAATCAAATTTATCCTCCATAACAGGTGGTAACAAAAGACTACTATCATTATAATCATCATAAATGGGAGGCAAAGTATCATCAAAGTAAATTTTCTCCTCAATGCTTGGGGGACTAAAAATATCATGCTCATCAAAGCCAGCTTCCCCAAGCTTAGAATTTTCCATAGCATTAGCAACAATAGTGTTCAAAGCATTCATATTAATATGTTCCATGGGTTTTTTAATTTTCGCATCAAACCATCCATGTCTTAAATCAGGAAATAGAATAAGAAGCTCTTTGTTGTCCATTATGCCTAACTAGTGTAAACAAGAAACCAAATGTCGCAATTGCAGAGTCTAAAGGAAATAGCTTCGAGCACACACACAATGGCGCCAGAAAAATACTGTTACCTGGAACCGAAGTATTAGTGCCTTTTACCTTTCCTCCCCGCAACGGCGCCGAAAAGTACTTGATGTCTACGGGTGCTTCTATTCTTGTAGACAGTGTTGGGCCTCCAAGAGCAGAGGTTTGTAGAACAGCAGCAAGTTTCCCTTAAGTGGATTACCCAAGGTTTATCGAACTCGGGGAGGAAGAGGTCAAAGATATCCCTCTCATGCAACCCTGCAACCACAAAGCAAGAAGTCTCTTGTGTCCCCAACACACCAAATAGGTGCACTAGTTCGGCGAAGAGATAGTGAAATACAGGTGGTATAAATAAGTATGAGCAGTAGTATGGCGCCAGAAAAGTGCTTGGCGCGTAGTTGATGAGGGAGGAAAAGTGCTTAGTTGCCGGCGTTGATGGTAGTAATATTGCGGGAAGTAAACATGTAGTAGTAACGCAGCAGTAGTAATTCAAAACAGTAACAAGCAGCGATAGCAGTATTTAGGAACAAGGCCTAGGGAATAGACTTTCACTAATGGACACTCTCAACGTTGATCACATAACAGAATAGATAAATGCATACTCTACACTTTTGTTGGATGATGAACACATTGCGTAGGATTACACGAACCCTCAATGCCGGAGTTAACAAGCTCCACAATAATGCTCATATTTTAGTAACCTTTAGTGTAAGATAGATCAAAAGACTAAACCAAGTACTAGCATAGCATGCACACTGTCACCTTCATGCATATGTAGGAGGAATAGATCATATCAATATTATCATAGCAATAGTTAACTTCGCAATCTACAAGAGATCATGATCATAGCATAAACCAAGTAACACGGTGCACACACTGTCACCTTTACACACGTGCAGGAGGAATAGAACTACTTTAATAACTTTGCTAGAGTAGCACATAGATAGTAGTGATACAAAACTCATATGAATCTCAATCATGTAAAGCAGCTCATGAGATCATTGTATTGAGGTACATAGGAGAGAGATTAACCACATAGCTACCGGTACAGCCCGAGCCTCGATGGAGAACTACTCCCTCCTGGGAGCAGCAGCGGTGATGAAGATGGCGGTGGAGATGGCAGCGGTGTCGATGGAGAAGCCTTCCGGGGCACTTCCCCGCTCGGCGGGTGCGGAACAGAGACTCTGTCCCCCGGATCTTGGCCGCGATGGCGGCGGCTCTGGAACTTTTCTCGTATCGTGGCTTCCTCCGTAAGGGTTTTCGATGCAGGGGCTTTATATAGGCGAAGAGGCGGCGCAGGGGGGTCGAAGGGGCGACCACACCATAGGGTGGCGCGGGCCCAGCCCTGGCCGCGCCACCCTATCATCTGGGGCCCACAGGGGCCCTGCGGCTCTCGGGTGTTGGATGCTTCCGGGCAAAATAGGAACCTGGGAGGTGATTTCGTCCAATTCCGAGAATATTTCTTTACTAGGATTTCTGAAACCAAAAACAGCAGAAAACAGGAACTGGCACTTCGGCATCTTGTTAATAGGTTACTTCCAGAAAATGCATAAATATGACATAAAGTGTGTATAAAACATGTAGATATCATCAATAAAGTAGCATGGAACATAAGAAATTATCGATACGTTGGAGACGTATCAGTCCCCACCTCATGGCCCCACTTCGTCTCCTCTTCGCACTTCTGGAAGCTTCGTGCAAAAATAGGACCCTGGGCGTTGATTTCGTCCAATTCCGAGAATATTTTGTTACTAGGATTTCTGAAAACAAAAACAGAACAACTGGCTCTTCGGCATCTTGTTAATAGGTTAGTTCTAGAAAATGCGTAAATACGACATATAATGTGTATAAAACATGTAGATATCATCAATAATGTAGCATGGAACATAAGAAATTATCGATACGTTGGAGGCGTATCACACATCCCTTTATAAAATCTACCCCTCGATCGTCTCTAAACCTGGGACATTACAGCCTTTCCCTGTAATATCCCAGGTATTGGGGTTACAAAAATAGAGGAAACAGATGTGTGCATTGCATTCATGCATAGAAAATCCGGGGAATTTTCGCGCTTTAAAGTAAAACAGTCACAGTAACTGAAGTTTCACTTGACCTTGGTGGAATTGAAGTAGCTCATCAAGTCAAGCGCTATAAACCTCAATGTGACTTGGTTAAAACCTTGTTTTGGGTAGAGATGATTTGATCTAATGGGTTAGATCAAATGGAACTAAGATCAACACAACAACATATTAATCAAGGATCAACTACTTGATCTTATACAAGATCATAACATGGTATTTCTTGCCATAATATATGAACATCCATTTAATTGGAAATCAAGTAACAAAAAAATGGTGAAACCATTCTTCACTTATCTTTTCCATGTCTTAAACTAATCCTTGATCTTACCATGAGCCTCATGGTATTCACACTATTTCAATCTTGGAAACAAGACAAGGAGATCAACTTTAGAAATATATATTCTTCTCTATTCCAAATAGTTTTACATCAAACCTAAAGAGGTGAGAGTCCTATTTTATTTAGGGAAGCAATGACAAACCTTGAGGCAAATCTTGAATATAAATATCCATATGATCACAACATTATCTTCAAGAGGAACCCTAGAGTATTATTCAAGCCTTCCCAAATGAGAGAGACCATTTATTCTAAACCTAGCTTTACCTATTAATGAACAAAGGACAACCTTTGAACTAAAGTATTAGGTTGTAAACCATTTCCCTTGGAGTGGTGAGATAACCTAATATCACATGGAATAATACCATATCCATGAATTGATAAAGTAAGGAGGAGATTAACTCAATCAAGAAAGCCAAGTGGAGATTGAGCCTAGATACCTAAGGAGATATTAGGAGAACACCCTAAACCCTAGAATAACTATTCCTATATGAGAGAACTCAAGCTATGGTGTTACACTCAAGATAGTTGAGGCAACACTTGTACTTGAGGGAGAGAACTATCCATATATCCAGATGAGTAAATCATCATTCCTTGAGAAGAACTCTAAGTGGATATCTCAGGCATTCTCCTGGGATATTAACTATAGAGGCAACCATAACCATGTCCACCCAAGAAAATTATAATAGAAGGATTATACCCTAGTTGGTCAAGATAATGCTTGATCATGGAAATGAGAACCCCATTTAATGAGAGATCCTTAGGAAACCAAATCTTGATCATTATAAATTGAGTGATGATCATAAACCCTTAGAACTTGAGGTAATGATATCAAGAACAAGTTGATCATGTCTAACCATGATCATGCTCTTGAGTATGTGAGGATAAGTTAAACCCTAATAGGATAAGCAGATATCATCAGCCACATGAAATTATAAGAAGATCAATAATAAGCAACCCTAGGCTTAGATCCCAACCCTAACTAGTGAACCATTTGGTGATCATAAGTAGAATCCTACCATACCTATATTTCATAAAACAAAGAACCTAAGAAAACCTTAGAGTAAAACTCCATATTTAATATGGTGAGAAACCATTCATCCATAAGACCAAAGTTAACTATAAAAAGAACTATAACCAATGTAGTTAACTTAATGATAAATTAAGGATAATAATTGTAGTTAATTGGTAGAAGATAAAACCAATTCTCAAATCCTTAGTAATTAAATGAGCACAGAAGCAATTAAGAAAGTAACCATATTATCTTGGTTAGGGGAGATTAAACCCTAGCACATGCAATATGGTGTCATCCCATCTCACAACCCAGAATTAAATCTCAACCTTAGTTTGTGTATCATTTGGGTGATCACAACTAAAACCTAAGCCATATTTGAGATTCAAACCATGTGACATTAGGAGAATATAGTTTGAACCCTAATGGTTCATTAATTAAATCCTATGCTTCAATTATAAAACATAAGAGCCACCTAATGCTAAGTCCCATAATTAAAACCATATAAGTAGTGATCAACCACTTATCTTTGTAATCAAGATCAATCATGATAGAACCAATATCTACTTAGATCCTTTCAAATATAATGATAATATTAACTTTAATAAGGGGGTTGTAATAGAAATCATAAAGCCCTAATAGATTGATGCTCACATAAAATCATATGTGAACAACCAACTTCTTAAATAAGATAACAAGTCCTAATGATAAACTCTAAAATACCTTGAGCTGGAATTACCAACTCTAATACTTCAAACAGATTGATCCACAAGAAAAACATAAAAATAAAATGAGGATATAAATTCATGCTTATTTTCTATTTTGAATAAAACACAAATATGCAAGTAATTCAATATAAAATATGAATTCAAAATAGAATAGGGAAACAATAGTCAGTATACTAAATCTTGAATGAATTAGCATAATTACAAATTATGTACAAACAGTATTGAATTCAAATATGAATCCAAATAGTAAATATAAAATAGAATTATAAAACAGAAAAGAGAAAAAAATAGAAGAGGAGGCTTACCTGGACTCACCTGGCCGAGCAGCCCACCAGCAACCCAACTACCTCAGCCCAGTACACAGCCCAGCAAACGGTCTGGCAGCAGCCCAACGTGGCCCAAGCAGCAGCCCAATTACCGACCCACATACCCCTTTGTCAAAATATCCTGAGGAGCTCATCCTCATCTTCTTCCTCGCGCGGTGGACAGCACGACGCCGTGTCTCTCTTCTCCCTCGCGCTGGCAGCCTCCCCTGGCTCGACGTCGTGACGAGGCGCGCCCTGGCGCCGTATAAAACCCTGGACGAACCCTAACTCCGTTTCCCTCTCTCTGCTTAATTTTCCCCAAACCGAAACCCTAGCCGCACCGGCCTTCACCATTACCGCCGTGGGACATCCCCGTGCCAAGCCGTGACCACCACCGCATCGCCGTCCTCTACTTGCTCACCGAGAGAGGAATCGAGCTGGAGGGGTCCATAGCACCTGCGCCGAGCTCGTCTTCTCCGATGCCGGTCACCGTCATCGCCATTGATTTGGACCACCCCAAGCCTCGCCGACGAGCTCTACATGCTCCTGGTGAGCTCCTCAACCTCCTGGTGTGCTCGCTTTGCTCGATTAGGCGCCGTAGCTCCACCGCGTCGGCTAACCCGTGAGCTCTGCCGCTCGATCCCGTCGCCGGCCAAGCTCCGGCGACCATCTGGTGGCGGCGCGACCATCACTAGAATCCCCTCGCTGTCCTCGTTCCAACGCAACCACGCACAACCTCGCGGGACACCGGTAGCTCCGGCGACCATCGCCAGTTCCCGCCGGCCAGAGACCTCCTCGCCACCGTGGCGATTTTGACTCGGTCAAATCCCACGTGGCGGGTGAGGTGGACAGACCCCACCAGTCATTGACTGTGGGTGTGCTCTGTCTGGGTAGGTTTAGTAGATTTAGATTTAAAATTTAAATTGAATAAATACTGAAACTTTGTAAATGTTTATAAAATCCATTTTAACTCAGAAAAATATAAATGAGATATTAAAATGATCCTAAAGATAAACCCTATCCAATAAAAATATAAAATGAAATTTTTATTTTTAATAAAAATTCATTTATTTAATACTTGTCATTTAAACCTTTAATTTTAATTCTAAATTCAATTAAAATTCAATAATTAGTAAAAATTTCCAAAAGTAAATAAAAACCAGTAAATAAATAAAGAAAACATTAAAACTATTTCTTTCTTTATTTGTTATTTTGTTAAATCTTTATTAGAGAAAATTTAAACCCTAATTAATAATTACCTAATTAGTAAATTATTTAAAAATAATAAAAAGCCAAATTTAATATTATTTTATTTTGAAGTTATTAATAACTTCAACTTTATTAATGAAGTTATTAACTTATGAATTAAATAGTAATTATGCAACCCTAGTTCCATATGGTAGAAAACTAGGAACTCATCATTTCATGTGTAATCCTAAAACCCTAAGGCCATTTAGAACCTAGTTCCATTATTACATGTGAAACCTAAATTGCCTCTAAACCTAAACCCTAGGTTAGAGCATGTGATCATGGTACCTTCTTTCAAAGCATGGAACCATAGTAGCAACTAAATACTTGTCTTGGCCACATGAAATGTAGGAGACCTATCACTAATATATGGGTATCCCATGTGTTCATCTTCATCAGACCTAAATAATCAAGTAGGGTCAACCAAGTGTAAACCCTAGATCCTATTACCCAAAACCATCATTCCTATTCATTCCTATTTAGCATCACATCATTGTGATGAACCTTAGGGGCAACTATATATGCCAAATCTTGAGCATTACCTAACCATATTTCATTAAACCCTACTAGTGTTGGATACCTATCCACCATCCTATTTAGGAGCCAATTATTTCTTACTTAATGGAACCAACAGTAAAACCTAAACCACCTCAATCCTAATTGATATAGTTCTTATTACTTGAGAGGTATGTTCTTCAAAAAGTTATTCTTTTGAAGTAGATAAAGAAGTATCATCAATCCTGCTTATAAGGACCTAGCTATAAACCCTAGCTAGCTATCCCCAACAAGATGAAACAATCTTGATAGCAACCTTGTATGAATAATTGCTTAGAATGCCAGGCTTAACTCAACCTTACAAGCCCTAGCTATTGATGAGTCCAACAATGTTGAGATCCATTTAATCTTTACTCCAGAAACCAATTGGAACCATAGGAAACCATAGAACCCCACAAACTCAATTGTCATACTTGTTCTTTATCTAAGAACTTGTTCTTCAAAAGTTATTCTTTTGAAGAATATAGCAATTAATCATTAACCATGCCATATAGCACTAAAACTGACAACTGTTCTTTACATATTAACATTATGCCAATTATCATTCCTTGTGTGATCAATTGATTACTATGATTTATTATATAACTTGTACATGATACTAAGTAATCAAACCTTAATAAGAACCTTGATTGTGAATCACTCTAAAAGTGCAACACACCCAAAACTAATCATCACAACTCACTAATCCTAAATCATCGGGGTTAGGTCACGTTTAGAGCGATTGCATCTCATACTTATGCATTATTGCATCCTTGCCAATCTTTCAAACATCGTCCTTACCGGACGATGATGCTATTTCAGAATTTGGAGTTATTGCGTATCGAAGACGTTGCCTGCATAATCTTGCAGTCAAGAAAGGCAAGTTCATCGCTTGTTCATGTCATTTGAGTATTTTTAACAAATTACTTGCAAAGTACTATGTTTATCACTATTGCATAAAAAGCAAAACCACTATTTTTATAACTATGCATATGACTATGTGGTGGGCAATGGAACCATGGATTGTGTTGATATGGTGGAGGTTCCATTGCAAGGGATTATATCCATCTAGGATTAAACAACAAATGTCGTCCAGTGATTCTTGTGCCGTAATACCCGTGTTAACCATAAGATCTGGAATGGGACGGAGTAGCCAATTGTATTTCCACCTCTCGTACATCAACGGACGCGCTTTACCGGAGAACACTTGAATCCTAGGGTGCATTTGGTGGCTGGGGAAGCCTCAAGTCCCCACGGCTTTGTCCGTAGAACACTTGTAGCCCGAAGATCATTTGGTGGCTGGGGAAGCCTCAAGTCCCCACGGTATTGCGGTCTATGAGGGGTTGCATCTACCGGCGAAGGAGTTTGGTTCGATCCCAAACTGTCGTCGTGGTCGGGGTCCACCCCTAAGTGGGAATAATGGGACCGGCGAGGACCCAGGGTCGGGGATGCAACAAAGGGTGGGTGTGCGGGGTAGCGGAGGAATATGAACGGCTAGGACCTTATTAGGGCCTCACACCAAAGGAAGTGTGGACGAGCTCGCGGCTCGGTTGGCACCAAGGTTAAGATCTCTTATGGGTAAAGCAACACACCTCTGCAGTGTGTGACTGACCAGTCACTCCCTGTTCCGGGTTTGGAACTGCGAACGCCGGAAAGGAACTCCATGAAGTTCTAGTAAACCGGTGAAGGCTGACGGACATAGCTCTTCAGAATAAAAGCAACCTTTTGAAGAAATGTTTACAAAAACTTGCATTGCCTATGACTTTCTGGTCTATGGCTGTAGCTAGTGCATTAAACACCTCTTTCCTATAATGAACTTGTTGAGTACGCTCGTACTCATCCCACTCTTAAATCCCCTGCTTAGATATGAAGGCATCAAAGGAGGATCTACGGTGCAACTCGAAGACCGAGGAGCCAACAACTACTTCAAGAGACAGGACCCTGTCAGAGGAGTCAAATACCACGTCCAACAAGGAGAAAACCTAGATTAGCAATAGAAAGGAACTAGCTTCCTAAACCTAGCTCCTATTTAGCTAGAATCTATTCTTAGCCTCTATAGGTATTTGAATACTCTACAAGTAGAGTTCGTGATAGGATTAGACTACGAGTCGTTCTTCTGGCTTATTTGCAGATTTACCTCATTGTAAAGTAGGAGGTTGTGCTGATCTTCTGTAATAGAGTCGGAGTTGTAATTCTATAGACATGCCTTGGACCGCATATGTTTTGTTGTACCACTCTGAGCGATGTAATGCTAGTGGAACGGTGTTTCATTGGTGTTATATCAGACTTGCATACTACACCATGCAGTGGTATGCCGGGTCACCACAGTTGGTATCAGAGCAAATGCTTTGACCCTAGGATTAAAACCCTTTAAAGGAGACCTATAGGATTGGTAGTGTCTATAGGAAGTTGTCTTAACTAAACCAAATAATCTTATGACTTGAGATGGATATTCACTTGAGAATAATCCTGACACACTTGAGTCAACATTTCTTATCTATCCTTCCTAAGTAAAGTTAGTTAACTAATCCCAAGTATGTAGTAAACCATCAAGTCCTTAAAACAATAGATGAGTAGACCCCAGTTGGTATACAATACATGGTAGTCCAAAGAGAGGATACAACCATAAGGAAGATATCCTAGTGGAAGATGTGTACCAACATATGTTATGATTAAGTAAGAGTTATCCAGACTGGTAATAGGAGTTATATCAATTGATGAAGATAATTAAGATATCCTAATAGAAGATGTAGACCAAGATAAGTAATGAGTAAGTAAAATTATCTAGACATGTGAAACAATTGATAGCAAGTGAAAACTATGAGTAATATGAAGTAGTATAGATCATGATGAGTCAATCATGGGAGGTAAGGAAGAGTGATATGAATACTATATGTCTACTTACATGGTAGAGTTGCTAATCATATAAGATTCACCTGAGAATCATTATGTGATGGAATAGAACATCATAAACATTTAGGAGGAGAACAATAAGAAACCAGACAATAGAACAAGAACTGTGTTCCAAAAGTATGGGAAGTGTGCCAAGCACATCATGACCATAGTCTTATGATAGAAACACTAGGAAGTATTGGAGCTAAATTCCAATAGTTATGTGTTTAGAGTAGCAATGTTAGAACCTAGATATATCATGTGAAATAGTCCTCAACAAAATGGAAGTTAAATTAGTACTTCCAAAGGAAATTATGTTAACCTTAACTACCTAGACCCTTTTGTTTCAAGTTTATCTCATTGCAATTGTGCAATTCAGGTAAATGTTGATACAAATAGTAGCATGCCATATATATTCGTGCTAAGTATCACGATATAAACCTATCTTATGTGGTGTTATATACTACACATCAGAGCCTGATGTTTAGAGATGTCTTACTCAACTATTATATTCAGGCTTATGATGGTGTGTATTATAAACACAAAGCTGAATCTTCTTGGATTTTATTGGATTTTCATTGTTTGACTAGATCCATACATGAAGTTTGACTTCGATATGCAAATGCATGTTGCAATATCAAGTTCTCACTTGATGTTATAGATCTAGAGGGTAATGGTAAACGTGTGAGGAAGTGACGAATTCTGAAGATCTTGAAGACAAGATGAAGGTACATCACACAAAGGAAGAAAAGTTGTGGGAAGTAACCACAATACTCTGAAGGAAGTACCAATCCAAAAATCATGCTTTACCTCAACAGAGGAGTACTTTAGTACATAAGAAGCATGAAGGTGAGAAATATGGTGATTATGGAGAAATAGAAGTAGAACCATAGTCGTTATGGAAGAGGGAATGCATGGGAAATCACTTAGGATACTATATTCATAGTGTCAGCTAGTGGTTCTCTTGCAAAATAAACCCTGAAGAAAGGAAGATGATATATGAAATCATAACAGATATAAGAAGACCATAGTTGATATCAGAAGACCATAGTTGATATAGGATCAATACTGCGAGATAAAGTAGAAGATGTCTCGTCCAGTTGATCAGAACCTATAATAGAATCCATTTTTAGATAACAAATAGCCACAATTGGTACCCAGTAGTCCACCATTGGATTATTCATACCAAGAAGTTGTGAACAAATAAAATTTTGTCAACCAAATAGCAATGACCTATAATCATTTAGTCGAAGAATTAACATTGGATGTCCACAATTGAGTGGATGCACCACAGATATTCTTCACAAGACCTAGAAGAGTACAAACCATAAGCTATACTTAGACCAATATTCCAACCATCAATCCAATGGTTGGAAGAAAAGGAGTTGAAGACATAAGAAAACTCTAAGGGGTAGAGTAAAGATTGAGTTGGATGTACAGTAACTCAATACTTTAAGCTATATAGAAGCAGAAGGTCTGAACTGAGAGGAAGTTCGATCTTATTTTCATAAGATTGTTGAACACTACTTTCAGAAGTATGTCAGACCAGAAGCCGAGGTTTATACCTCAAGGAAGTAAGGAGTGGACTATAACTTGAGAAAGTGAGTAGTACTTACTCAGAAGTACAAAAGCTCAAGGAAGTTAAGCATAAAGAAGTTGGACGAAGAAAATACCATAGACCAAATACAGCTCAAGAAGGTCAAAGACCGAAGGAAACTGACCATACCAGAACCACAGACTAATAGAATGATTCCTTTCATGGAACCTAAATAACCCAAAATAGTTATAGGTATCAACTATAAACCATGATTGGATGGACTAAATGAGTCTAATCCATTCTTAGGGAAATAAACCATCAAGACCATATCCATGGTAAGTACCTTACTAAGTACCATTATTGTAGTTCTGGTAGTAAGGGAAAACAAAGACCTATTAAGCAATTAGGAGTTTATTATCAAATTAGCCTTCAAATAAGACCAGCAGCACCAGAAGAAGTCTCAATCATTGAATCTTCAATGAGAAAGGAAACAAGCTTATAGAGTTGGAAGAAATCAAAGAATCAAAGTAAGAACCATGGTTCAGAGACAAACCATAATGGATTCCAGGAAGAATCTGGACAAGGGATATACTCAATTATATCCAGTAAGTTCACCACGGAGTTCAAGAAAAGTCATAGTCTGCACAAGTCAGATCCACACTCCGAAACGTGAGAGAGTTCAAACTTCGAGGACGAAGTTTAGTTTAAGGGGTAGAGACTGTAATATCCCAGGTATTGGGGTTACAAAAATAGAGGAAACAGATGTGTGCATTGCATTCATGCATAGAAAATCCGGGGAATTTTCGCGCTTTAAAGTAAAACAGTCACAGTAACTGAAGTTTCACTTGACCTTGGTGGAATTGAAGTAGCTCATCAAGTCAAGCGCTATAAACCTCAATGTGACTTGGTTAAAACCTTGTTTTGGGTAGAGATGATTTGATCTAATGGGTTAGATCAAATGGAACTAAGATCAACACAACAACATATTAATCAAGGATCAACTACTTGATCTTATACAAGATCATAACATGGTATTCCTTGCCATAACATATGAACATCCATTTAATTGGAAATCAAGTAACAAAAAAATGGTGAAACCATTCTTCACTTATCTTTTCCATGTCTTAAACTAATCCTTGATCTTACCATGAGCCTCATGGTATTCACACTATTTCAATCTTGGAAACAAGACAAGGAGATCAACTTTAGAAATATATGTTCTTCTCTATTCCAAATAGTTTTACATCAAACCTAAAGAGGTGAGAGTCCTATTTTATTTAGGGAAGCAATGACAAACCTGGAGGCAAATCTTGAATATAAATATCCATATGATCACAACATTATCTTCAAGAGGAACCCTAGAGTATTATTCAAGCCTTCCCAAATGAGAGAGACCATTTATTCTAAACCTAGCTTTACCTATTAATGAACAAAGGACAACCTTTGAACTAAAGTATTAGGTTGTAAACCATTTCCCTTGGAGTGGTGAGATAAACTAATATCACATGGAATAATACCATATCCATGAATTGATAAAGTAAGGAGGAGATTAACTCAATCAAGAAAGCCAAGTGGAGATTGAGCCTAGATACCTAAGGAGATATTAGGAGAACACCCTAAACCCTAGAATAACTATTCCTATATGAGAGAACTCAAGCTATGGTGTTACACTCAAGATAGTTGAGGCAACACTTGTACTTGAGGGAGAGAACTATCCATATATCCAGATGAGTAAATCATCATTCCTTGAGAAGAACTCAAAGTGGATATCTCAGGCATTCTCCTGGGATATTAACTATAGAGGCAACCATAACCATGTCCACCCAAGAAAATTATAATAGAAGGATTATACCCTAGTTGGTCAAGATAATGCTTGATCATGGAAATGAGAACCCCATTTAATGAGAGATCCTTAGGAAACCAAATCTTGATCATTATAAATTGAGTGATGATCATAAACCCTTAGAACTTGAGGTAATGATATCAAGAACAAGTTGATCATGTCTAACCATGATCATGCTCTTGAGTATGTGAGGATAAGTTAAACCCTAATAGGATAAGCAGATATCATCAGCCACATGAAATTATAAGAAGATCAATAATAAGCAACCCTAGGCTTAGATCCCAACCCTAACTAGTGAACCATTTGGTGATCATAAGTAGAATCCTACCATACCTATATTTCATAAAACAAAGAACCTAAGAAAACCTTAGAGTAAAACTCCATATTTAATATGGTGAGAAACCATTCATCCATAAGACCAAAGTTAACTATAAAAAGAACTATAACCAATGTAGTTAACTTAATGATAAATTAAGGATAATAATTGTAGTTAATTGGTAGAAGATAAAACCAATTCTCAAATCCTTAGTAATTAAATGAGCACATAAGCAATTAAGAAAGTAACCATATTATCTTGGTTAGGGGAGATTAAACCCTAGCACATGCAATATGGTGTCATCCCATCTCACAACCCAGAATTAAATCTCAACCTTAGTTTGTGTATCATTTGGGTGATCACAACTAAAACCTAAGCCATATTTGAGATTCAAACCATGTGACATTAGGAGAATATAGTTTGAACCCTAATGGTTCATTAATTAAATCCTATGCTTCAATTATAAAACATAAGAGCCACCTAATGCTAAGTCCCATAATTAAAACCATATAAGTAGTGATCAACCACTTATCTTTGTAATCAAGATCAATCATGATAGAACCAATATCTACTTAGATCCTTTCAAATATAATGATAATATTAACTTTAATAAGGGGGTTGTAATAGAAATCATAAAGCCCTAATAGATTGATGCTCACATAAAATCATATGTGAACAACCAACTTCTTAAATAAGATAACAAGTCCTAATGATAAACTCTAAAATACCTTGAGCTGGAATTACCAACTCTAATACTTCAAACAGATTGATCCACAAGAAAAACATAAAAATAAAATGAGGATATAAATTCATGCTTATTTTCTATTTTGAATAAAACACAAATATGCAAGTAATTCAATATAAAATATGAATTCAAAATAGAATAGGGAAACAATAGTCAGTATACTAAATCTTGAATGAATTAGCATAATTACAAATTATGTACAAACAGTATTGAATTCAAATATGAATCCAAATAGTAAATATAAAATAGAATTATAAAACAGAAAAGAGAAAAAAATAGAAGAGGAGGCTTACCTGGACTCACCTGGCCGAGCAGCCCACCAGCAACCCAACTACCTCAGCCCAGTACACAGCCCAGCAAACGGTCTGGCAGCAGCCCAACGTGGCCCAAGCAGCAGCCCAATTACCGACCCACATACCCCTTTGTCAAAATATCCTGAGGAGCTCATCCTCATCTTCTCCTCGCGCGGTGGACAGCACGACGCCGTGTCTCTCTTCTCCCTCGCGCTGGCAGCCTCCCCTGGCTCGACGACGTGACGAGGCGCGCCCTGGCGCCGTATAAAACCCTAAACGACGAACCCTAACTCCGTTTCCCTCTCTCTGCTAATTTTCCCAAACCGAAACCCTAACCGAGCCGGCCGTCGACCATCGCCGTCGAATGGGACATCCCCGTGCCAAGCCGTGACCACCAGCAGCATCGCCGTCCTCTACTTGCTCAACCCGAGAGAGGAATCGAGCTGGAGGGGTCCATAGCACCTGCGCCGAGCTTGTCTTCTCCGATGCCGGTCACCGTCATCGCCGTTGATTTGGACCACCCCAAGCCTCGCCGACGAGCTCTACATGCTCCTGGTGAGCTCCTCAACCTCCTGGTGTGCTCGCTTTGCTCGATTAGGCGCCGTAGCTCCACCGCGTCGGCTAACCCGTGAGCTCTGCCGCTCGATCCCGTCGCCGGCCAAGCTCCGGCGACCATCTGGTGGCGCGCGACCATCACTAGAATCCCCTCGTGTCCTCGTTCCAACGCAACCACGCACAACCTCGCGGGACACCGGTAGCTCCGGCGACCATCGCGTTCCCGCCGGCCGACCTCTCGCCACCGTGGCGATTTTGACTCGGTCAAATCCCACGTGGCGGGTGAGGTGGACAGACCCCACCAGTCATTGACTGTGGGTGTGCTCTGTCTGGGTAGGTTTAGTAGATTTAGATTTAAAATTTAAATTGAATAAATACTGAAACTTTGTAAATGTTTATAAAATCCATTTTAACTCAGAAAAATATAAATGAGATATTAAAATGATCCTAAAGATAAACCCTATCCAATAAAAATATAAAATGAAATTTTTATTTTTAATAAAAATTCATTTATTTAATACTTGTCATTTAAACCTTTAATTTTAATTCTAAATTCAATTAAAATTCAATAACTAGTAAGAAAATTCCAAAAGTAAATAAAAACCAGTAAATAAATAAAGAAAACATTAAAACTATTTTTTCTTTATTTGTTATTTTGTTAAATCTTTATTAGAGAAAATTTAAACCCTAATTAATAATTACCTAATTAGTAAATTATTTAAAAATAATAAAAAGCCAAATTTAATATTATTTTATTTTGAGGTTATTAATAACTTCAACTTTATTAATGAAGTTATTAACTTATGAATTAAATAGTAATTATGCAACCCTAGTTCCATATGGTAGAAAACTAGGAACTCATCATTTCATGTGTAATCCTAAAACCCTAAGGCCATTTAGAACCTAGTTCCATTATTACATGTGAAACCTAAATTGCCTCTAAACCTAAACCCTAGGTTAGAGCATGTGATCATGGTACCTTCTTTCAAAGCATGGAACCATAGTAGCAACTAAATACTTGTCTTGGCCACATGAAATGTAGGAGACCTATCACTAATATATGGGTATCCCATGTGTTCATCTTCATCAGACCTAAATAATCAAGTAGGGTCAACCAAGTGTAAACCCTAGATCCTATTACCCAAAACCATCATTCCTATTCATTCCTATTTAGCATCACATCATTGTGATGAACCTTAGGGGCAACTATGCCAAATCTTGAGCATTACCTAACCATATTCCACTAAACCCTACTAGTGTTGGATACTTATCCACCATCCTATTTAGGAGCCAATTATTTCTTACTTAATAGAACCAACAGTAAAACCTAAACCACCTCAACCCTAATTGATATACTTCTTATTATTTAAGAAGTATGTTCTTCAAAAGTTATTCTTTTGAAGTAGATAAAGAAGTATCATCAATCCTGCTTATAAGGACCTAGCTATAAACCCTAGCTAGCTATCACCAACAAGATGAAACAATCTTGATAGCAACCTTGTATGAATAATTGCTTAGAATGCCAGGCTTAACTCAACCTTACAAGCCCTAGCTATTGATGAGTCCAACAATGTTGAGATCCATTTAATCTTTACTCCAGAAACCAATTGGAACCATAGGAAACCATAGAACCCCACAAACTCAATTGTCATACTTGTTCTTTATCTAAGAACTTGTTCTTCAAAAGTTATTCTTTTGAAGAATATAACAAGTAATCATTAACCATGCCATATAGCACTAAAACTGACAACTGTTCTTTACATATTAACATTATGCCAATTATCATTCCTTGTGTGCTCAATTGATTACTATGCTTTATTATATAACTTGTACATGATACTAAGTAATCAAACCTTAATAAGAACCTTGATTGTGAATCACTCTAAAAGTGCAACACACCCAAAACTAATCATCACAACTCACTAATCCTAAATCATCGGGGTTAGGTCACGCTTAGAGCGATTGCATCTCATACTTATGCATTATTGCATCCTTGCCAATCTTTCAAACATCGTCCTTACCGGACGATGATGCTATTTCAGAATTTGGAGTTATTGCGTATCGAAGACCTTGCCTGCATAATCTTGCAGTCAAGAAAGGCAAGTTCATCGCTTGTTCATGTCATTTGAGTATTTTTAACAAATTACTTGCAAAGTACTATGTTTATCACTATTGCATAAAAAGCAAAACCACTATTTTTATAACTATGAATATGACTATGTGGTGGGCAATGGAACCATGGATTGTGTTGATATGGTGGAGGTTCCATTGCAAGGGATTATATCCATCTAGGATTAAACAACAAATGTCGTCCAGTGATTCTTGTGCCGTAATACCCGTGTTAACCATAAGATCTGGAATGGGACGGAGTAGCCAATTGTATTTCCACCTCTCGTACATCAACGGACGCGCTTTACCGGAGAACACTTGAATCCTAGGGTGCATTTGGTGGCTGGGGAAGCCTCAAGTCCCCACGGCTTTGTCCGTAGAACACTTGTAGCCCGAAGATCATTTGGTGGCTGGGGAAGCCTCAAGTCCCCACGGTATTGCGGTCTATGAGGGGTTGCATCTACCGGCGAAGGAGTTTGGTTCGATCCCAAACTGTCGTCGTGGTCGGGGTCCACCCCTAAGTGGGAATAATGGGACCGGCGAGGACCCAGGGTCGGGGATGCAACAAAGGGTGGGTGTGCGGGGTAGCGGAGGAATATGAACGGCTAGGACCTTATACCGGGCCTCACACCAAAGGAAGTGTGGACGAGCTCGCGGCTCGGTTGGCACCAAGGTTAAGATCTCTTATGGGTAAAGCAACACACCTCTGCAGAGTGTAACGAATCGTGACCAGTCACTCCTTGTTCCGGGTTTTGGAACTGCGAACGCGCCGGAAAGGAACTCCATGAAGTTCTAGTAAACCGGTGAAGGCTGACGGACATAGCTCTTCAGAATAAAAGCAACCTTTTGAAGAAATGTTTACAAAAACTTGCATTGCCTATGACTTTCTGGTCTATGGCTGTAGCTAGTGCATTAAACACCTCTTTCCTATAATGAACTTGTTGAGTACGCTCGTACTCATCCCACTCTTAAATCCCCTGCTTAGATATGAAGGCATCAAAGGAGGATCTACGGTGCAACTCGAAGACCGAGGAGCCAACAACTACTTCAAGAGACAGGACCCTGTCAGAAGTCAAATACCACGTCCAACAAGGAGAAAACCTAGATTAGCAATAGAAAGGAACTAGCTTCCTAAACCTAGCTCCTATTTAGCTAGAATCTATTCTTAGCCTCTATAGCTAGTTAAATATACAAATAGAGTTCGTGATAGGATTAGACTACGAGTCGTTCTTCTGGAGCTTATTTGCAGATTTACCTCATTGTAAAGTAGGAGGCTGTGCTGATCTTCTGTAACAGAGTCGGAGTTGTAATTCTATAGACATGCCTTGGACCCGCATATGTTTCTGTTGTACCACTCTGAGCGATGTAATGCTAGTGGAACGGTGTTTCATTGGTGTTATATCAGACTTGCATACTACACCATGCAGTGGTATGCCGGGTCACCACATTCCCCCTTAAAGAAAACTTTGTCCCGAAGTTGTGGTTGTAATACCTGAAGAGTTCGGGGTATGTTTTCCTCAGGTCTTCCTCCTTTTCCCAGGTGGCTTCCCTCTCGGGGTGATGCTTCCATTGTATCTTGCAGTACTTTATAGCTCTATTCCTGAGTTGTTTCCAGTTCTCCTCGAGAATCTTGGCTGGCTTCTCGATGTAAGTCAAGTCTGGTTGTAACTCGAGCTCATCATGTGATACTGGCTCATCTGGGGTCTTTAAGCATTTCCTGAGTTGTGACACATGGAATACATTGTGAACTTGAGCTAGCCTTCCCGGTAGATCCAATTCAAAGGCTAACCCTCGGTTCTGACTCAGTATCTTGAAAGGTCCAATGTATCTAGGGCTCAAATTTCCCTTTACTCCAAATCTCCGGAGACCTTTCATCGGGCTTACCTTAAGATATACCATGTCTCCAACTTGTGGTTCCCAAGTCCTTCTCTTCTGGTCTGCATAGCTCTTCTGTCGACTTTGGGCTATCTTCAGCCTATCTCTTATAATGTCAATTATTTGTTGCTTTTCCTTGACATAATCAGGATTGAACTCCTTGCTTGATCCCGCTTCATACCAACATATCGGTGATCTACACTTCCTTCCGTATAGAGCTTCGAATGGTGCCATCTTGATACTACTTTGATAGCTATTGTTGTATGAAAACTCTGCTAGTGGCAAGTGTTCCTCCCATGATCCTCCGAAGTCTAGGGCACAAGCCCTAAGCATATCTTCCAATATCTGGTTGGTTCTCTCTGTTTGTGTTATCACCAGAATTTGACCAAGTCAGAGGTGGGCCGCGATCAAGATGGACTTGAAGATATACATATAAAAGAGATACGTGAATCGGCCTTGGTTACCAAGTTTGGGCTAGTTAGCCCGTGTATCTTTGTAGTAGGCTTCGTAGAAGTTAGAATTTATCTCGTGCACGGTGGTGCACGCCCACATTAGAAAGTCCCCGGACTATAAATATGTACCTAGGGTTTATGGAATAAACAACAACCAACGTTCAACACAAACCAATCTCGGCGCATCGCCAACTCCTTCGTCTCGAGGGTTCCTCCGGTAAGCACCATGCTGCCTAGATCGCATCTCGCGATCTAGGCAGCACGAGCCTGCCTAGTTGTTCATGCGTTGCTCGTACTGAAGCCTTTTTGATGGCGAGCAACGTAGTTATCATAGATGTGTTAGGGTTAGCATTGTTCCTAGTATCATATGTTGTCGTAGTGCAACCCTTGCGCATCTAGCCGTCCCTGTACCTCATCATGGGTGCAGGGGCGGCACCCCGCTTGATCGTTATTTAGTAGATCTGATCTGTTACGGTTGCTCCTTGATTCATCAAGGATTAGTTTAATATCTGCAATAGTTAGGCCTTACAAAGGGTTGGAGGATCCAGCGGCATGCAGGGTGTAGTTTGCTGCCCCTAGACAGGACGTTCCGAGGATCAACCTAGTGTTGGTTTTTAGGCCTTGTCTAGGGCTGGCTTACGTTTACCGTGCGCGAGGCCCAATCGTGAGTAGGATGATCCGATTATGCGGTGAAAACCCCAGATCGTCGTGGATCTCATATGCTTTATCATGATCAAGCAGGACCACCATATATTCGGCCACCTCGGACGAATCATGGGTGGATCGGCTCCATGAGCCGATTCACAGGACAACCTGAGAGCCGATCGAGGCTCGTATTTAACGTGTACGTGTGTGCCCTGCAGGAAACTAAGCGAGGCATCATCCACACCTTCCTGACCAGGTATAGGTCAGGTGGCACGCCCTGCACCCGCATCGGCGCGCGACCAGAGGCTTTGCGGGCCGTCGCTCTGAGGGACTGGGGCCAGCCGCAGCCCTAGTCGTTCCCGGCTCTACGGTGTTGACCAGTCACTGCCCGCCGGTGGGTTTCGACGTCAACACATTCTGGCACGCCCGGTGGGACACATCTTCAACGACAATCTTCAACGACAACCATCTCGCCATCCACATCAGAGATGGCGAAAAGCACCCGGTCGAGTACGAGGATCGGAATGGCGAAGTCAAGGTCCTCCGCGAAGCCGACCTCATCGGCTCTTCCCACGACGCCCGCTCCCATGGCGGCAGCGCCAATGTGGTGGAACTTGGGTACCACCCTGGTGAGGGCAATGATGAGGGCGGCTGCTCTCACAGCAAGGATGAAGAAGAAGCCGATCCCAGCAATCGGACCACATTGCACGCACCACCAGCTCTCCCAGTATTCGGCGTCGACCTCACAGGTGACGGAAAGTTGGGGTTTGGGTTCACCTCGGCTGACGAGCTAGAGGAAGTCGACATCGGCCCCGGGGATAAGCCGCGACCGACTTTTATCAGCAGGAAGTTAGACCCACAGCTCAGGGGTCAGATGGTGGCTCTATTGAAAGAATATCCAGATTGCTTCGCATGGGACTACACGGAGATGCCTGGGCTGGACAGGAGCATCATCGAACATCGACTCCCCCTGAAAAAAGGATTTCGGCCCTTCCAGCAACGAGCACGGCAAATGAAGGCCGAAATCCTAGAGGAGGTCAAAAAGGAAATCGAGAAGATGTTGGCTGCCGGATTCATCAGGCCATGCAGGTATGCGGAATGGATATCCAGTATCGTTCCGGTAGAAAAGAAGGACGGCCGTTGGCGTGTGGCTATCGACTTCCGAGACCTTAACAGGGCTACTCCAAAAGATGAATACCCGATGCCTGTGGCAGAGACTTTGATCAATGCAGCTGCTGGCCACAAGGTTTTAAGCTTCATGGATGGCAACGCCGGCTACAACCAGATCTTCATGGCCCCAGAAGACATACACAAGACTGCATTCAGAGTACCAGGGGCAGTAGGCTTGTTTGAATATGTGGTCATGACCTTCGGGTTGAAGAATGCCGGCGCGACGTATCAGAGAGCCATGAATTATATATTCCACGATCTGATCGGCAAGCTGGTGGAGATCTACATTGATGATGTGGTGGTCAAATCTGTCTCCATGAAGGGACACTTGGAAGATTTACGACATGTACTAGACCGAACTCGAAAGTTCGGACTGAGAATGAACCCAAAGAAGTGTGCCTTTGGAGTGACGGCCGGCCAGTTCCTAGGATTTTTGGTCCATGAGCGAGGAATTGAGATCGGCCTGAAGAGTCAGGAGGCAGTGCGCACCATGCAGCCGCCCACTACGAAGAAGGAACTACAACGCCTTATCGGCAAGATCAACTTCGTTCGCCGATTCATCTCTAACCTGTCAGGACGGATCGAGCCGTTCATGGGTTTAGTGAAGACTAAGTCCGATGACGAATTTCACTGGGGGGCAGAACAGCAGCAGGCGTTCGATGACATCAAACGGTATCTGACGACACCGCCCGTGCTAGTGCCGCCCCAACAAGACAGGCCGTTCTACATTTACTTGTCAGTAGCGGACACATCCATCGCCTCGGTGGTGGTGCAACTCTACGACGGCGTTGAGAGGGTCGTTTTCTACCTCAGCAGAAGGATGTTGGACGCGGAGACAAGGTATCCTGAGGTCGAGAAATTGTGCCTCTGTCTGTTCTTCACCTGTACCAAGCTGCACCATATCCTTTTGACGGCAGAGATCTTCGTCATATGCAAGTCCGACGTTGTCAAGCACATGTTGTCGGCCCCCGTGTTGAAAGGACGATTGGGTAAATGGATGCTGGCGTTGTCAGAATTCGACCTGCGGTATCAGCCTGCGAAAGCAGTCAAAGGACAAGCATTAGCCGATCTCATAGCTGAGCGAATCAATACCAATATAGCAGCACTATCCATACGTGCATGGGCTATGTTCTTCGACGGATCGGCTTGCGACGGTGGTTGCGGCATCGGTATTCTGCTCGTATCGCCTAGAGGGACGGAATACTCCTTCTCCATCAGGTTGTCGACCCCCTGCACCAACAACGTGGCGGAGTATGAAGCGATACGAAAGGGGATGGAGTTGCTACTAGAAGCTGGAGCGGAAGCAGTAGAACTGTTTGGAGATTCCAAGTTGGTGATCAACCAGCTCACGGATGAATATAAGTGCGAGAGTGAATCGCTTTTCCCATATTGGATGGAATGCCGTGAGCTAATGACACAGTTTCGATACATCAACTTCAATTGGGTTCCAAGATCCCAGAATACCGAGGCCAACAACCTCGCGCAAATGGCGTCAGGCTACATAGATACACCTGAGGGGTCAGAAGTTCAGGTCCAATTCCTGGAACAAGATGATTGGAGAGCCGAAATCTTCAAATACTTAAAAGATTCGGCTCGGGGGGCACCTAAGCGGGTAAGATACAAAGCCATGAAGTATGTCCTCATAGGAGACGACATGTTTTACAGGACGTTGGAAGGGTTACTACTCAAGTGCCTGGGACCAACTGAGTCTAATCGGCTCTTACATGAGGTGCATGAAGGCGCCTGTGGAACTCATCAGTCGGCTCACAAAATGAAGTGGCTAATTAGGCGTTCAGGGTTTTATTGGCCCACCATGCTTGAGGATTGCTTCAATTACTACAAAGGATGCCAGGCATGCCAGATGTTCGGAAAGATTCAGATGGTACCGGCATCAGCAATGAACCCGATCATCAAACCTTGGCCATTCCGAGGGTGGGGCATGGACATGATTGGAAAAATCCATCCGGCTTCGAGTAAGAAACATGAATTTATCTTGGCCATCACAGATTACTTCACCAAGTGGGTGGAGGCCGTCCCCATGAAAAAGGTAAAATCAGAAGATGTGATTAAGTTCGTGAAAGAACACGTGATTCATAGGTTCGGGATTCCCCAAACCATCACGACCGATGGAGGCTCGGTCTTTGTGTCTAAAGAGTTCAGGGGATTCTGCGATGACATGGGGATTAAGCTGATCCGATCATCTCCGTACTATGCTCAGGCGAACGGGCAAGCTGAGGCGTCCAATCAGAGTTTAATCAAGCTGATCAAGAGAAAGATTGAAGAAAACCCAAGGGATTGGCATGAGAAGTTATCAGAGGCATTGTGGGCCTACCGCATGTCATGCCATGGAGCTATAAAAACTTCGCCGTACCAGCTTGTTTATGGGCAAGAAGCCGTATTACCTTGGGAGATTACGGCTGGATCAAGACGTGTCACGTTTCAGGACGACCTGACGGCAGACGAATATGCAACTTTGATGAGTGACACCATTGAAGACGCAACAGAGCTTAGGCTTTGGTCGTTGGAAAAGATCAAGGAAAACAAGGCCCGGGTAGCTCGGGCCTACAATAAGAAGGTTAGGCCAAAGGAGTTCCAGGTTGGCGACCTGGTATGGGAAGCTGTGTTGCCGTTAGGAACCAGGGACAAGGCATATGGCAAGTGGTCTCCTAATTGGCACGGTCCGTACAAAGTCGTCCAAGCCTTGAAGGGTAATGCATACATGTTGGAAGAATTGGACGGGCAGAAGTTCCCAGTGGCCGTAAACGGTCAACACCTCAAGAAATATTTCCCGAGCATGTGGGATGATGGGCACTAAGGTAGGGAGGCCGATTAGAATCGGCCAGCAAAAGGGAACGATCCAATATGGGGCCGATGCACGGTAAGGGGCCGATGCAATCAAAAAAAAAAAGCCGATGTCGCCGCCATCGACTCTAGAACAATTATGGTGTTCAGTTTAGCCTCACGAGTGCCCTGGAGCACGTCTTTGCTGGTGTCCTCGCCTTGACTAAGGCTCGGGGGGCAGCTGATCTAGTGGATGCTCCATATTCTCAAGAGCCGATTGGGGATTGCTGCAAGAAAGGGAAGGAGACTGGTTGCTCAGGTTAGCCGATGAACAATCATCGGCTGTGGAATTGCAAAAAACCATGGTCAGAAAAATGATAATCCGATTCGTTTGCTATCGGTCCTGGTATGGTGAGCGGGAAGATGGAGATTGAATTAATGAAAGAAAGATCGAACGAACAATTCTTATTAATTCAAAGATACGGCTTTACAAGAAGAGCCGAGGGCTCCCAAAAGAGGGATCTGGTGCCTAGTGCACTACTAACTGCTAGTCCTACTCCACTAGTCGTCGCTGTCTTCATCATCGCCGTCATCGTCGGCGCTGCTCCCCGGAAGCTCCTCGCCATCGCTGTCCCAGCTGTCGGCTGGAGCTTCCTCCTCCTCCTCGTCATCATCATCATCCTCGCTATCCGCCCAGGTGCGGAGGCGCTTCGTTGGAGGATATCCCGCGGAGGAGGAATCGTCTTCCTCCTCCTCATCCTCCTCTTCCTCGTCATCATCGTCGTCCTCGCTGTCCGCCCACATGCGGGAGCGCTTCTTCGGCGGGAGCTTGGTGGAGGGGGAAACCTCAGTCCCTTCCGCTCTTTTTTCTTCCTTCTCCTTGTCGGAGGGAATGGGGTTCGCCCCGGAGCGAGGATCGTCCTCTTCCTTGTTCTTCGGCGCCGATTGGATGGAGAAGCTGGAAGCGGAGGAGGAAGAGGAAGACATTGCTACAGAAGGCGAGGGTTTTTTGGTGTCGACCGCTAGAGCAGAGGAAGGGGATGAAGAGAACTGGTCAGTTGGCATGGTTAAATAATGAGGAGCCTAGTGGGGATTCAATGCCATTGCAGTTTCCGAGGAAGTGATGTTAAAGCTGTCAAATTTCACAGAGAAGTGGGGAAGACAAGGCGTCATGATGACGGTTGCTGCAACAGTTCTGCCACGACATGACCCGGCGAAAGAAAGCGTAATGATTTTGGAAATGTCATTTCCAAAACCAGGGGGGCATGTGTTATCACCAGAATTTGACCAAGTCAGAGGTGGGCCGCGATCAAGATGGACTTGAAGATATACATATAAAAGAGATACGTGAATCGGCCTTGGTTACCAAGTTTGGGCTAGTTAGCCCGTGTATCTTTGTAGTAGGCAGAAGTTAGAATTTATCTCGTGCACGGTGGTGCACGCCCACATTAGAAAGTCCCCTGGACTATAAATATGTACCTAGGGTTTATGGAATAAACAACAACCAACGTTCAACACAAACCAATCTCGGCGCATCGCCAACTCCTTCGTCTCGAGGGTTCCTCCGGTAAGCACCATGCTGCCTAGATCGCATCTCGCGATCTAGGCAGCACGAGCCTGCCTAGTTGTTCATGCGTTGCTCGTGCTGAAGCCTTTTTGATGGCGAGCGACGTAGTTATCATAGATGTGTTAGGGTTAGCATTGTTCCTAGTATCATATGCTGTCGTAGTGCAACCCTTGCGCATCTAGCCGTCCCTGTACCTCATCATGGGTGCAGGGGCGGCACCCCGCTTGATCGTTATTTAGTAGATCTGATCCGTTACGGTCACTCCTTGATTCATCAAGGATTAGTTTAATATCTGCAATAGTTAGGCCTTACAAAGGGTTGGAGGATCCAGCGGCATGCAGGGTGTAGTTTGCTGCCCCTAGACAGGACGTTCCGAGGATCAACCTAGTGTTGGTTTTTAGGCCTTGTCTAGGGCTGGCTTACGTTTACCGTGCGTGAGCGCGAGGCCCAATCGTGAGTAGGATGATCCGATTATGCGGTGAAAACCCCAGATCGTCGTGGATCTCATATGCTTTATCATGATCAAGCAGGACCACCATATATTCGGCCACCTCGGACGAATCATGGGTGGATCGGCTCCATGAGCCGATTCACAGGACAACCTGAGAGCCGATCGAGGCTCGTATTTAACGTGTACGTGTGTGCCCTGCAGGAAACTAAGCGAGGCATCATCCACACCTTCCTGACCAGGTATAGGTCAGGTGGCACGCCCTGCAACCATCGGCGCGCGACCAGGAGGCTTTGCGGGCCGTCGCTCTGAGGGAGGGCCAGCCGCAGCCCTAGTCGTTCCGGCTCTACGGTGTTGACTATCCGGTGGGTTTCTCTCTGTTTGTCCACCTGTCTGAGGATGATAGGCGGTGCTATAATCTAACTTGGATCCTAAAGCTTCATGTAATTGCTTCCAAAATGCTGATGTGAACACGGATCCTCGATCTGACACTATCTTCTTGGGCACTCCATGTTTACTCACGATCTCTTTGATGTAAAGATCGATGAGTTTCTCCCCTTTATCTTGCTGGTTTACTGCTAAGAAGTGTGCACTTTTCGTCAACCGGTCCACGATTACCCATATCATGTCCTTCTTTTTATTAGTCATGGGTAGTCCGGTGATGAAGTCCATTCCTATCTCTTCCCATTTCCATTCTGGGATTGGTAAAGGTTGTAACTTTCCTGCTGGACTTTGATGTTCAGCTTTCACTCTTTGACATGTATGGCATTCTGCCACATATTGTGCTATTTCCCTCTTCATGTTATTCCACCAGAATAATTCTTTGAGATCCATGTACATCTTTGTACTTCCTGGATGTATGGAGTATGGTGTTTGATGTGCTTCCCGGAGTATAACTTCCTTGATCTCATCTATATCCGGAACACAAATCCTTTTCTGGAACCACAATGATCCCATTTCTCCTCGGTGAAATTCTGATGGTCTTCCTTCGTCAATCCTCCTCATCTCCTCCACGATAAATGGATCATCCAATTGACCCATGATTATCTCATTCTTTAGGTTGACATTCATTTCATCGGCTACTTGTAAAGCCGATAGTCCTTCATGAGCTTCTTTCTCCCAAAGTTGTATTTGGGCTTGGCTTATTTCCTTCTTCAACTCCGGTGATATTTCTTGTTCTATTCCTCCAGTACTCTTCCTACTCAAGGCATCTGCTACTACATTAGCCTTTCCTGGAGTATAATTGATGGTCAAATCATAGTCCTTGATCAACTCAAGCCATCTTTTCTGCCTCATATTGAGTTCCTTCTGAGTGAAGAAGTACTTGAGACTCTTATGATCCGTATAGAGCTCACACTTGGCTCCATAGAGAAAATGTCTCCAAGTTTTGAGTGCAAAAACAACTGCTGCTAACTCTAAATCATGAGTTGGATAATTTACTTCATGAGGTCTGAGTTGCCTTGATCCATATGATATTACTTTCCGATCTTGCATGAGCACACATCCCAATCCATGTTTGGATGCGTCGCAGTACACGGTGTAATCCTTGCCATCTTCCGGAACTGCTAACACCGGTGCTGTGGTGAGTTTCTCTTTCAGAGTCTGAAAACTCTTCTCACACTCATCAGACCACACAAATGGTGTGTTCTTTCTTAACAACTTGGTCATTGGCCCTACTATCTTAGAGAATCCTTCAATGAATCTCCGATAGTATCCTGCCATTCCCAAGAATCCTCGGATTTCCTTGACATTCTTGGGTGCTTCCCAATCCAAAACTGATGCTACTTTACTTGGGTTTACTGCTATCCCATCCTTACTAATGACATGACCAAGAAATTCTACTTGATCTAGCCAAAACTCACACTTACTGAATTTGGCGTACAGTTGGTGTTCCCTTAGTGTTTGTAACACTATTCTGAGATGTTCAGCATGTTCAGTTTTGTCCTTGGAATAAATTAAGATATCATCGATGAATACGATGACAAACTTGTCTAGACATGGCATGAAGATTTTATTCATGAGATTCATGAATATTGCTGGGGCATTGGTTAGTCCAAAAGGTACTACGAGGTATTCATGATGTCCGTACCTCGAGACAAAGGCTGTTTTCGGAACGTCTTCCTTCTTGATCTTTATCTGGTGATAACCGGATCTTAGATCAATCTTGGAAAAGACTCCCGCGCCTCTAACTTGATCAAAAAGATCTTGGATTCTAGGAAGTGGATACTTGTTCTTGATAGTAACATTATTCAAGTTCATGTAGTCTCCGCACATCCTTCGACCTCCATCTCGTTTATCCACGAAGATCACAGGTGATGCCCATGGTGAAATACTCTCCTGTATGAATCCTTTCTGTTCCAGGTCATCCAACTGTTCCTTGAGTTCTTTCAACTCCTTAGGCCCCATCTTATATGGTGCTTTAGCAATCGGAGCTGTTCCTGGAATTAGGTCGATAGTAAATTCTATCTCCCTATCTGGTGGCATTCCAGGTAATTCCTTAGGAAATACATCTTGGAATTCGTTGACAATTGGAATGTCCTCGAGTTTCACCTCCTTCATACTATTCAACTTTAACTCAACTTCAATCTGAGTATGCTTATCTCCTTGGTATATGATTCTATCTCCACCTGGGCTTTTCAAAGACACTGTCTTATGGGTACAATCTATCAGTGCTCCATTTTCCTCTAACCAGTTCATACCAAGAATGACATCAATGTCCTTCATCGGTAAAATGAACAGGTCTGCGTCAAACGCACACTTATTGATCATAATGACTTGTCCAGGTTTGGTGTGGGTTACTAATATCGTTCCCCCCGCAGAAAGTATGGTTATGGGTTTTGAAAGTGCATGGAGCCCCCATGTGTGGTTTTGGTAATTAATGACAATCCCTATGGACTAATGTTTGCATTGAGTTATATTTGTAGGAGTTGTCCATAGGCAATTCTTGAACCATATGTTGGCTTCAAGGTTGCAATAAGAAGAATTTGATGAAGGATATAAAGTGTCAAGTATGTCTTGAAGATGAAGATGAAGTGAGCCCTCAAGTTACTTCAAGACATCAACATGTTTGTATTAGGTTCCAATAAGAAGAAATTGATGAAGGATATCAAGTGTCAAGTATGTCTTGAAGATGAAGTGAGCCCTAGAGTTACTTCAAGACATCAACATGATGAAGAATGAAGAAATGAAGTGCAAGTTCAAGATGAGCCATCTCGAAGAGGTCCTTTGCTTGAGTCTTGCCATCCATATGGTGATCATGGTTATGTGAAGATGCGCCGAAGAAGAAGCTCTCCCATGGTGGATTATGGGGGGGCAATCCACAAGACTTCGTCAAGAAAACACAAGCAAGAAAGGCGTTCCATCTTGTTGAGGTCAAGATCGTCGTCATCGAGCTGTTATCACCAGAATTTGACCAAGCCAGAGGTGGGCCGCGATCAAGATAAACTTGAAGATATATACGTGGAAGGAATATGTGAATCGGCCTTGTGTACCAAGTGGGCTAGTACGCCTTTGTATCTGTACCATATTAGATTACGTATCGGTTAAGGGTTAGAGTTTTACCCGTGCACGGTTTGTTGCACGCCCACATTAGAAAGTCCCTTGGACTATAAATATGTACCTAGGGTTTATGGAATAAACAACAACCAACGTTCAACACAAACCAATCTCGGCGCATCGCCAACCCCTTCGTCTCAAGGGTTTCTCCGGTAAGCACCATGCTGCCTAGATCGCATCTTGCGATCAGCACGAGCCTGCCCACGTTGTTCATGCGTTGCTCGTACTGAAGCCTTTTTGATGGCGAGCAACGTAGTTATCATAGATGTGTTAGGGTTAGCATTGTTCCTAGTATCATATGTTGTCGTAGTGCAACCCTTGCGCATCTAGCCGTCCCTGTACCTCATCATGGGTGCAGGGGCGGCACCCCGCTTGATCGTTATTTAGTAGATCTGATCCGTTACGATTGCTCCTTGATTCATCAAGGATTAGTTTAATATCTGCAATAGTTAGGCCTTACAAAGGGTTGGAGGATCCAGCGGCATGTAGGGTGTAGTTTGCTGCCCCTAGACAGGACGTTCCGAGGATCAACCTAGTGTTGGTTTTTAGGCCTTGTCTAGGGCTGGCTTACGATCACCGTGCGTGAGCGCGAGGCCCAATCGTGAGTAGGATGATCCGATTATGCGGTGAAAACCCCAGATCGTCGTGGATCTCATATGCTTTATCTTGATCAAGCAGGACCACCATATATTCGGCCACCTTGGACGAATCATGGGTGGATCGGCTCCATGAGCCGATTCACAGATAACCTGAGAGCCGATCGAGGCTCTTATTTAACGTGTACGTGTGTGCCCTGCAGGAAACTAAGCGAGGCATCATCCACACCTTCCTGACCAGGTATAGGTCAGGTGGCACGCCCTGCAATTTGCATCGGCGCGCGACCAGAGGCTTTGCGGGCCGTCGCTCTGAGGGACCGGGGCCAGCCGCAGCCCTAGTTGTTCCCGGCTCTACGTGTTGACCGCCACTGCCCGCCGGTGGTTTCGACGTCAACACATTCGCACGCCCGGTGGGACAATCTTCAACATCAACCACATCGCCATCTACATCGAGATGGCAGAAGAAACTCCGGTCACGTACGAGGAGCTCTCTGGCGAGCTCAAGAAGAAGTATGACGAGGTCAAAGCCTTCCTCGAAGCCGACCTCATCGGCTCTTTCCACAGGACCCGCTCCCATGGCATCAGATGGAAGGGGTTCTCACCTGAAGGCGCGCTTGATGGAGTGGACCTATCCACCCCGTCAGAAGAACGCACCAGGTCGCTGCGTCAGGAGATCAACTTCATGGTGGCTCATTCACTGCACCGCCATTCTGAGAGCCTGGTGAATACGTTGGATGATACGTCTCCAACGTATCGATAATTTCTTATGTTCCATGCCACTTTATTGATGATACCTACATGTTTTATGCACATTATATGTCATATTTATGCATTTTCTGGAACTAACCTATTAACAAGATGCCGAAGAGCCAGTTGCTGTTTTCTGCTGTTTTTGGTTTCAGAAATCCTAGTAAAGAAATATTCTCGGAATTGGACGAAACTTTCGCCCAGGGTCCTATTTTTGCACGAAGCTTCCAGAAGACCGAAGACCTAACGAAGTGGGGCCACGAGGCGGCCGGAGGGTGGCCGGCGCGGCCCAGGCCCTGGCCGCGCCGACCTGCCCCCTGGGCCCCTCGTGTGGCCCCCGCGTTGACCTTCCGCCTACTTAAAGCCTCCGTCGCGAAACCCCGTACGAGAGCCACGATACGGAAAACCTTACAGAGACGCCGCCGCGAATCCCATCTCGGGGATTCGGAGATCGCCTCCGGCACCTGCCGGAGAGGGGATTCATCTCCCGGAGGACTCTTCATCGCCATGATCGCCTCCGGAGTGATGAGTGAGTAGTTCACCCCTGGACCATGGGTCCATAGCAGTAGCTAGATGGTCGTCTTCTCCTTGTTGTGCTTCATTGTTAGATCTTGTGAGCTGCCTAACATGATCAAGATCATCTATATGTAATTCTATATGTTGTGTTTGTCGGGATCCGATGGATAGAGAGTACTATGATTATGGTGATTATCAATCTATTGTTCATGTGTTGTTTATGATCTTGCATGCTCTCCGTTTCTAGTAGAGGCTCTGGCCAAGTTTTTACTCTTAACTCCAAGAGGGAGTAATTATGCTCGATAGTGGGTTCATGCCTTCATTGATACCTGGGACAGTGACAGAAAGTTCTAAGGTTGTGATGTGCTGTTGCCACTAGGGATAAAACATTGATGCGATGTCTAAGGATGTAGTTGTTGATTACATTACGCACAATACTTAATGCAATTGTCTGCTTTGCAACTTAATACTGGAGGGGGTTCGGACGATAACCTGAAGGTGGACTTTTTAGGCATAGATGCGTTGGATGGCGGTCTATGTACTTTGTCGTAATGCCCAATTAAATCTCACTATATTTATCATGTCATGTATATGCATTATTATGCCTTTCTCTATTTGTCAATTGCCCGACTGTAATTTGTTCACCCAACATGCTTTTATCTTATGGGAGAGACACCTCTAGTGAACTGTGGACCCCGGTCCTATTCTTTCCATAGCATACATTCTACTTGTTTTACTGTTTTCTTTGCAAACATCTTCCACTCGATACGTTTAATCCTTTGTTACAGCAAGCCGGTGAGATTGACAACCTCACTGTTTCGTTGGGGCAAAGTATTTTGGTTGTGTTGTGCAGGTTCCTAGTTGGCGCCGGAATCCCTGGTGTTGCGCCGCATCACATTTCGCGACCATCAACCTTCAACGTGCTTCTTGGCTCCTACTGGTTCGATTAAACCTTGGTTTCATACCGAGGGAAACTTGCCACCGTGCGCATCATACCTTCCTCTTGGGGTTCCCAACGGACGTGTACATCTACGCGCATCAAGCACTTTTTCTGGCGCCGTTGCCGGGGAGATCAAGACACGCCGCAAGGGGAGTCTCCACTTCTCAATCTCTTTACTTTGTTTTTGTCTTGCTTTATTTTATTTACTACTTTGTTTGCTGCACTAAATCAAAACACAAAAAAATTAGTTGCTAGTTTTACTTTATTTGCTATCTTGTTTGCTATATCAAAAACACAAAAAAATTAGTTACTCGCATTTACTTTATCTAGTTTGCTTTATTTACTGTTGCTAAAATGGCCAACCATGAAAATACTAAGTTGTGTGACTTCACAAATGCAAATAATAATGATTTCTATGCACACCTATTGCTCCACCTGCTACTACAGCAGAATTCTTTGAAATTAAACCTGCTTTACTAAATCTGGTCATGAGAGAACAATTTTCTGGTGCTAGTTCTGATGATGCTGCTGCCCATCTCAATAATTTTGTTGAACTTTGTGAAATGCAAAAGTATAAAGATGTAGATGGTGATATTATTAAATTGAAAGTGTTTCCTTTCTCATTAAGAGGAAGAGCTAAAGATTGGTTGCTATCTTTGCCTAAGAATAGTATTGATTCATGGACTAAATGCAAGGATGCTTTTATTGGTAGATATTATCCTCCCGCTAAAATTATTTCTTTGAGAAGTAGCATAATGAATTTTAAACAATTAGATACTGAACATGTTGCTCAAGCATGGGAGAGAATGAAAACTTTGGTAAAGAATTGCCCAACCCATGGACTGACTACTTGGATGATCATCCAAACCTTCTATGCAGGACTAAATTTTTCTTCGCGGAATTTATTGGATTCAGCTGCTGGAGGTACCTTTATGTCCATCACATTGGGGGCGGCTACAAAACTTCTTGATGATATGATGATAAATTACTCTGAATGGCACACGGAAAGAGCTCCACAAGGTAAGAAGGTAAATTCTGTTGAAGAAACCTCTTCCTTGAATGATAAGATTGATGTGATTATGTCTATGCTTGTGAATGGTAGATCTAATGTTGATCCAAATAATGTTCCTTTAGCTTCATTGGTTGCTCAAGAAGAAAATGTTGATGTGAATTTCATTAAAAATAATAATTTCAACAACAATGCTTATAGGAACAACTCTGGTAATAACTATAGGCCATATCCTTCTGCTAATGGTAATGGTTATGGTAATTCTTATGGGAATTCTTACAACAATAATAGGAATGTACCCTCTGGTCTTGAAGCCATGCTTAAAGAATTTATTAGTACACAAACTGCTTTTAACAAATCTGTTGAGGAAAAGCTTGATAAAATTGATACTATCGCTTCTAGAGTTGATAGGCTTGCCTCTGATGTTAATCTTTTAAAGTTGAAAGTTATGCCTAATAATGATCTTGATAATAAGATTACTACTACAGCAAATGCCATCCAAGTTAGAATTAATGAGAATATAAGATTAATGGCTGAGTTGCGTGCTAGGTGGGATAGAGAAGAAAATGAAAAACTAGCTAAAGAGAATAATGTAGCTAAAGTTTGGACTATTACCACCACTAGTAATGCTAATTCTTCACATGTTGCTGCACCTCCTACTATCAATGGTAAAATAATTGGTGTTGGCAATGTTTCTACTCCTAGTGCAAAGCGCACAAAGCTGCCTGAAATTGCTAAAACTGCTGAAACTGCTTGTGATAAAACTGCTGAAATTTTTTCCAACCTTGGGAATAATGATCCCATTGCTGTAGCTCATAATGATTTAGATTTTGATGATTGCCACATCTCTGAAGTTATAAAGTTCTTACAAAAACTTGCTAAAAGTCCCAATGCTAGTGCTATAAATTTAGCCTTTACAAAACATATTACAAATGCTCTCATAAAAGCTAGAGAAGAGAAACTAAAACTTGAAACTTCTATTCCTAGAAAGTTAGAAGATGGTTGGGAGCCCATCATTAAAATGAAATTCAATGACTTTGAATGTAATGCCTTATGTGATCTTGGTGCAAGTATTTCTGTTATGCCTAAAAAGATTTATGATATGCTTGACTTGCCACCATTGAAGAATTGTTATTTGGATGTTAATCTTGCTGATAATGTCAAAAAGAAACCTTTGGGGAGGATTGATAATGTGCATATTACGGTTAACAATAACCTTGTCCCCGTTGATTTTGTTGTCTTGGATATCGAATGCAATGCATCTTGTCCAATTGTGTTGGGAAGACCTTTTCTTCGAACTGTTGGTGCTGTTATTGATATGAGGGAAGGTAATATTAAATATCAATTTCCTCTCAAGAAAGGTATGGAACACTTCCCTAGAAAGAGAATGAAGTTGCCTTTTGATTCTATTATTAGAACAAGCTATGATGTTGATGCTTCTACTCTCGATGTTACTTGATTTGCACTTTCTGCGCCTAGCTGAAAGGCGTTAAAGAAAAGCGCTTATGGGAGACAACCCATGTTTTTACCTACAGCAATTTTTTGTTTTGTTGAGTCTTGGAAGTTGTTTACTACTGTAGCAACCTCTCCTTATCATGTTTTTGTGCCAAGTAAAGTTTCTATGTCAAAGTTGATGTTATATTTGGGATCGCTGCACAGAAACAGCATTGCTGTCTGTCACGAATCTGGGCATAATTCTCTGTAGAAAATTCGAAAAAATCTGCCAATTTACGAGCGTGATCCTCAGATATGTACGCAACTTTCATTAGTTTTGAGTTTTTCCATTTGAGCAAGTCTGGTGCCATTTATAAATTCGTCTTTACGGACTGTTCTGTTTTTGACAGATTCTGCCTTTTATTTCGCATTGCCTCTTTTGCTATGTTGGATTTATTTCTTTGATCCATTAATGTCCAGTAGCATTATGCAATGTCCAGAAGTGAAAAGAATGATTGTGTCACCTCTGAATGTGTGAATTATTAATGATGCACTAACCCTCTAATGAGTTTGCTTGAAGTTTGGTGTGAAGGAAGTTTTCAAGGGTCAAGAGAGGAGAATGATATACTAAGATCAAGAGGAGTGAAAGCTCTAAGCTTGGGGATGCCCCCGTGGTTCATCCCTGCATATTTTAAGAAGACTCAAGCGTCTAAGCTTGGGGATGCCCAAGGCATCCCCTTCTTCATCGACAACATCATCAGGTTCCTCCCCTGAAACTATATTTTTATTCAGTCACATCTGTGTTCTTTACTTGGAGCGTCGGTTTGTTTTCGTTTTTGTTTTTGTTTGAATAAGATGGATCCTAGCATTCACTTTGTGGGAGAGAGACACGCTCCGCTGTTGCATATGGACACATGTGTCCTTAGGCTTTACTCATAATGTTCAAGGCGAAGTTTCTTCTTCGTTAATTTGTTATATGGTTGGAATTGGAAAATGCTACATGTAGTAATTCTAAAAATGTCTTGGATAATGTGATACTTGGCAATTGTTGTGCTCATGTTTAAGCTCTTGCATCATATGCTTTGCACCCATTAATGAAGAAATACATAGAGCTTGCTAAAATTTGATTTGCATATTTGGTTTCTCTAAGGTCTAGATAATATCTAGTATTGAGTTTTGAACAACAAGGAAGACAGTGTAGAGTCTTATAATGTTTACAATATGTCTTTTATGTGAGTTTTGCTGCACTTGTTCATCCTTGAGTTTGCTTCAAATAACCTTGCTAGCCTAAACCTTGTATCGAGAGGGAATACTTCTCATGCATCCAAAATCCTTGAGCCAACCACTATGCCATTTGTGTCCACCATACCTACCTACTACATGGTATTTACCCGCCATTCCAAAGTAAATTGCTTGAGTGCTACCTTTAAAATTCCATCATTCGCCTTTGCAATATATAGCTCATGGGACAAAATAGCCTTAAAACTATCGTAGTATTGAATATGTACTTATGCACTTTATATTTTATTAAGTTGCCTGTTGTGCGATAACCATGCTTCTGGGGAACGCCATCAACTATTGTTGAATATCATGTGAGTTGCTATGCATGTCCGTCTTGTCTGAAGGTCTATCATTTTAGTGGTTGGAGCATGCAAAATTGTTAGAGAAGAACATTGGGCCGCTAACTAAAGCCATGAATCATGGTGGAAGTTTCAGTTTTGGACATATATCCTCAATCTCATATGAGAATAATAACTTTGCTACATGCTTATGCATTAAAGAGGAGTCCATTATCTGTTGTCCATGTTGTCCCGGTATGGATGTCTAAGTTGAGAATAATCAAAAGCGAGAAATCCGAAATGCGAGCATTCTCCTTGGACCTTTGTACAGGCGGCATGGAGGTACCCCTTTGTGACACTTGGTTGAAACATGGCATGCAAAGATCCGGTAGTCCAAGTTAAGTAGGACAAGGTGCGGGCACTATTAGTATACTATGCGTGAGGCTTGCAACTTGTAAGATATAATTTTCATAACTCATATGCTTTATTACTACCGTTGACAAAATTGTTTCATGTTTTCAAAATAAAAGCTCTAGCACAAATACAGCAATCGATGCTTTCCTCTGCGAAGGACCATTCTTTTACTTTTATTGTTGAGTCAGTTTACCTATCTCCTTCCACCTTAAGAAGCAAACACTTGTGTGAACTGTGCATTGATTCCTACATACTTGCATATTGCACTTGTTATATTACTTTATGTTGACAATATCCATGAGATATACATGTTACAAGTTGAAAGCAACCGCTGAAACTTAATCTTCTTATGTGTTGCTTCAACACCTTTACTTTGATTTATTGCTTTATGAGTTAACTCTTATGCAAGACTTATTGATGCTTGTCTCGAAGTACTATTCATGAAAAGTCTTTGCTATATGATTCAGTTGTTTACTCATGTCATTACCTTTGCTTTGATCGCTGCATTCATTACATATGTTTACAAATAGTATGATCAAGATTATGATGGCATGTCACTTCAGAAATTATCTTTGTTATCGTTTTACCTGCTCGGGACGAGCAGAACTAAGCTTGGGGATGCTGATACGTCTCCAACGTATCGATAATTTCTTATGTTCCATGCCACTTTATTGATGATACCTACATGTTTTATGCACATTATATGTCATATTTATGCATTTTCTGGAACTAACCTATTAACAAGATGCCGAAGAGCCTGTTGCTGTTTTCTGCTGTTTTTGGTTTCAGAAATCCTAGTAAAGAAATATTCTCGGAATTGGACGAAACTTTCGCCAGGGTCCTATTTTTGCACGAAGCTTCCAGAAGACCGAAGACCTAACGAAGTGGGGCCACGAGGCGGCCAGGAGGGTGGGGCGCGGCCCAGGCCCTGGCCGCGCCGACCTGCCCCTGGGCCCCTCGTGTGGCCCCCGCGTTGACCTTCCGCTACTTAAAGCCTCCGTCGCGAAACCCCAGGTCGAGAGCCACGATACGGAAAACCTTCGAGACGCCGCCGCCGCGAATCCCATCTCGGGGGATTCAGGAGATCGCCTCCGGCACCCTGCCGGAGAGGGGATTCATCTCCGGAGGACTCTTCATCGCCATGATCGCCTCCGGAGTGATGAGTGAGTAGTTCACCCCTGGACCATGGGTCCATAGCAGTAGCTAGATGGTCGTCTTCTCCTTGTTGTGCTTCATTGTTAGATCTTGTGAGCTGCCTAACATGATCAAGATCATCTATATGTAATTCTATATGTTGTGTTTGTCGGGATCCGATGGATAGAGAGTACTATGATTATGGTGATTATCAATCTATTGTTCATGTGTTGTTTATGATCTTGCATGCTCTCCGTTTCTAGTAGAGGCTCTGGCCAAGTTTTTACTCTTAACTCCAAGAGGGAGTAATTATGCTCGATAGTGGGTTCATGCCTTCATTGATACCTGGGACAGTGACAGAAAGTTCTAAGGTTGTGATGTGCTGTTGCCACTAGGGATAAAACATTGATGCTATGTCTAAGGATGTAGTTGTTGATTACATTACGCACAATACTTAATGCAATTGTCTGTTGCTTTGCAACTTAATACTGGAGGGGGTTCGGACGATAACCTGAAGGTGGACTTTTTAGGCATAGATGCAGTTGGATGGCGGTCTATGTACTTTGTCGTAATGCCCAATTAAATCTCACTATATTTATCATGTCATGTATATGCATTATTATGCCTTTCTCTATTTGTCAATTGCCCGACTGTAATTTGTTCACCCAACATGCTTTTATCTTATGGGAGAGACACCTCTAGTGAACTGTGGACCCCGGTCCTATTCTTTCCATAGCATACATTCTACTTGTTTTACTGTTTTCTTTGCAAACATCTTCCACTCGATACGTTTAATCCTTTGTTACAGCAAGCCGGTGAGATTGACAACCTCACTGTTTCGTTGGGGCAAAGTATTTTGGTTGTGTTGTGCAGGTTCCTAGTTGGCGCGGAATCCCTGGTGTTGCGCCATCACATCGACCATCAACCTTCAACGTGCTTCTTGGCTCCCCTGGTTCGATTAAACCTTGGTTTCATACTGAGGGAAAACTTGCCACTGTGCGCATCATACCTTCCTCTTGGGGTTCCCAACGGACGTGTACATCTACGTTGGAGCGCGTCGCTCTGCGCGTGATCCAGGAGATCATGAGCCATCAGTATTCTCCGTCAGGACCAGCTCTAGGGACTCACCAAGGAGAAGTACCACTCCAGTCCCGTCCACCGCTGCCGTTCGCCTTGGCAGCGCCTGAAGCGCCGAACGCATCGGCCTACGTCGTCTACAAGATTGGTGGTGACCCCAGTGACTACCAATTCCTACATGACGCGCCCAAGGAGATCCCGCACGGATACGCATGCGCATACGTGCCAGACTGCAGCGCCTGGGCACCCTCGAACCAGGTGGCAACAGCGGGGACTTCTGGAACAACGGGAGGAACGTCGGAGGCAGACCCCGAGAAGCAGACGTGGCTAGCTAAGTACGCCACCCCGACAAAACTCCCGAGCCCAGCTCCTGCAGTTGGCTCAGAACCAGAAAAACAAGCATGGCTGGTTAAGTACGCCACTCCGACGAATCTTCAGGGTTCGGCACCTGCAGCCATCACCGCGGATCAGATTTGTACGATCCTGAAAGATCAGTTCGGCATGATGCCGAAAAGGAAGACGATCGGCTATACCAAGCCGTACCCCAACGAGTACGAATTGATCCCGCTACCACCCAAATATCGGCTCCCGGACTTCACAAAGTTCAGCGGATCAGATGGTTCCAGCTCCATCGAGCATGTGAGCCGATATTTGGCGCAGCTGGGCATGATCTCAGCGTCAGACGAGCTGCGCGTGAGGTACTTCTCACAGTCCCTCACAGGATCGGCTTTCGGTTGGTACACGTCGCTGCCACCGAACTCAGTCCAGACTTGGAAGCAGTTGGAAGAACGGTTCCATGAGCAATATCACTCAGAGGCTGGCATTGCCGATCTTGCACAAGTACGACAGAAGCGCGGGGAAACAGTGTCAGAATACATCCAGCGCTTCAGGACCGTTAGGAACCGATGCTATTCGGTTCACGTAAGCGAAAAAGAAGCAGTCGAGTTGGCGGTGGTGGGTCTATCATCATCGATCAAGGACGTGGCCTCCCAAGCGGACTACCCGTCACTAGCGCACATGGTACAGAAGCTGTCAGCGTATGAACAGCGTCACCCAGATGTCTACCAGGACAAGTTCAAGCGTGTGGTTACCATGGTTGACGCAGGCGAAGATGAAGTCGCTACGGGAGAACAAGAGGTCGCAGTGGCTGAGTGGACTCGAGCTGCAGGCCCAGTAACCTGCAAATGGGTGAAGCCACCAGGACCTCCAAGAGGGTTCGACTTCGACGTGACGAAGACCGAGCAGATTTTCGATCTCTTACTCGCGGAGAAGCATATAAAGGTTCCCGAAGGCCACAAAGTGCCCACGGTGCAAGAGCTGAACGGAAAGCCATACTGCAAGTGGCATAACACGTTCACCCACACCACTAACGACTGCAGGGTGTGGCGTCAGCAGATCCAGATGGCAATAGAAAATGGGCGACTAATTTTTAACCAGTATGCCATGAAGGTCGACACACACCCCTTCCCCGCCGTCAACATGGTGGAGTTTGCCCACCTCGGAGGGTGCCAGCCTGATTTCTCAGCCAACATCAGCATGGTAGAGCTTGGACACCGCTCTGAGAAGGACGGGGATGAGGACAGCTGCTCTCAGAGCAAGGACACTGAGGGGGCCGCTCCATGCGATCGGCTCCGTCAAGATGGCAAGCGCTACGTCACAGAGGGGGAAGTTAAGAACATAAGATATCAACGACCCCTCTCTGATCACCTCCTCAATAAGTACGTGAGTCGGTATGATCAACGCCGGCGACACGGCGACGATGATGAAAGAGGCCGTCTGGCCAGAAACGACAGAAGACATCGTCGGCATAATCACGATGAGGAGCGGCAGGAGCGCCACGCCAGGGAGCAGGACGATACGGACAGGCATTGGGACTGCCCTTTCTTCAGACACTGCTGGGATTCAGGAATGAGCCGATTACCAACAATCGGCAACTGCCCAGAATGCAACCAGAAAAAGAAGGAGGCAGCCAATGTGTCTGTGTTCGAGCGCCTAGGGCCTCTCCCACCACAAAACAGACGTGCTGAGATCCCTCGGTTGGAAGATCTCGAGGATTCGGAAGACGAGGGGGAAGACGAAGAAGACAGGTACCACCGTCCAAGGTGGTGCCCTGATGGTCTCAGCCATTCACAAAAGCGCAGGGTTCAGCGATTGCGCGGTCTGGAGGAAGCCGAAAGGTTATACTTGCATACGCTGAGGAAGGCACGACCTGATTTGGCTGCGAAAGTCCAGAGGACCCTGGATGAAGAGGGACTGCCGCAAAGAAAAGAGTGGCGCCCCAAGCAAAGGAAAGCCGATGATGAAACATCGGCTGGCACAAACATGGTGCTCGTTCGTCCGGCGAAGTGTAGAGCTCCACGATTACACGATGCACCTGAGGTGGACAACAGCAAGCGCACCAACGTAATAAAATCGGAGATTGGGCTGGTTTTATCCACCGGCCTGGGCGAGTAGCAAGACTACGTCAATAAGCAAACGTGGCGAGGCTGATCCTTGCGATCGGCCCTCCAAAAATTTATGAAGGGACATTACAAAACCTTCACCGAGCAAGCAACATGGAGGCCGATTCCAGCAATCGGCCAAAATTATCCTCACCATCTATTCTGCCTGGGATCAACGTTTGACCCAACAGGGACTACCTGACGAGCCGATACCATCAATTCTCTTGACAGAATCGGCTCGGGGGGGATGGATAATAAGTATGGGGGCCGATACACAAATCGGCCTAAAATTTTTAAACATTTTTACAGCCGATGCAAGGGCATCGACTTTAGAATTGAGAAGTAGCCGATGCGCGGCCATCGACTCAAGAGGAATAACTGTTACGATCAGAGGATCAATGAAGCACGAAGGGGGATTTTAATGGAAGAACTCCTCAATGGAGTAATTTAAGGGCTCGGATCCTCTCTTCAAGAGCAGCCTGGACGTGCAGATCAGGTCGAGGATGGATCGCATTAGATCCGCCAAAGGAAAGGAGCCGATCTGACCAGCAGAGCGCTAGGAGCGGACTGAAGAAGCTCGGGGGGCAGCCCGCCTTGAAGGCTCTCTGCAAGCCGATTTATGTACAAATCGGCTGGCTCTGCATGATCAAGCCCAGGCTATTTCAGCTAAGTCACGCGTCCTCGTTTCTGTTTTTGCCTTGGCCAAGACTCGGGGGGCAGCAGGCCTGGTGGATGTTCTGTTTTGCTCTGTTTAAAGAGCCAATTGGGATACCATCGGCTGATCCTTCATTGCAACCTTCTTCACAAATGATGAGTATTGAAGAGGATTATTGGGTTTGGTTGGAAAAGTTCAAAGGTTTTCCTGAAGATCCTGCATTTTCTGCCAGATTTAGAAAATCATCAGTTGAAGAAGGGAAGGGCGAATTTCAAAGGACCGATGCGGTGCTATCGGCTCGTTACGCATTGGCAAAGGGGACGAATCGGCAAGGTCAGTAGAAGAGGGAATCGGCTCAATTAAACTCAAAGGAAATCGGCAAGATCAAATTAGGGGAAAGTTCTTCATTGATAGACATGATTTCTTACAAAGGAGGAACCGATTACTCAAAGAACGAAGAGCAAAAGAAAGGTCTATTGACCCATCGGATATTGCTAGGCCTATACTAGTAGATCCTAATCTACGGGCCATCACTGCCCTCGTCGTCGTCCTCGGAACCCTCATCGGCACTGCTGCCGATGGGCTCTTCGTCGCTACTCCCATAGCCCTCTACGGGAGCTTCATCCCCGTCTTCATCGTCGCTGCTGTCGTCGTCCCACCACATGCGAAGGGCGCCGCGGGTAGCCCTCAAGGGAGTCGTCGTCATCGTCGTCATCCACTTCCTCCTCTTCAGAGGTGGGGCAGCCTTCCCAGAGGTCGTCCTCGCTTTCCGGCTCCAGTTCCTCGTCGACAAGGAGCTGAAGATTTTCATCCCCGCTGGTCAGGGACTGGTCGTCTTCAGACCAGATGGAGGAGGCGTGGTCCTCCAGGTCCCATTCTTCCGGGGCACGGATGTCCGGCGGCGTCTCGCGGGAGGAGGAGGATCCATAGGAAAGCTCGGAGGAGGAAGAAGACATGGTGGCGTGGGAGGATTTTGTGGGTGCTAATGCGAGGAAGATAAAGGAGGAGCAAGCTGTTTAGAACGGCTAAATAGAAGGGATGTGAGGGAGATTTAATGCCACAGCAGTTTCCGAGGAGGTGATGCCTAGCAGGAAAAATTTTCGGACGCGTGGAGAAGTGGAAGGGGCAAGGCATCATGATGAGGGATTCTGCGGTGATTTCTGCTCTGCCACGACATGACCCGACGGAAGGAAGCATAATGATTTTGGAAATGTCATTTCCAAAACCAGGGGGGCATGTGTTATCACCAGAATTTGACCAAGCCAGAGGTGGGCCGCGATCAAGATAAACTTGAAGATATATACGTGGAAGGAATATGTGAATCGGCCTTGTGTACCAAGTGGGCTAGTACGCCCATCTGTACCATATTAGATTACGTATCGGTTAAGGGTTAGAGTTTTACCCGTGCACGGTTTGTTGCACGCCCACATTAGAAAGTCCCTTGGACTATAAATATGTACCTAGGGTTTATGGAATAAACAACAACCAACGTTCAACACAAACCAATCTCGGCGCATCGCCAACCCCTTCGTCTCAAGGGTTTCTCCGGTAAGCACCATGCTGCCTAGATCGCATCTTGCGATCTAGGCAGCACGAGCCTGCCCACGTTGTTCATGCGTTGCTCGTACTGAAGCCTTTTTGATGGCGAGCAACGTAGTTATCATAGATGTGTTAGGGTTAGCATTGTTCCTAGTATCATATGCTGTCGTAGTGCAACCCTTGCGCATCTAGCCGTCCCTGTACCTCATCATGGGTGCAGGGGCGGCACCCCGCTTGATCGTTATTTAGTAGATCTGATCCGTTACGATTGCTCCTTGATTCATCAAGGATTAGTTTAATATCTGCAATAGTTAGGCCTTACAAAGGGTTGGAGGATCCAGCGGCATGTAGGGTGTAGTTTGCTGCCCCTAGACAGGACGTTCCGAGGATCAACCTAGTGTTGGTTTTTAGGCCTTGTCTAGGGCTGGCTTACGATCACCGTGCGTGAGCGCGAGGCCCAATCGTGAGTAGGATGATCCGATTATGCGGTGAAAACCCCAGATCGTCGTGGATCTCATATGCTTTATCTTGATCAAGCAGGACCACCATATATTCGGCCACCTTGGACGAATCATGGGTGGATCGGCTCCATGAGCCGATTCACAGGATAACCTGAGAGCCGATCGAGGCTCTTATTTAACGTGTACGTGTGTGCCCTGCAGGAAACTAAGCGAGGCATCATCCACACCTTCCTGACCAGGTATAGGTCAGGTGGCACGCCCTTGCAATTTGCATCGGCGCGCGACCAGGAGGCTTTGCGGGCCGTCGCTCTGAGGGACTGGGGCCAGCGCAGCCCTAGTTGTTCCGGCTCTACGGTGTTGACCAGTCAAGATCGTCGTCAACACGAGCTCAAGTGGAATGCGCAAGTATAAGGTTTGCTCTTGATAGGGTTTCTTTCTCACCGGTCTCATAGTGTAGTTGGAGACCGGTTTATAGTTTAGTTGCCGTACTATCAAGAGGGCTCTCGAGTGAGTAACTCGATCGTATCGTTCGGAGAGAGCTCAAACCTTTGCATCCTTGCATCATCTTTCTTGGTTGTTATTTGGACCTTATCCATGTGATGTTTTAGATCTTGTGCTTATTCTCATGACAAGCTCTAGTTCATCGAAAACGGATTTCGCATAGATCACTTGTTGCGTTTTCGAGTTTGGTTCATCATCTTTCTTGGTTTTATTTGGATCTTATCCATGTGATGTTTTAGAGCTTGTGCTTATTCTCATGACAAGCTCTAGTTCATTGAGAATGGTTTTTGCATGGGCAACTTGTTGCATTTTCAAGATTGGAGGTTTTACCGGTATGTCTTTTTTAGATAGGTCAAACCTTTCATCATTTGTTTCTATCCTCCCTTGTTGGACTATGATGGTTTCCTGCATGATCTTGTAGAGCTTGTTCCTAGCTTTAAAACAAGCCCAAGATCATCAAAATCGGAGTCCGGATGCTAAAGTTATGCCCGTTTTAGTTTTGGTGTTTCTGCAGTTTTCTGGGGGGGCGGATAATCCGGCCCGAATGCCAAAACATGGACAATATCCGGCCAAATATCCGGCCCGAGCCAGGGGCGATTTTCGGGGGGCGGATTATCCGGCCCGGGGGCGGATTTTCCGGCCTGGGAGGTCCCAAACGGTCATATTTCGTTGGGAGGGGGTATATAAGACCCCCTTCTTCCTCCTTGGGCTGGTTGGTTCACTCTCTCTCTCCCCTCCATTGTTGTCCTTCAAAGCTTGCCCTAGTTCTTGATTCCTCCCATGATTCTTGCATATTCTTGAGGGAAAAGAGAGAGGAGATCTAGATCTACATCTTCACCAATCAAATCCCTCTCTTTGTGAGGGGAACCCACTAGATCTTGATCTTGGAGGATTTTGTGTTCTCCTCTTTGTTCTTCCTCTCTTATTCCCCCAATAGCTTTTGTAGCTTTGTTGGAATTTGAGAGAGAAGGATTTGAGCATCTTTGTGGTGTTCTTGCCATTGCATTTGGTGCATCGGTTTGAGTTCTCCACGGTGATTCGTGGTGGTGAAAACAAGAAGGTTGTTACTCTTGGGTTCTTGGAACCCTAGACGGATTCTAGGCCTTTGTGGCGATTTGTTGGGAGCCTCCAATTAAGTTGTGGATGTGTGCCCCAATCTTTGTGTAAGGCCCGGTTTCCGCCTCGAAGGAAATCCCTTAGTGGAACCGTGACCTAGGCCTTTGTGGCGAGGGTCACCGGAGATTTAGGTGAGGCGCCTTCGTGGCGTTCGGTGTGTGGTGTGAGTACCGCATCTTGGGGTGAGGCCTTTGTGGCGTTGGTGTGCATCGAGCAACCACACCTCAAGGTGAGCCTCTTGTGGCGTTCGGGAGCACTAAGCAACCGCACCTCTCCACCGGAGATTAGCACTCGCAAGAGTGTGAACTCCGGGATAAATCATCGTCTCCCGCGTGCCTCGGTTATCTCTATACCCGAGCTCTTTACTTACGCACTTTACCTTGTGATAGCCATCGTGCTTGAAGTTATATATATCTTGCTATCACATACTTGCTTGTATTGCTTAGTGATACGCGTAGATGCACACGTCCGTTGGGAACCCCAAGTGGAAGGTATGGGCGTAGAAGCAAGTTTCCCTCAGTATGAAACCAAGTAACCAGTAGGAGCAAGAAGCACATTGAAGGTGGTCGCGAAATGTGATGCGGTGCAACACCAGGGATTCCGCCAACGCGGAACCCGCACAACACAACCCAAGTACTTTGCCCCAACGAAACAGTGAGGTTGTCAATCTCACCGGCTTGTCAGTAACAAAGGATTAAACGTATCGAGTGGAAGATGTTTGCAAGAAAATAGTAAAACACAATTGCAGTAGATTGTATGCTATGTAAAGAATAGGACCGGGGTCCACAGTTCACTAGAGGTGTCTCTCCCATAAGATAAAAGCATGTTGGGTAAACAAATTACAGTCGGGCAATTGACAAAATAGAGAAAGGCATAACAATGCATATACATGATATGATAAATATAGTGAGATTTAATCCGGGCATTACGACAAAGTACATAGACCGCCATCCAATGCATCTATGCCTAAAAAGTCCACCTTCAGGTTATCATCCGAACCCCATTCAGTATTAAGTTGCTAAGCAACAGACAATTGCATTAAGTATGGTGCGTAATGTAATCAACAACTACATCCTTAGACATAGCATCAATGTTTTATCCCTAGTGGCAACAGCACATCACAACCTTAGAACCTTCTGTCACGATCCCAGTGTCAATGAAGGCATGAACCCACTATCGAGCATAAATACCCCCTCTTGGAGTTAAGAGCAAAAACTTGGCCAGAGCCTCTACTAATAACGGAGAGCATGCAAGATCATAAACAACACATAAACAATAGATTGATAATCACCATAATCATAGTACTCTCTATCCATCGGATCCCGACAAACACAACATATAGAATTACATATAGATGATCTTGATCATGTTAGGCAGCTCACAAGATCCAACAATGAAGCACAACAAGGAGAAGACGACCATCTAGCTACTGCTATGGACCCATGGTCCAGGGGTGAACTACTCACTCATCACTCCGGAGGCGACCATGGCGGTGTAGAGTCCTCCGGGAGATGAATCCCCTCTCCGGCAGGTGCCGGAGGCGATCTCCTGAATCCCCGAGATGGGATTCGCGGCGGCGGCGTCTCGGAAGGTTTTCCGTATCGTGGCTCTCGTCTTGGGGTTTTCGCGACGGAGGCTTTAAGTAGGCGGAAGGTCAACGCGGGGGCCACACGAGGGCCGGGGGCAGGTGGCGCGGCAGGGCTTGGGCCGCGCCGCCCTAGCTCTGGCTGCCTCGTGGCCCCACTTCGTTATCTCTTCGGTCTTCTGGAAGCTTCGTGCAAAAATAGGACCCGGGGCGAAAGTTTCGTCCAATTCCGAGAATATTTCCTTACTAGGATTTCTGAAACCAAAAACAGCGGAAAACAACGGCTCTTCGGCATCTTGTTAATAGGTTAGTTCAAATGCATAAATATGACATATAATGTGCATAAAACATGTAGGTATCATCAATAAAGTAGCATGGAACATAAGAAATTATCGATACGTTGGAGACGTATCACTTAGCATAAGTTGTTGGTGCACATAGGTGAACTCTTGCTTAGAATAAGTTGTTGGTGCACATAGGTGAACCATAGTATATAGGCTTTGGGCTTGACAAAGTAAACGCTAGTTTTATTCCGCATTTGTTAAGCCCATCTCGTAAAAGTTTTAAATCGCCTATTCACCCCCCCTCTAGGCGACATCCGTGTCCTTTCAATTGGTATCAGAGCAAGGTCTCTCATTATTAGGCTTCACCGCCTTGAGAGTAAAGATGTCGGTTAGGGGATTAGCGCACAATAACTTGTTTATATTTGATGGCACAAATTATGATCTATGGAAAATTTATGTGCTTAAAATCTTACGGGGTATGTCCCCGGACATGGAGCAATATCTTGGCATGGGTTTTTCTTCTCCTAAGGATCCTCAAAATTTATCTCTTGAGGAGGAGAAAAACTCTTGCCTCGATGCTCTTGCTTCTCATGTGTTTTCCATTGTTGTGAGCAATGTAGTTACTTCTTCAATCATGCCTTTTGGGAGCGCTCATGAATTATGGACAAAGCTTCAAGACAAATATGATGTGTCCAATATTATTGAGGATGATTGTATTGCTTCCACTTCCGGCCGTGATGAGTTCTCATCTTCATCCACTTCACCAAAGTGTGGTAAGACACAAGGTAATGATATGGTGAGTGGTGATGAAAATTGCAATGTTGATATTGAGCTTACTATTGATGATTCCTCATCTCTATCTCATTGCAATGGTTCATCTTTGGACTTAAACACATCTAGCACTAGAAATGATTTACATGCTTGTGTTGATAGTCCTTGCATATTGATACGTCTCCAACGTATCGATAATTTCTTATGTTCCATGCTACTTTATTGATGATACCTACATGTTTTATGCACATTATATGTCATGTTTATGCATTTTCGGAACTAACCTATTAACAAGATGTCGAAGAGCCAGTGCTGTTTTCTGCTGTTTTTGGTTTCAGAAATCCTAGTAAGGAAATATTCTCGGAATTGGACGAAACTTTCGCCCAGGGTCCTATTTTTGCACGAAGCTTCCGAAGACCGAAGAGATAACGAAGTGGGGCCACGAGGCAAGAGCTAGGCGGCGCGGCCCAGGCCCTGGCCGCGCCACCTGGCCCTCGTGTGGCCCCTCGCGTTGACCTTCCGCCTACTTAAAGTCTCCGTCGCGAAACCCCAGTACCGAGAGCCACGATACGAAAACCTTCCGAGACGCCGCCGCCGCGAATCCCATCTCGGGGATTCAGGAGATCGCCTCCGCCCTGCCGAGAGGGATTCATCTCCCGAGGACTCTACACCGCCATGGTCGCCTCCGGAGTGATGAGTGAGTAGTTCACCCCTGGACCATGGGTCCATAGCAGTAGCTAGATGGTCGTCTTCTCCTTGTTGTGCTTCATTGTTGGATCTTGTGAGCTGCCTAACATGATCAAGATCATCTATCTGTAATACTATATGTTGTGTTTGTCGGGATCCGATGGATAGAGAATACTATGATTATGGTGATTATCAATCTATTGTTTATGTGTTGTTTATGATCTTGCATGCTCTCCGTTATTAATAGAGGCTCTGCCAAGTTTGTACTCTTAACTCCAAGAGGGAGTATTTATGCTCGATAGTGGGTTCATGCCTCCATTGAATCTGGGACAGTGACAGAAAGTTCTAAGGTTGTGGATGTGCTGTTGCCACTAGGGATAAAACATTGATTCTATGTCTAAGGATGTAGTTGTTGATTACATTACGCACCATACTTAATGCAATTGTCTGTTGCTTAGCAACTTAATACTGAATGGGGTTCGGATGATAACCTGAAGGTGGACTTTTTAGGCATAGATGCAGTTGGATGGCGGTCTATGTATTTTGTCGTAATGCCCAATTAAATCTCACTATATTTATCATATCATGTATATGCATTGTTATGCCTTTCTCTATTTGTCAATTGCCCGACTGTAATTTGTTCACCCAACATGCTTTTATCTTATGGGAGAGACACCTCTAGTGAACTGTGGACCCCGGTCCTATTCTTTACATAGCATACAATCTACTGCAATTGTGTTTTACTGTTTTCTTTGCAAACATCTTCCACTCGATACGTTTAATCCTTTGTTACAGCAAGCCGGTGAGATTGACAACCTCACTGCTTCGTTGGGGCAAAGTACTTTGGTTGTTGTGCAGATTCCACGTTGGCGCCGGAATCCCTGGTGTTGCGCCGCATCACATTTCGCGACCATCAACCTTCAACGTGCTCTTGGCTCCTCCGGTTCGATTAAACCTGGTTTTTCGAGGGAAAACTTGCTACCGTGCGCATCATACCTTCCTATTGGGGTTCCCAACGAACGTGTGAGTTACACGCCATCAAGCTCTTTTTCTGGCGCCGTTGCCGTGGAGATCAAGACACGCTGCAAGGGGAGTCTCCACTTCTCAATCTCTTTACTTTGTTTTTGTCTTGCTTTACTTTATTTTTATTTACTGTCTTGTTTGCTTCATATTAAAAACACAAAAAAATTAGTTACTTGCATTTAATTTATTTTGTTATCATGTCTAGTCCTGTACTTGTTTTTATTTTCACTAGTTAGGCTTAATGGAAAACAACAAAAAAATTAGAGATCTTTATAGTATTTATCTTGAGTTAGGACATGATGTGTTTGAAGAGAAAATTAAAAAACCCATGGAACTTTGTTTGCAAAATAGTTGTAGCAATGTTATTAGCATGAACTCTTTGAACACCATTATTGCTAAAGCTATGGAAGAATTTAAGCTTGGGGAAGCTGGTTGTGATATTTTTAGTCCCCCAAGCATGGAGGAGAAAATTTACTTGGATGATACTTTACCTCCTATATATGATGCTTGCAATGATGAATATGATATTTTCAGTCCACCTACTATTGAGGAGAAAATTAATTATGATTACAATATGCCTCCTATATATGATGATTATGGTGATGAGAATAATGATAGTTATTTTATTGAATTTGCTCCCACTACAATTAATAGTAATGATTATGCTTATGTGGAGAGTAATGATTTTATGCATGTAGCTCATGACAAGAATGCTTTATGTGATAGTGTCGGGGGGAAGACCCCGGGTAGGGCAATGGACGCGGAGCGGCCGGCTTGAGGTCGGCCGGCTCGCGGCAAAGGCCGGCTGAGGAGCAGCCGGCTGGAGCCGTGGCCGGCTGCCTCGGGAGCCGGCTGGCTCTAAGTCCTAGTCGGCCTGGCTGCGGCCTTCGACGCTGTAGCTGGGCCGGCTTCTACAAGCCATATCCGACTGGGGTTTATACCTCAGACCGACTCGAGGCTGGCGAGCCTTGCACAGGAAGGAACTGGGTAGGTGAGCCGGGTTCAAAGGTCCACGCTGACCTCATCTCCCGTAAAGTACGGGGCACTGTAGAGCAGCAGTGCCACGCGCCAGACAGGCCATCATGGCGTACGTCGAGCCGTACGCGCTACAGAGCATGATGACGACAACGACAGCACCTCCACGTCGCTGACCTGGGCAGGCGGATGGGACGTGCCACTACGTTCAACGGCTCCCTGGCGTCAGCACCTCGGGAAGGGACGGGAGCCGAAGCCGGCCCATGCTGGCCACTAGACTCTAGGGACTTATATGTAAAGTGCCGGTGCCTATATAAGCCGGGCTACCCCCTCGTGCGGGGGACGATCGATCAGTTGCCATTCACTAGTCTTAGAGCTGCCCTGAGAGAGAGAGACCTTCGTCCACCTCAGAGCAGCCGGATACAGCTCAAGGAGCACCATTGTACTGTGTTACACATCATATACACTCATAGCAGGAGTAGAGGTTTTACCTCCACCGGAGGGCCTCGAACCTGGGTACGTCGCCGTGTCGCTCGTGCCCATACCCGCTTCCGGATACCGCCGTGAGATCTCTCAGGAGCCCCTTCGATTAGCCACCCTATGGCATATGTCATGACGATACCACGACATTTGGCGCCCACCGTGGGGCCTTCAGCATCCTCGGCCGGTGTCTTCATCCGGACGGGCCTCACCATCACCACCGGCGAGCGAGTCGCTTCAGGCTTGGTCTGGAGATTCGGCTCCCTCGACTGCGTCAGCGACAACGCTGGCTGCTTCGCCGACCGGCCATTCCCTGCCGGCGGCAACATCATCAGCTTCGGCGGCTTCGACGTCTACGTCGCCACCGTTGCACCACCGCGCTACCCGCGCGAGATCGTGCGCTGCGCAAGCCCTCCCCCTGGAGCCGGCGCCAGCCTCACCACCGCCAGCCCTTGCATCATGCAGGAGGTCATGACCACCGGCAACGACGCCGCCGACAAGACCACGCGCATCCGCGGTCCTGCGCTGGAGCGCAACAAGGACGCCGGCGCATCCGCCTCAGGCGCAAAGGCGCCGCCACCACCATCCCGGCTGGACGAAGTTAGGGCCAAGCTGAGCACTCCGCTCACGCCTGGTGCCGACCCCACCACCATCGAGAAGGACCTGGAGGAGCACCGCCAGCTCCTCCTCAAGCAAACGGAAGAGCTGGCTGCTGCAAAGCGCCAGTGGGAGATCTCCCAGCGCGAGTTCAACCGCGCCCACGGCCTCACGCCAGCCGGCGACAACCCAAGCCGAGCCGGCCAGATCCGCCGCAGAGGAGGCGGCCTGGGCGCAGAGATCGCCCGGGACGGCGCTGCATCGCCGGCTCCATCTACGGAGCTGCCCATCTACAACACCCCCGACAAGAACATGCTCGCGGCTGAAGCTGCCGCGGAAGAGCTGCACCGCCTCGAAGGCGCAGAGTTACGCCGCCAGACTGAGCGGGTGACTGAGCTGCTGAAGGCGGCCAACCGCCAAACGCAGGACCCCAGGTACGCCCATGCCCCCAGAGCTTCTCACGCTCATGGCGCTGCAGGCAAGGACCGAGACGGTCCGAAGGACACGGCCGAGTCCACCTCCCTCGCACCAAGCCGGCGGGCCGACAGCCGGAACACCCATGCAAGCTCCAGCCGCACAAGCCGGCCGCCCAGTGGCAACAGCGGTCGCAGCCGGCCACCATCAAGCCGGCACGACGACGAAGAGTACGAGTACGAGAGGCCATCCACCATCAAGCACCGCGCGGCTCCAGAGGCCAGTGGCCCGCGCCAGCCGGCCCGCTCCCGGCTGGGCCCACGCGTCGAGCCGGCGGACGCCAGAGATCGCCTCGACCGGCTGGTCGAATCCCGCATCGCGGAGGAAGAAGGGCCAGCCGGCCCCAAGTGCTTCGGGCCGCGGATCCTCAACGAGCCCATGAGAGCCGGCTTCCAGCTCCCCCGCGACACACCCAAGTACGACGGCACGACCAAGCCGGAGGACTGGCTGCAGGACTACTCCACCGCAGTCGGCATCGCCCAGGGCAACAAGCGCTGGGCCGTGCGCTACTCCCCCCTCATGCTGCTCGGCTCCGCCCGCACCTGGCTCAACAACCTGCCAGCCGGCAGCATCAACGGCTGGCTCGACTTCGAGGACGCCTTCATCAGCAACTTCACCGGCACCTACCGCCGGCCAGGTCGCCCCCAACAGCTTGAGATGTGCAAGCAGGGCGCAGACGAGACGGACCGTGCGTACCTGACGCGCTGGTGCGAGATGCGCAACTCCTGCGAGGGCGTGCACGAGATCCAGGCAGTCGGCTTCTTCATGGCCGGCTGCCGGCCCAACACCATGCTGTGGCACAAGCTGCACCGCAGCGACCCCAAGACGATGGCTGCCTTGATGGCCATCGCAGACAAGTACGCGCTGGCTGATGGAACCAGCAGCACGCCGGCTGAGATTTCGCCGGCTCCATCCAGGCGGGACAACAACAAGCCGGCTGAGCACAAGCCGGCCGAGGGCGGCCACCACGGCAGCCGGCGGGACAATTACCGCGGCAAGAGGCACAGCGACCAGCCGGACCGCCGGTACGGCTCCGCCCACGTGGCGGCAGTGTCAGACCACGCGGCTGGCGCAAGCCGGCGCCAGAAGCAGACGGACCGGCCCTGGAAGCCGAAGTACACCTTCGAGCAGATGCTCGACTCGCCGTGCAAGTACCACAGCGGCAAGAACCCCTCCAACCACTCCACCCGCGACTGCCACTTCATGAAGCGGCTGACGAGCGGCGAGCCCCTTCCGCCTCCACCCCCACCACCACCAGCCGGCGGGCCGGGTGGCCAAGCCGGCGCAGAAGCCAACAACCTCGAGCACCACGAGGCTAACCAAGTGCACCATGGCGGCCGGTACCTGGCTGAGGATGCCACCTACATCATCTTCACCTCCGAGCCCGAGGACAAAACGAGCCAGCAGCGCCGTTCCCTCGAAGTCAACGCGGTCATGCCGCCGGTCCCCCAGTACCTACACTGGTCAGAGCAGGCCATCACCTTTGATCGCCGCGACACACCGGCTGTCCTACCGAAGCCGGGCAGCTACGCCATGGTCCTCGACCCCACCATCGGCACAACCCGGCGCAGCGTGCGCTTCTCGCGCGTCCTCATGGATGGGGGCAGCAGCATCAACATCCTCTACCGCGACACCGCCCGCAAGTTGGGCATCCAGGAGGCCGAGTTGCGCCCCACCCCCACCGTCTTCCATGGCATCGTGCCAGGCCACTGCTGCCAGCCGATTGGCCGGATCACCCTGGAGGTCATGTTCGGCAAGCCGGACAACTTCCGCACGGAGAACATCGAGTTCGAGGTGGTGGACCTCGTGAGTCCCTACCACGCGCTCCTGGGCAGGCCTGCCCTGACAAAGTTCATGGCGGTGCCCCACTACGGGTACCTGAAGATGAAGATGCCTGGCCCCAAGGGGGTCATCACCGTAGCCGGCGACTATCGCCGCTCCATGGACTGCGCCACGCAGAGCTCCAAGATGGCCCAGACGCTGGTCATCGCCACCGAGAAGCAGCTCATCCACGACGCCGTCGCCTTGGCTAAGGCCGCGCAGGCGGACATGCCGGCTGTGGGCAACCCGGCTGGGACGACTCACTTCCAGCCGGCCGACAACACCAAGAAGATCCTGCTCGACCCGGCCCAGCCGGACAAGTACGTCACCATCGGTGCCGGCTTGAGCAGCAAATAGGAAAGCGAGCTCACCAGCTTCCTCCGTGAGAATCGGGACATCTTCGCATGGTCTCCAAGGGACATGCCGGGTGTACCGAGGGAGTTGGCTGAGCACCACCTCCACGTCAGGCCTGAAGCCAAGCCGGTGAAGCAGCCTCTCAGGCGCTTCGCCGAAGAACGAAGGAAGGCCATCGGTGAAGAAATTGCCCGGCTCCTAGCTGCCGGCTTCATCATGGAAGTACTGCACCCGGACTGGTTGGCGAACCCGGTCCTGGTTTTGAAGAAGAACGGCTCCTGGCGCATGTGTATCGACTACACCAGCCTCAACAAGGCGTGCCCGAAGGACCCCTTCCCCTGCCGCGCATAGATCAAGTCATAGACTCGACTGCCGGCTGTGAACTGTTGTCTTTCTTAGATGCCTACTCAGGCTACCACCAGATTCCTTTGAATCCGGCTGATCAAATAAAGACTTCGTTCATTACCCCGTATGGGGCTTACTGCTACACGACTATGCCATTCGGCTTGAAAAATGCAGGCGCCACCTACCAAAGGTGCATGCAAAAGTGTTTGCAGGATCAAATCGGCAGAAATGTTCACGCATACGTGGATGATGTCGTTGTAAAAACCAAGGAGATGCCTACCCTCCTTGATGACTTAAGAGAAACCTTCACCAATCTGCGAAGATTCCGGATGAAGCTCAACCCGGCCAAATGCACGTTCGGCGTGCCAGCCGGCCAACTCCTGGGCTACCTCGTCTCTCAGCGAGGAATCGAAGCCAACCCGGAGAAGATCAGTGCCATAGAGAAGATGGAACTGCCGCAGTGCCTCAAGGACGTCCAGAAGTTCACCGGCTGCCTGGCCTCCTTGAGCCGCTTCGTCAGCCGGCTGGGGGAGAAGGCACTGCCCCTGTATCAATTGATGAGGAAGTCGGACAAATTCGTCTGGTCACCGCAGGCGGATGAAGCCTTTCGTGACTTAAAGCGTGTGCTCTCAACCGCGCCAATCCTTGCAACGCCAGGTTCGATGGAGCCGATGCTGTTGTACATCGCAGCCACCAACCGAGTGGTCAGCGTTGTCCTGGTGGTGGAGCGCAAAGAAGCCGAAAACAGAGAGCAGCTGGTCCAGCGCCCAGTCTACTACCTCAGCGAAGTGCTCTCCCAGTCGAAGCAAAACTACCCCCACTACCAGAAGGTCACCTACGGTGTCTACATGGCGGCCAAGAAGCTCAAACATTACTTCCAAGAGCATCCCATCAGGGTGGTTGCCACAGCGCCCCTGGCGGAAATCATCGGCAGCAAGGATGCCAATGGCCGGGTTGCCAAGTGGGCCCTGGAGCTAGCCGCCCACACCATCCTCTACGAGCCACGCACAGCCATCAAGTCGCAGATCCTCGCGGACTTCTTTGTCGACTGGGCTGAGATGCAATACCTGCCGCCTGTGCCGGATTCCACACATTGGAAGATGCACTTCGACGGCTCGAAGATGCGCAACGGCTTGGGAGCCGGCGTCGTCATCACCTCTCCCAAAGGGGACCGGCTGGACTACGTCCTGCAGATCCACTTCGCCGCATCCAACAACGTGGCGGAGTATGAAGCGCTCATTCATGGGCTGAAGCTGGCCAAGGAGATTGGCGTGCGTCGCATACTATGCTTCGGCGACTCCGACTTGGTCATACAGCAAGCATCTGGCGACTGGGACGCGAAGGACGCCAACATGGCCTCGTACCGCTTCCATGTCCAGCAGCTATCCGGCTTCTTCGACGGCTGCGAATTCCACCATGTGCCACGAGCAAACAATGAGGCGGCTGATGCCTTGTCCAAGATCGGCTCAACCCGGCAGGCCATTCCGCCGGGCATCGCCTTGGCGGTTATCAAGAAGCCGTCCATCATACCGTCACCGGACTCGGATTCCATATTCGTGCCGGCTGACCCGGGGGCTTCTCAGCCGAACCCGGGGGCTTCATCGCCCAAGTCGGGGGCTCATCAGCCAAACCCGCCGGCTTCTCAGCCGAACCCGGGGGCTTATCGGTCCAACGCGGGGGCTTCTCAGCCAAACTCGGGGGCTTATCAGCCAAACCCGCCGGCTTCACAGCCGAACCCGGCGACCACGCAGTCGAAACCGGAAGCTCCGAAGATGGAGGCCTTGGTGGTTAGCGTGTTTGAAATAAAATGCGTACCATCATGGGCACAAGAATTCCTCTCCTACCTCACCGACGGTGTGCTGCCTGATGATAGAGTCCAGGCCAGGCAGATTGAGAGAAGGGCCAAGGCCTATACAATCATCAACCACGAGCTGTACAAACGCAGCGTAAGTGGGGTGTTCCAGCGGTGCGTCGAGCCGGCTGAAGGGATTGAACTCCTACGGGAAATCCACCAGGGAGAGTGCGGCCATCACGCCTCCTCCAGAGCCATAGTGGCCAAAGCCTTCCGGCACGGTTTTTACTGGCCGACTGCGCTCAGAGACGCAGAAGACTTGGTGAAGAAGTGCAACGGCTGCCAGCGCTTCGCAAAGCAAAGGCAAACGCCGGCTTCCGCCCTAAAAACCATCCCCATTACCTGGCCGTTTGCCGTATGGGGCTTGGACATGGTAGGCCCATTCAAGACAGCTCGAGGCGGCATGACACATCTCTTGGTGATGATTGACAAATTCACTAAGTGGATCGAGGCCAAGCCGATCAAGAAGCTGGATGGCTCCACAGCCGTCACATTCCTCAAGGAAATAATCGCGAGATATGGCTACCCGCATAGCATCATCACCGATAACGGCAGCAACTTCGCCGAAGGCGTTTTCAAGCGCTACTGCGGGGAAATGGGGATCCGAATGGACCTGTCGTCCGTGGCGCACCCGGAGACCAACGGCCAAGTGGAGAAGGCTAACGGCTTGATCCTAGCCGGCATCCGGCCCCGGCTGGTGGAGCCGCTTGAGCGCTCAGCCGGCTGCTGGATTGAAGAGCTGCCCAGCGTGCTGTGGAGCTTGCGCACGACGCCAAACCGCTCAGTCGGCTTCACACCCTTCTTCCTCGTATACGGGGCCGAAGCCGTCCTGCCGACTGATATCGAGCACGACGCGCCAAGAATCAAGCTATACACAGAAGCTGAAGCCAAAGAAGCTCGCGAAGATGGAGTCGACCTGGTTGAAGAGGTCCGGCTGATGGCCGAGTCCAGGTCAACCGTATACCAGCAGAGCCTCCGTCGCTATCACAGCCGGAAGGTTAAGTCCTTAGCATTCCGAGAAGGAGACCTAGTGCTCCGGCTGATCCAACGGACAGCCGGACAGCATAAACTAGCATCCCCATGGGAGGGTCCCTTCATCGTGAGCAAGGCAGTAGGCAATGATTCCTACTATCTCATAGATGCCCAAGAGGCCAAAAAGAACAAGGCGAGCAAAACTGACGAGGAGACAAAACGTCCCTGGAATGTCAGGTTGCTTCGACCATTTTACACTTGAGAGGTGGAATGTATGTATCCCTTGTATCCCTTTTATGAGTTATGAAAAAGCTTGCGCCAAGAGCGCCGTTTCCGACAAGTTTTCGCGTACTTTACCTTGTTTCGCCAATTGGCTTGAACCCTCTCACGCGGTCGGCTCAGTAACGTGATCCGGTTTCCGACAGCCGGCTTCCGATCCAGCTACAGACCGCAACCCGGCTGTCCGGCTGGCGGGAGTAAGGCCTAGGGAGCCGGCACGCGAAAAACGACTAAGGGAAAGAGTAAAAGCGAGTTGACTTGCAACCTTTCATAAAAGTGTCGGACTGCCGAAATCGACTCGTTCGACTGAAATACTATCGGCCTCACCCAGCGGCACGCTCTTGATCCGGCGACGGACCGCAAGTCGGACGTACGACCGGCAAGGGCACAGCCAAAGAGTGGGGCGGATGGGAAAAAGCGAACAAGTCGAAAGAAAGCAAGCCGGCACACAAATGATTAACAAACACATTAAAAGTGCGTCACAATAAGAAAGGAGATAATACTGTCTTTACATAAGCACCCGGCATTCCGGGGATTTAACAAATTGTCTTGGCAAAAGCAAAGTTGCATAAACAGGAAAGTTTAAACACCGGCTGGAGCAGGACCAGTCGGATCAACAGCAGGCGGCGGAGAGTCCATCTCGGCTCCTTCGTCTTCAAGCTCCTCCTCCTCATCAGAGTGAGGGTTTGGATCCGCAACGAAAAGGCGCTTGTCGACGAAGTCGGCGATGGCGCTGGCTCGGGCAAGACGGGCGGCCTTCTGATCGGCTGAGAGCTCCTCCTCCACGCCGGCTCGCCGATACTCGAGCTGCCCCAAGTCCACCTCGTTGTACCAGGAGAGGACGAAGGACAGCGCCATGTCGGCGCCGGCACGCGTGGCAGACCCCTTCCAGTCGATGAAGCGGTCCGGCGCCTGCTCGATCAGGGAGGCGAGGCTGGAAATGTCTTGCGGCGCCTCCTTGTCGGGCCACAGCATCGGAACCAGCTCCTCAGCCGCCTTCCGGAGCTCCCAGCCAAACGTGGTGATGGGCTCGACGCGGGCAGCCAGGGACGACAGGTGATCCTCCATGGTGAAGGTCGCCGAGCTGCCCTCGCCAGTCGCCCGCCCCCTGGCCTCGCGCGCAGCTCCAACGGCATCCAAGGCCATGTCCTGCGTCTCCGGGAAGGCCGCTGCAAGAAGGAAGCATGTCAGAAGTCATAAAAGCCGAAATAAGCTGAAAATGCAAAATTTCGAAGTCCTAAAGTAAGACTGGCGGCAGCCGGCACGAGCCGACTGCCCCCAGCCCGAAGATGGAGATTCCGAAGCTCTAAAGTAAGACTGGCGGCAGCCGGCACGAGCCGACTGCCCCCAGCCCGAAGATGGAGATTCCGAAGCTCTAAAGTAAGACTGGCGGCAGCCGGCACGAGCCGACTGCCCCCAGCCCGAAGATGGAGATTTCGAAGGACAAGAAAAAGACTGGCGGCAGCCGGCACGAGCCGACTGCCCCCAGCCCGAAGATGGAGATTCCGAAAGACAAGTTTCTGCAGCCGGCTACCAGCGGAAGCTGGCAGCCGCCAGCCGAAAGCCGGCAAAGGGGAAGTAAACATACTCACCCGAAAAACCGGTATCGATGGCGCCGATGAGGTCCGTCCAATGCTTGGCAGTAGCCGTCAGCTCCCTGGACTTGTCGGTGACTTCCTGCTGAAGCGCAAGCCGCTGCTTCTCCACCTCGTCCAGCCGCCGGCTCAGATCATCCACCTTCTCCTTCTCTGCCGCCCTAAGGGAGGTGAGCTCGGCGAGATGGTTCTTCTCCAGCGCGCGCAGCCGCCTCAACTCCCCATCAGCCACCCTGAGCTTGGCGGCGGCAGCACGGCCCGCCTCCTCGCTCTCGGCGCACTGAGCGCGAGCAACCCGAAGGTCCTCCTCCAGCTGCGGAACCCTGGCGGCCGCAACTGCGAGGCAGCCGGAAAGAAGTGTCAGCCAATATAGACAAGAAAGAAAACATTGAGCCAGAAACAGGAGCTTACCCCTGGCGGCTTCCAGCTCACGAGCCAAGGTGGCCCGCTCAAGCTTGGCCTTATGATAGCTGGTCACCACCTTGTTGTACAAGACGGTGCGTCGCTCTTCGACCGCCTGAAAAAGAAAGCCGTTTAGGCGAAACCTGGGTCGGCTCCGAGCAGCCGGCCCATGCCTCGGAGGGCTACCAGGATAACAATAAGATTACAGAAAGTCAGATGGGAAGCCACCTACCTTGTCAGCATCTTCCAGCGTCTTTAGCTGGGCCAGAGCCTCGGTAGCCTTGCTCTTAAGGCTGGCGCGGTAGCCGGAGTAAAGCATCTTCAGGGGCGCCGTGCCAGGCTGCCCCTCCCGGCTGATGATCTCGCAGACGTCCGCCTGGTTCCAGGCCTGCTCCATGGTGCCAGCCGAGCCGAAGCTGGAGTCCGAGGCGGACGGCACGCTTACCAGCCGGGCACCCTTGGCCACATGCAGGCCAGTAGGCGACACCGCCGGGCCCTTCGCCTTCACCAACGCCCGGGAGTCGGCGTCCCTGGCGCGCGCTGGCTCCTCCTGCTGAGGCTCCGCCCTCGGCGGCTCCGAAGCCGGAGGCGGCGCGGCTGGCCCGGTGGGAACCACCTCCGGCCCTTCAGGCGGCGCAGCTCCGCCGGCTCCAGTTCCTGCCGCCGGTGGCACATCGCGGCCGGCTCCAGCAGCCGGCCCCAGCAGCGGCGCGCGATGCGGAAACAAGTCGCCTAGGGTAGGCCCTTGGGCCGACTCGCCCTGAGCGCCCCGCCGTGGCGCTGAAGGAGGCGCAGCCGAAGAGGACGCTCCCGCGGGAGGCGGCGAAGCTGCAGGCGGCGTAACCACGGGCGGCACAACGACAACGGGCGGTGTGCGCGCACGCGTCGTAGGCGGCGGCGTCGGCTCCCTCTGCCGGCGGAACGGCGGCGCAACGCGCGCAGCCGGCCCAGAGCTGCCGCCTTGGGCGAACTTGATGGCGGCCCTAGTCAAGCAAACAAAAGAAGATAAATGCAAAGTAAGGAAAGAAAAAGAATCAAACAACGAAGAAAACAGAAAGGGGCTTACCCGGCCATCTCTGGGACCTTCTTGGGCTCCTGCTGGCGCTGCCTCTTGGCCTTGCCCTCCAGCCTGGCCGTGTTCCCGCCGGCGGCCCGCTTCTTCTTCGGCGCGGAAGTCGCCGAGGCGGCAGGCGGCCTTGAGCGCAGGGGCACCGCCCGGATCGGTCCTGGCCCCGTGGTAGACGTGGCCGGCTCCGCCTCCTCCTCCTCCTGCTGCTCCGGCGAAGGCGGCGGGTTATGCTCCCCTTGGCCGCCCTGGTCGGGCACCACCGGCAGGTCATCATCGCCGGCTTGGTCGCCGGCTTGGTCGCCGACTTGGTCAGCCGGATCCACGAGATCCGCCGTCCAGATCTTGTGCGCCAAGTCGCCGTCCTCGAGTTCTTGGCGGGGGAAGATCTAAAGGAAAAGAACAAATGAGTAACAAGTGGCCCACGCAGCCGCAAGTCGAAAAACACAAGCTAAAAGTACAACTTACCCGCTCAGGAGGCGCGGCTCGGTCGTAAGGCGGCAGCCCCCACGCCCAGTCTTCCGGCAGGTTGGCCTTGGTGACGTTGTTCACCCGGTGGGCGACTTGGGCCTTGGTGAGCGCCACCCTCGACGTCCGGGTCGGATCCAGCCGGCCGGACATAAGCCCGATCTTGTGGGCACGAGCCTGGAGCGGTATCACCCGGCGCTCCATGTAGGTGCAGAGGAGGTCCTCGGCGCTCAGCCGGCCCCCTTGAACGCACTCCCCCAGGAAATCCCAGAGGAGGTTGACCTCCGCGTCCGGATCCGCCGACTTGGGGTTGTGGCCCCAGTTGAGCCGGGTGGTCGGAGGAGCCGGATCGTACTCCGGCAGGTTGATCCGGTCGAAAGCTGGGTTGGCGTTCTTCACGTAGAAGAACGTCATCTGCCAGTTCTTCACCGAGTCGACAGTCGGTATCTTCGGGAAGAGCGAGCCGGCGCGGGGATAGATGGAGGCGCAGCCGCAGGTCCTCAGGCGGCCCTCAGTCATCTGCGACTTGAGGTAGAAGAGCCGGCCCCAGAAGTCGACGTCCGGCCACAAGCCGGCGTAGCCCTCCATGAAGGCCACGTAGCAGCTGAGGAGGACGCATGCGTTGGCCGGCAGGTGGTGCGGCTGCAGGCCGAAGAAGTCGAGGAAGCGGCGGAAGAAGGCCGAAGCCGGCAGGCCTAGCCCGCGGTCGAGGTGCGCGCCGAAGACGACGCGCTCGCCGGGATCCGGCCTGGGCTCCACCTCGTCGCCGGGCGCCCGCGTGACCACCTCCCGAGGGATCCGGCGGAGGCGCACCAGACGCTCGATGTCATCGTCGTTCATAAGCGAACCCCTCCAGGACCCGCTGGCGGAGGCCATGGACGAAGAGGAGGAAGAAGAAGACCAGTTGAGATCGAAGGGAGAAGAGGAACCGCTCCTCACCGGAGGAGAGCGCGGCGGCGATGAGCGGAGCGTCGAGCCGCGGGGCCCCGTGGCGCCGGCTTGGCGTGCGGACGGCTGTCGAACGGCGGAGAGCTCCGGCCGCGAACGGTCGCCGAGGCTCGCCAGGAGGTCGCCGGAGATGAAGCAGTGGCGTGCGAAGAGCGCTCGAAGAAACTGAGAGAGAGAAGGGGCAGCGGCGAGAGGAAGAAGAAGGCTGCCTCGGTACCGCGCGGGGGGCATTTATAGCCGTCCCGCGCGCCCGTTACCGTGCCACGTGGCCATCGTGGGCCACGATGGGATTAACTGCGGCCATAACTACCCCCCACGACGCCGGCGGTTACCAGAAACGGCCGCACCACTTCGCCCACGACCGCAGAAAATCCGGAGGGGACAGCGACGTGACCAGACGAAGCGACCGCGCTGACGAAGCCGTCAGAACGGTCAAGTCGGGCGCGGGACTCGAGGCGGCGGAGTTGCCGTTGCACCCGAGCCGGAGCCGGACGATAAAATCGACCCGGCTCCAGTCTCTGGCAACAAGCCGGAAACGTCTTCAACACTTAAGAAAAAGTGAAAACGACAGGAGCAAAAAAGGCGTCCGGCTGGAGGAAGCCGGACGGGGCGAGCCGGATGAGGGCGCAGCCGGCTGAATGAAAATCCTCAGTCGGCCCCTCCGGGAGCCGTCAGAAACGAGCGAGGGATGTATAAAAGCCAGGAAAACCTGCCTAGGTCCTTCTTAACGCAGGACCTTGCCAGCTTCGGGGGCTAATGTCGGGGGGAAGACCCCGGGTAGGGCAATGGACGCGGAGCGGCCGGCTTGAGGTCGGCCGGCTCGCGGCAAAGGCCGGCTGAGGAGCAGCCGGCTGGAGCCGTGGCCGGCTGCCTCGGGAGCCGGCTGGCTCTAAGTCCTAGTCGGCCTGGCTGCGGCCTTCGACGCTGTAGCTGGGCCGGCTTCTACAAGCCATATCCGACTGGGGTTTATACCTCAGACCGACTCGAGGCTGGCGAGCCTTGCACAGGAAGGAACTGGGTAGGTGAGCCGGGTTCAAAGGTCCACGCTGACCTCATCTCCCGTAAAGTACGGGGCACTGTAGAGCAGCAGTGCCACGCGCCAGACAGGCCATCATGGCGTACGTCGAGCCGTACGCGCTACAGAGCATGATGACGACAACGACAGCACCTCCACGTCGCTGACCTGGGCAGGCGGATGGGACGTGCCACTACGTTCAACGGCTCCCTGGCGTCAGCACCTCGGGAAGGGACGGGAGCCGAAGCCGGCCCATGCTGGCCACTAGACTCTAGGGACTTATATGTAAAGTGCCGGTGCCTATATAAGCCGGGCTACCCCCCTCGTGCGGGGGACGATCGATCAGTTGCCATTCACTAGTCTTAGAGCTGCCCTGAGAGAGAGAGACCTTCGTCCACCTCAGAGCAGCCGGATACAGCTCAAGGAGCACCATTGTACTGTGTTACACATCATATACACTCATAGCAGGAGTAGAGGTTTTACCTCCACCGGAGGGCCTCGAACCTGGGTACGTCGCCGTGTCGCTCGTGCCCATACCCGCTTCCGGATACCGCCGTGAGATCTCTCAGGAGCCCCTTCGATTAGCCACCCTATGGCATATGTCATGACGATACCACGACATATTGTTGAGTTTGTTCATGATGCTACTGAAAATTATTATGAGAGAGGGAAACATGGTTATATGCATCTTAATAATATTAAGTTTCCCCTCTTTATGTTGAGAATCTTGAAGTTGCGCTTGTGTTGCCTTTCTATGCTTATTGCATTATGCTTATATGACTTGTTTATTTACAAGATTCCTTTTCATAGGAAGTGGGTTAGGTTTAAATGTGTTTTGAATTTGCTTCTTGATGCTCTCTTTTGCTTCAACTCTTATTTCTTGCGAGTGCATCATTAAAATTACTGAGCCCATCTTAATGGCTATAAAGAAAGAACTTCTTGGGAGATAACCCATGTGTTTATTTTACTACAGCAATTTTTTGTTTTGTTGAGTCTTGGAAGTTGTTTACTACTGTAGCAACCTCTCCTTATCATGTTTTTGTGCCAAGTAAAGTTTCTATGTCAAAGTTGATGTTATATTTGGGATCGCTGCGCAGAAACAGCATTGCTGTCTGTCACGAATCTGGGCACAGTTCTCTGTAGAAAATTCGAAAAAATCTGCCAATTTACGAGCGTGATCCTCAGATATGTACGCAACTTTCATTAGTTCTGAGTTTTTCCATTTGAGCAAGTCTGGTGCCAGCTTTAAATTCGTCTTTACGGACTGTTCTGTTTTTGACAGATTCTGCCTTTTATTTCGCATTGCCTCTTTTGCTATATTGGATTTATTTCTTTGATCCATTAATGTCCAGTAGCATTATGCAATGTCCAGAAGTGAAAATAATGATTGTGTCACCTCTGAATGTGTGAATTATTAATTGTGCACTAACCCTCTAATGAGTTTGCTTGAAGTTTGGTGTGAAGGAAGTTTTCAAGGGTCAAGAGAGGAGAATGATATACTATGATCAAGAGGAGTGAAAGCTCTAAGCTTGGGGATGCCCCGTGGTTCACCCCTGCATATTTTAAGAAGACTCAAGCGTCTAAGCTTGGGGATGCCCAAGGCATCCCCTTCTTCATCGACAACATCATCAGGTTCCTCCCCTGAAACTATATTTTTATTCAATCACATCTTGTGTTCTTTACTTGGAGCATCGGTTTGTTTTTGTTTTTGTTTTTGTTTGAATAAAATGGATCCTAGCATTCACTTTGTGGGAGAGAGACACGCTCCGCTGTTGCATATGGACACATGTGTCTTTAGGCTTTACTCATAATGTTCATGGCGAAGTTTCTTCTTCGTTAAATTGTTATATGGTTGGAATTGGAAAATGCTACATGTAGTAATTCTAAAATGTCTTGGATAATGTGATACTTGGCAATTGTTGTGCTCATGTTTAAGCTCTTGCATCATATGCTTTGCACCCATTAATGAAGAAATACATAGAGCTTGCTAAAATTTGATTTGCATATTTGGTTTCTCTAAGGTCTAGATAATATCTAGTATTGAGTTTTGAACAACAAGGAAGACGGTGTAGAGTCTTATAATGTTTACAATATGTCTTTTATGTGAGTTTTGCTGCACTTGTTCATCCTTGAGTTTGCTTCAAATAACCTTGCTAGCCTAAACCTTGTATCGAGAGGGAATACTTCTCATGCATCCAAAATCCTTGAGCCAACTACTATGCCATTTGTGTCCACCATACCTACCTACTACATGGTATTTCTCCGCCATTCCAAAGTAAATTGCTTGAGTGCTACCTTTAAAATTCCATCATTCACCTTTGCAATATATAGCTCATGGGACAAAATAGCCTTAAAAACTATCGTAGTATTGAATATGTACTTATGCACTTTATCTTTTATTAAGTTGCTTGTTGTGCGATAACCATGCTTCTGGGGAACGCCATCAACTATTGTTGAATATCATGTGAGTTGCTATGCATGTCCGTCTTGTCTGAAGGATCTATCATTTTAGTGGTTGGAGCATGCAAAATTGTTAGAGAAGAACATTGGGCCGCTAACTAAAGCCATGAATCATGGTGGAAGTTTCAGTTTTGGACATATATCCTCAATCTCATATGAGAATAATAATTGTTGCTACATGCTTATGCATTTAAGAGGAGTCCATTATCTGTTGTCCATGTTGTCCCGGTATGGATGTCTAAGTTGAGAATAATCAAAAGCGAGAAATCCAAAATGCGAGCATTCTCCTTAGACCTTTGTACAAGCGGCATGGAGGTACCCCTTTGTGACACTTGGTGGAAACATGGCATGCAAAGATCCGGTAGTCCAAGCTAAGTAGGACGAGGTGCGGACACTATTAGTATACTATGCATGAGGCTTGCAACTTGTAAGATATAATTTACATAACTCATATGCTTTATTACTACCGTTGACAAAATTGTTTCATGTTTTCAAAATAAAAAGCTCTAGCACAAATACAGCAATCGATGCTTTCCTCTTGAAGGACCATTCTTTTACTTTTATTGTTGAGTCAGTTTACCTATCTCCTTCCACCTTAAGAAGCAAACACTTGAGTGAACTGTGCATTGATTCCTACATACTTGCATATTGCACTTGTTATATTACTTTATGTTGACAATATCCATGAGATATACATGTTATAAGTCGAAAGCAACCGCTGAAACTTAATCTTCCTATGTGTTGCTTCAATACCTTTACTTTGATTTATTGCTTTATGAGTTAACTCTTATGCAAGACTTATTGATGCTTGTCTTGAAGTACTATTCATGTAAAGTCTTTGCTATATGATTCATTTGTTTACTCATGTCATTACCTTTGTTTTGATCGCTGCATTCATTACATATGTTTACAAATAGTATGATCAAGATTATGATGGCATGTCACTTCAGAAATTATCTTTGTTATCATTTTACCTGCTCGGGACGAGCAGAACTAAGCTTGGGGATGCTGATACGTCTCCAACGTATCGATAATTTCTTATGTTCCATGCTACTTTATTGATGATACCTACATGTTTTATGCACATTATATGTCATGTTTATGCATTTTCTGGAACTAACCTATTAACAAGATGCCGAAGAGCCAGTTGCTGTTTTCTGCTGTTTTTGGTTTCAGAAATCCTAGTAAGGAAATATTCTCGGAATTGGACGAAACTTTCGCCAGGGTCCTATTTTTGCACGAAGCTTCCAAGACCGAAGAGATAACGAAGTGGGGCCACGAGGCAGCCAGAGCTAGGGCGGCGCGGCCCGGCCCCGGCCGCGCCACCCTGCCCCCGGCCCCTCGTGTGGCCCCCCGCGTTGACCTTCCGCCTACTTAAAGTCTCTGTCGCGAAACCCCAGCACCGAGAGCCACGATACGGAAAACCTTCCGGAGACGCCGCCGCCGCGAATCCCATCTCGGGGATTCAGGAGATCGCCTCCGGCACCGCCGGAGAGGGGATTCATCTCCCGGAGGACTCTACACCGCCATGGTCGCCTCCGGAGTGATGAGTGAGTAGTTCACCCCTGGACCATGGGTCCATAGCAGTAGCTAGATGGTCGTCTTCTCCTTGTTGTGCTTCATTGTTGGATCTTGTGAGCTGCCTAACATGATCAAGATCATCTATCTGTAATACTATATGTTGTGTTTGTCGGGATCCGATGGATAGAGAATACTATGATTATGGTGATTATCAATCTATTGTTTATGTGTTGTTTATGATCTTGCATGCTCTCCGTTATTAGTAGAGGCTCTGGCCAAGTTTGTACTCTTAACTCCAAGAGGGAGTATTTATGCTCGATAGTGGGTTCATGCCTCCATTGAATCTGGGACAGTGACAGAAAGTTCTAAGGTTGTGGATGTGCTGTTGCCACTAGGGATAAAACATTGATTCTATGTCTAAGGATGTAGTTGTTGATTACATTACGCACCATACTTAATGCAATTGTCTGTTGCTTAGCAACTTAATACTGAATGGGGTTCGGATGATAACCTGAAGGTGGACTTTTTAGGCATAGATGCAGTTGGATGGCGGTCTATGTATTTTGTCGTAATGCCCAATTAAATCTCACTATATTTATCATATCATGTATATGCATTGTTATGCCTTTCTCTATTTGTCAATTGCCCGACTGTAATTTGTTCACCCAACATGCTTTTATCTTATGGGAGAGACACCTCTAGTGAACTGTGGACCCCGGTCCTATTCTTTACATAGCATACAATCTATTGCAATTGTGTTTTACTGTTTTCTTTGCAAACATCTTCCACTCGATACGTTTAATCCTTTGTTACAGCAAGCCGGTGAGATTGACAACCTCACTGTTTCGTTGGGGCAAAGTACTTTGGTTTTGTTGTGCAGATTCCACGTTGGCGCCGGAATCCCTGGTGGCGCCGCATCACATTTCAACGTGCTTCTTGGCTTACTATTGATGAACCTTGGTCTCTATCTGATTGGAAAACTTCATCTGCGGACTCAAACACATCTAGCACTAGAAATGATTTACATGCTTGTGTTGATAGTCCTTGCATATCATGTGTAAGTTGCTTGAATAAATCTAATGATGATATGCTTGCTTTGTCTTGTGGCCATGATAAAAATGCTTCTATTTCCTCTAGTTGTTGTGTGACTAACATTGTAGAGGAAACCAAAGATTCTATTGGTCAAGACAAGATCTTGAAAGGAGCCTCAAGTAACTCCTCATCTTTATCTCACGGTCCTCATATATGCCTTATGGCCAAGGGTTCCACGGTACCTCCTACCATGGAACCTAATATGTCTCGTGGTGATAAGGATGAGGATGAATATGAAGAAGAGGATTGGGTTGTCTCTCTACGCGATAAGGGTGAGAGCGTATTCAAGGTTATTTGCAAAGATAAAATTGCTAGCACTCACTTCTTTGAAATCTTGACTATCGCTATTGAGAGCCAAAAACTTATTTGGATGCATGAGAACACCATTGATAAAAAGGGTGCTCTTGAACGAGAGTATGCCAATGATGTAGCATCCCTAAAGAATGACCTTGAAGAAGAACAAGAGACCATAGCCTCTCTTGAAGAGCAACTTGAAACCCTTGAAGTGTCTCAAAATGAAATAGTTTCTAAACTCACTAAGGAAAGAGACCATGCTAAAGCTCAAGTAAAAATGCTTAAAAAGGAAAATCCCAAAGTTGGTGTTGGTCATGATAAACTTGTTAAGGATCTAGATGATCTAGACAAGGCCCACAAGGTCTTGGAGAGCGAACACTCTATCCTCACCAAGTCCCATGAGCAACTTCAAGCTTCCTATTTAAAAGAGCATGCTATGTTACCCTCTCTTCTTAATATGTCTTGTGATGATGCTTGTGCTACTAACTCTACTTCTTGTGAAGCATCTATCTTGAAGGAGAATGTTGAGCTAAGGGCTCAACTTGAATTGCTAACTAGCAATTATGGGAAATTGGAAGAAAATCATGGAAAGCTTTCTAGCTCCCATGAGGATCTTCTAGCCTCCCATGATAGGCTAAAGTTAGCTCATGAGGCTATCATATCAAAGGCAACACCTTGTGAGCCTCATGTGGATACTAGCACTACTACCCAAAAAGCTATATTGCCATGTGCTAGTCCTAGTAATTCATCCACTCATAGTATTGCTAAATCTTGTGATGAATTATCTTCCTTGCCTTGTTGCTCTAACAATGAAGGTTCTACTTCCTCTAGTACTTGTGTTGTTACTAACCATGTAGAGGAAATCAAAGAGCTCAAGGCCCAAGTCACTTCTTTGAAGACCGACTTGGTAAAGAGTCATGAAGGGAAATGCAAACTTGACACGATGTTAAGTGTGCAACAATCCCCCAATGACAAGAGTGGACTTGGATTCAAATCCAACAACAAGAACAAGTCCAACAACAACAACAAGAAGGGCCAAGTACAAGTCAAAGACCCGGCCAAGATTGTTTGCTTCAAGTGCAAAATTGAAGGGCACCATGTTAGATCTTGCCCTTTGAAGAAGAAGCAAAAAGGGAAGCGGCCTCAAGCTCAAACTCATATTCAACCTCAAGTTGAAGAAATTCCACTTCCCAAGAAGAATCAAGCCAATGCTCCCATTGTGGAGAAATCTAGTGAGAAGAAGGAGAAGAAAAGAACTTGCTACATATGCCGTGAGAAGGGCCACATCTCCTCCTTTTGCACTATTGGTACCTCATCCAACTCTATCACCATTGATGATGTTTATTCTCTTCGTAAGGATGAGGGTGGCAATGTGTTTGCCAAATATGTTGGTGCTCAAAGTGGTGTCAAGAAAAGAACCATTTGGGTTGCCAAGCCTATTGTGACTAACCTCTTAGGACCCAACTTTGTTGGGGACCAACAATCCAAAACTTGATCAATAGGTGCTTGTTGGAGGGCATTGGAGACTTGGCTACATCATGAAGAATTAAGGGATCTTCATCATTTATATTATATCAAGCCAAGTCTTTTGATTATCTTGCTACTATCATATATCCAATGTTCCTCCTTGCGGTAACATGTTCTCAACTCATTTATATTGAAAGTTACTCGCCCCTTTGCATGTGTTAGTTTTGTTCCTAACATGTGTTTGTATATGTTGTGCTTCCTAATAGTTTTGCTTGAGAAATCAAGTCTATGCATGTTGGGTTGCACACCATGTATTTGTGTTTGTGTTGGAGCCTCTTTGCATCTTGTTGTATCTTATATGGCTCTTATGAGCGATTAATGGACAATCCCATTTTGGGGGAGTGATATTCCTTTGGGAATTTCATGATCCTAAACAATGTGTGTACATGAGGAATATCACTTAGAATTGATATTGCGAGATTATCTAGTCGCTATGTGGTATGTCATCTTCATGAGAAATTCAAATTCTAATGTCCATTAATATCTCTACTTGGATCTTATTTGCCTCTTGTGAAAATAAATTCCTTATCACATTATGGGGGAGTAATAAGCTTTGTGCATATTACAAGCCTAGAAAATGTGAACATTTGAGGTTGTGTCACATAGAATTGATACCGTAAATTATCTCTCTCCTATGTGGCATGTTTGCTCAAACAAGCTCCAATTTGCTTAAATGGCTTCATTGCTAATATCTTTGTGGATCTTATTTGTGAAAGTTTTTCTTGGCATGGTTTTTCACAACGTGTCCCTCAATACATTTTTGGAAAACCATGTGCTTCAAGTCATACTATTAATTGCTTTGCATGTTGGTATGAATACTATTAATTGCTTTGCATGTTGGTATGAATACTATTAATTGCCTTGCATGTTGGTATGACTAAATGAAGCTATCAAGAAACTATCTTTGCATGATGGTTAACTCTTATCTTTTACCATATGCTTTGTTCGTTGTAAATATGATCTTATGTATACTTACAAACTACCACCGGGAAATATTTCCTAATACCTCTTGTCCTAGGACAATTGGTAATCAATTATGAGGTAGATATTTATTGATCATATCTACATTGGCTCTTGTATTTATATTGCCTTATTCATTGCCATGAATTTGTTGTGCTTTGACTCCCATGTGTCTTCCTTGCATCTTATGGATCTAAGTTGTCTATTCAAACTTTCTTAGCATTGTTAGAAGATATAGGTAGCGTGATGATCCTAGTTTTGTGCATTTTGTATTCATATAAAAAATCCTAGATAATGCACCAAACTTGGGGGAGCTCTTCTATATTATTAGAATGCTTAACATCTCTTGATCTTTATCAAAAATTTGGTTTTGGGAGACATAAATTTTTCTTTTTGGTACTTTGTGCCATCATAAAAAGTTTCGAGGGTTTGGTTTATTTGTTGGAACCTTGCTCTCTTGGGAGTTGGTTATCTCATTCCTTTGTGTTTAGGTTTAATTAGCTTCTTATAATGAGATAAGTCTTTGGAGTCAATCTTGTGTTGATTTGATTCTTTGATATAATTTGGACAACCATTGTCTCTTGGTTTATTTGGTGTTTTGTCCAAATTGTATCTTCCTTTGGTTCTTGAAAGTATTGTGCATGCATATTTAATATATGTATATCTTATGGCATGTGTCACTTTCTTTGATCCAATATATAGGGTAAACTCCATCAAATCCTAATTTGGCTAAGATGTGCATGAAATTCAATTTCATATCTATATGCACATAGAATTGTGGAGTTTGTCCTATATGTTGTAGTGTGTCTAACTACTTCGGACCCAATTAGTTTGGGGACCATTTTGTACTTACCTTTGTGTTAGGTACAATGGATATGCATTGAATGCTTGTCTCACTCTTGGAAAAAAGTGGTGACTCAATGGTAACTTGAGGCAAGCTAGGATGATCAACGAACACATATCTACTACATCCACACCAATGCTATCTTGGTAACAAGTATCTTCTCATGCATACTTTTCTTGTATCCAACCTTATGGTTGCATCTTGGCATGAATCTCTTGATTTGCAAATGTTGTGCTTCTTGCAAAAGTCTTAATGAAACCTCTTTATTGTGAATGTGAGTAATTTGAGATGAGTGCATTTGTTGGGAAGTATTTTAAATCATGCTCATGATTCATCCATCCCAACTATGCCTATCTAGCAATTTTGTTGCATATCAATTCCTCAAGGCTCTCACATGTGCAATATAGATGAAAGTGCAAATTTAGTTACTTCTTTTGGTATCCCCGTTTGTGATACTTGTTGCCTTTCTCAAATGCATCCCAACTATCTTCTATCCCTTGTTGATATTTGTGATGTATTTTAGTTGTTTGTGGTTGAAGTTCATGAATGTACAATAAGATAAAATTGAGCCTTTGGCCATGCTATTAAGCAAAAATTCTTATTGGTATATTGCATGACTTCGTCTTGGATATCATACTATTTTTCTTGCGTATCTATTTTATGTGTGCATGTTTCTTTGTGGATAAATATCTTTGTGATATTGCCCACTTAGAGAAACTTATACACATAAGAGATGATACATCTCCTTTTGATATCTTATTTATTTATTGCGTGTTGATTGGTCATGCTAAGCAATATAATTCATTGAAGACTATGATGATGCTTTTTGCTCATCCTTGTAATAGTCTTATAATATGCTTTATCATGCCTTTCACATATCCTCTTGGTTGAGCCTTTTATTATGGTGCCTCTTACTTGTTGCTCAACTATTTGTTTGTTGCAAGTGTTTAGCTTACTTTTCTATCTATGATCTATTACAAATGTTTGTGTTTTAAATGAGGGAGTGAGGATTCCATGTTATGCATATTGTATTCAAATGCAACATTTTATTTTATGCATGTACCTTGGGGAGCTTCCTCATTTGATTTAGAACACTATCTTGTGGTGATCATTAGAGTTTGATTCACTTGGTATCTTTTGTTTTTGAATGATATTATGGGAGTGATGATTCCATGTTTGTGCACTTTATACTCCAATGCAAATTGTCTAGTTTTGTGCACAAACCTTGGGGAGCTTCCTCATATTATTTAGAGCAATCTTCTTGATCTTATCATAATATCTATCTTTATTTTGGTATCTTCCTTGTGGTTCATTTGGTTGCTTGCTTCATTTGTTGAAGCTTCTTGACTTTGTTATCTTTTTGCAATCTTTGATCCTATCTATAGTGTGATTCCTTCCGAATATTCGTCATTGGATATGTGCATTTGATTCCACTCAAATTATGAGAAATGCACACGCTATGGAGGAACTCTCACTATATTGGCCTTCTAAATTTTTCACCCATTTCGGCAATTGGTGCCAATGGGGGAGAAGTTTGGAGGGTTTAAGGGAATTTGGTTATGTCTTTGCTTTGTGCTTAAGCATGTGCCTTTATTGCATTGCATCTTGTTGCTTTGCATAGTTGAATATTTAGAGGAAACTCCACTAGGCTTTGAATGCCAATATATGCAATGAAAGTCAAGATCATTCACACATGCATATATTATGGGGGAGTTTGCTCTATAGATTCAACTTATTTGTTACTTAAATTCCTTATATAAACCCTCTCAAAGAGATTGTCATCAATTACCAAAATGGGGGAGATTGAAAGTGCATGGAGCCCCCATGTGTGGTTTTGGTAATTAATGACAATCCCTATGGACTAATGTTTGCATTGAGTTATATTTGTAGGAGTTGTCCATAGGAAATTCTTGAACCATATGTTGGCTTCAAGGTTGCAATAAGAAGAATTTGATGAAGGATATCAAGTGTCAAGTATGTCTTGAAGATGAAGATGAAGTGAGCCCTCAAGTTACTTCAAGACATCAACATGTTTGTATTAGGTTCCAATAAGAAGAAATTGATGAAGGATATCAAGTGTCAAGTATGTCTTGAAGATGAAGATGAAGTGAGCCCTAGAGTTACTTCAAGACATCAACATGATGAAGAATGAAGAAATGAAGTGCAAGTTCAAGATGAGCCATCTCGAAGAGGTCCTTTGCTTGAGTCTTGCCATCCATATGGTGATCATGGTTATGTGAAGATGCGCCGAAGAAGAAGCTCTCCCATGGTGGATTATGGGGGAGCAATCCACAAGACTTCGTCAAGCAAACACAAGCAAGAAAGGCGTTCCATCTTGTTGAGGTCAAGATCGTCGTCATCGAGCTCAAGTGGAATGCGCAAGTATAAGGTTTGCTCTTGATAGGGTTTCTTTCTCACCGGTCTCATAGTGTAGTTGGAGACCGGTTTATAGTTTAGTTGCCGTACTATCAAGAGGGCTCTCGAGTGAGTAACTCGATCGTATCGTTCGGAGAGAGCTCAAACCTTTGCATCCTTGCATCATCTTTCTTGGTTGTTATTTGGACCTTATCCATGTGATGTTTTAGAGCTTGTGCTTATTCTCATGACAAGCTCTAGTTCATCGAAAACGGATTTCGCATAGATCACTTGTTGCGTTTTCGAGTTTGGTTCATCATCTTTCTTGGTTTTATTTGGATCTTATCCATGTGATGTTTTAGAGCTTGTGCTTATTCTCATGACAAGCTCTAGTTCATTGAGAATGGTTTTTGCATGGGCAACTTGTTGCATTTTCAAGATTGGAGGTTTTACCGGTATGTCTTTTTTAGATAGGTCAAACCTTTCATCATTTGTTTCTATCCTCCCTTGTTGGACTATGATGGTTTCCTGCATGATCTTGTAGAGCTTGTTCCTAGCTTTAAAACAAGCCCAAGATCATCAAAATCGGAGTCCGGATGCTAAAGTTATGCCCGTTTTAGTTTTGGTGTTTCTGCAGTTTTCTGGGGGGGCGGATAATCCGGCCCGAATGCCAAAACATGGACAATATCCGGCCAAATATCCGGCCCGAGCCAGGGGCGATTTTCGGGGGCCGGATTATCCGGCCCGGGGGCGGATTTTCCGGCCTGGGAGGTCCCAAACGGTCATATTTCGTTGGGAGGGGGTATATAAGACCCCCTTCTTCCTCCTTGGGCTGGTTGGTTCACTCTCTCTCTCCCCTCCATTGTTGTCCTTCAAAGCTTGCCCTAGTTCTTGATTCCTCCCATGATTCTTGCATATTCTTGAGGGAAAAGAGAGAGGAGATCTAGATCTACATCTTCACCAATCAAATCCCTCTCTTTGTGAGGGGAACCCACTAGATCTTGATCTTGGAGGATTTTGTGTTCTCCTCTTTGTTCTTCCTCTCTTATTCCCCCAATAGCTTTTGTAGCTTTGTTGGAATTTGAGAGAGAAGGATTTGAGCATCTTTGTGGTGTTCTTGCCATTGCATTTGGTGCATCGGTTTGAGTTCTCCACGGTGATTCGTGGTGGTGAAAACAAGAAGGTTGTTACTCTTGGGTTCTTGGAACCCTAGACGGATTCTAGGCCTTTGTGGCGATTTGTTGGGAGCCTCCAATTAAGTTGTGGATGTGTGCCCCAATCTTTGTGTAAGGCCCGGTTTCCGCCTCGAAGGAAATCCCTTAGTGGAACCGTGACCTAGGCCTTTGTGGCGAGGGTCACCGGAGATTTAGGTGAGGCGCCTTCGTGGCGTTCGGTGTGTGGTGTGAGTACCGCATCTTGGGGTGAGGCCTTTGTGGCGTTGGTGTGCATCGAGCAACCACACCTCAAGGTGAGCCTCTTGTGGCGTTCGGGAGCACTAAGCAACCGCACCTCTCCACCGGAGATTAGCACTCGCAAGAGTGTGAACTCCGGGATAAATCATCGTCTCCCGCGTGCCTCGGTTATCTCTATACCCGAGCTCTTTACTTACGCACTTTACCTTGTGATAGCCATCGTGCTTGAAGTTATATATATCTTGCTATCACATACTTGCTTGTATTGCTTAGCATAAGTTGTTGGTGCACATAGGTGAACTCTTGCTTAGAATAAGTTGTTGGTGCACATAGGTGAACCATAGTATATAGGCTTTGGGCTTGACAAAGTAAACGCTAGTTTTATTCCGCATTTGTTAAGCCCATCTCGTAAAAGTTTTAAATCGCCTATTCACCCCCCTCAGAATCCGTGTGGTTATGGGTTTATCTAACTTAGTGCATCTAATCCCATGTTTGATGATGAATTGCTGGGAAATGAATGATGTAGTTGCACCAGTATCAAAAAGTACTTTGCCAGGATGAGTGAGTATCTGAAGCGTACCTATCACTGCTTGATCGGAGTTCACCACCTCCTCCAAGCTGGTGCAGTTTAACTTGCCGAAGGGTTTCTTGTTCTTCCAATTCCCTCCGGTGTTTCCTCGATTTCCTCCTCCTCCTGACTGACCTCCTCCATTCCTTCTCTTGGGGCAGTCTTTCAGCATATGCCCCTCCTGACGACACCCAAAGCATATAATTATGGGCTTCTTGCAATCTTTAGCGACATGTCCTTTAAATCCACAGTTATGGCAAATAATCTGGTTTGCCGCTTGGAACCCTTGATTCCTCCTGTTGTTGTTGTTGTTGTTGTTGTTGTTGTTGTTGTTGTTGTTGTTGTTGTTGTTGTTGTTGTTGTTGTTGTTGTTGTTGTTGTTGTTGTTGTTGTTGTTGTTGTTGTTGTTGTTGTTGTTGTTGTTGTTGTTGTACCTTGGTTTGAAACTCAAGCCAGTATTAGGCTTGTTGATGACATACCTCTTAGGCTCATATTTGGCCTTCTTCCTCTTCTCCTCCTGCAGTTGCTTGAAGTCATCTTCTAGGGTGATGGCTGCATCCACCAACTCCTGGAACTCTGTCGCTCTCATCATTCTGAGCTGCACTTTAAACTGGGGACTTAATCCCCGCAAGAACCTCTTCTTCTTTTTGTCCTCGGTATTGACCTCCTCAACGGCATACCGAGACAACTTCGAGAACTCCCTGACATAAGTCAGAATAGCATTGTCTTTCTGCTCGAGACTCTCAAATTCTCGACGCTTCAGTTCCACTATGCTTTCAGGGACATTGGATTCCCTGAACTTCCTCTTAAACTCCTCCCAAGTGAATACCTTTCAGCCGGATAAACGGCTACTATGTTATCCCACCATGATGCGGCGGGTCCACACAACAAGTGTGTTGCATACCTGACCTTCTCCAGGTCGTTACATCCAACAGTGTTGAGCTTACGCTCAGTGTCCATCAACCAATCCTCCGCGTCCATGGGTTCGGGCGCGTATGCAAAGGATATTGGCTTTGTATTCTGGAAGTCTGACAAAGTGACTCCCTGGTTCTCGGGCCTCTCCACCCTGTTCTGCTGAAGCAGCTCCTGGAAGAACTTATTTTGCTGCTCCATTGTCACACGTTGCCTTTCCTCCAACATTTGCATGTATTGGAGGAAATTCTGCTGCGTCATAGGTGGTGGTGGTGGTGGAAACTGATTCCTGGCTGCTTCATCAGCCTCTGCCTTCTATCTGGCTTCACGCTCGAGGCGCTGCTCTTCACTCTCCTCACTCGGCGCTCCCGACATATCCCCCTAGTTCTGCAACACAAAGTGGTACTCATAATTACTCCATGCGCAAGTTTTCTGAGCTCAACTTTGTGCACAGAACTAGTCACGCAATGGAAATCAAGAAGCAAATGCAAATCATACAAAACATATACCATGTATATACATACTTAAGTGGTCTTATTACAATACTCAGTAGCGATGTGAGTATGCAAACTCACTTATTGAAGTATATGTACAAATTTATACAAATATTACATACTACAATACATGTGGTACAACTGTATTGTAGTCTCGCCTCCCATGGTAGTCTCTAGTCGTGCTTCACTCCCGGTACATCCCAGGCTTCCATCCGGTCGAACGTGTAGTCCTCCTGACAGAATCTGGAACATAGGGTCTTCCCGTAGGCTTGTAGTCGGAATCGGATGATGATCCGAGGGAAAAATCTGTGTTCATGAACTGGTCATTCAGTGCATCATAATCCACCCATCGGGTGTACTCCCCGGTGACTCCGCCATAGGTATCTCCACCATCAGTATCAGACTCAATCAGCATCGGATACCCCTCAATATCTCCTCTATTATACTGATTGTTCTGGAACTGGGTTGTGGCATCATCATTCATCTCAGGATTATATCTAACCGAATCACTATGGTTTCCAGTATCTGATCCCCAACGCCAACCTGTTGAGTTTTCTATAGGAGTCACGGAACGCTGATGGTTTCCGGATTCCTCTCCACCCTCGTATCCTCCATAGGAGTTACTAGGAAAGTACCTAGGTGTAATAGGTGTGGTTTGTTGTTCTGGATGGTCAATACTAATGTAGTCACCAGCTGAGTAAACTGGTGTATGAACCACTCCCTCCATGGGTTCCTTTCCTTTTGTCTCCTCCTTGGGCTCAGTGAACTCTTCCAACATTGTGTCAATTGCTCCCGACAAATGTCGGTTCAACTGAAAGAACAATGTCAGTAGGTTGCGACAATTATCCATGTACTTAGCGGCTTCTACTGGTTTGCGTTTAGCATACTTGAGGTGGTTAAGCATAGGATCATCTTCCTCCTCCATATGAGGAATATGAGAGAATTCGGAACCAATAAGCTCCTTCGTCTTATGTTCCCGAATATCAGTGATGGCTCTCATTATGGCAATGTGGTAGGCTGTTTGGATAGTTCTAGCCTCACCAGCTGGCATCACTACACTCATTCCTAGGGATTCTGGAAGTCTTAATCCTACCCTACACTTCGCTAACACTGTACCGTCGTAGTACATGTATTTTGTTACTTGGATTTGGGGATCGCACCCAAATTCAAGCAACATAGCACGAAGAATATCCGCGAGTCCTCCGTCATATTCACTCAGGTTTGATTCCATCACTTTCACGTTACGTCCCGAACGTGAACTTGCCATAGTTGGCTGTAGAAAAGAAAGAATATAAGATTAGTAATAATGCATCATAATAGAGATAATAAAGAATTATCGCACTAAAATATATGATTGTTTTATTCTCAAGTGAATATACACCATATTTTTAGAGAATTCTTTACTAATCCTATTTGACTCCTAACGTTTTCGTCCCATTTACTAGGTTCCAACCTAAGGTCAAAGCTTTTGCTCTGATACCAACTGTGGTGACCCTGCATACCACTGCATGTTGTAGTATGCCAGTCGTTGATATAACATTCGCGAAGTACCAATCCGCAAATATTACATCCCTCAGAGTAGTACAACAGAACATAGCAGGTCCATAACTCATTCATACATTATTACAAACCATATGTACATATCATCCTGGAGCTCCTCTTGGGTCCTGAGAGGGTTACTCCTGGGTTCGAGGCGAACCCAACTTAACTTACAATATAGAAGTCTCACGAGACTATACATTTATTCCAACGAGCAGTTAAATACTAGGAGTTCGGACTGCTCGGGTACTACTAATACTACTACTAGGTCTAAGATTGTTCTCCTCCGGAACCCTCCCCGGTTCCGTAGACTATCAGGTAGTCTACACCTTCAACACCTCCAGAGAGGTCTGGTTCTTCGTAGCCGATGATGTCGGCTCCTTCAGGGTTGTCGTTGTCCTCCTCCAGATGGTTCAGACAATCTAAGCAGGGGATTTAAGAGTGGTATGAGTACGAGCGTACTCAACAAGTTCATATTAGGAAAGAGGTGTTTAATGCACTATCTACGATACCAGACCAGAAAGTCTGATACCATGCAGGTTTTAATAACCATTTCTTCAAAAGGTTTCTTTTATTCAGAAGAACTATGTCCGTCAGCCTTCACCGGTTGACTAGAACTTCATGGAGTTCCTTTCCGGCAGCGCAGTTCCAAATCCCGGAACAAGGAGTGACTGGTCACGATTCGTTACACTCTGCAGAGGTGTGTTGCTTTACCCATAAGAGATCTTAATCTTGGTGCCAACCGGGCAGCTTTCCCGTCCACACTTCCTTTGGTGTGAGGCCCGGTATAAGGTCTTAGCCGTTCATATTCCTCCGCTACCTCGCACACCCACCCTTTGTTGCATACCCCGACCCTGGGTCCTCGTCGGTCCTCTTATACCAATTAAGGATGGACCCCGACCACGACAACAGTTTGGGACTCGTTAACCAAACTCCTTCGCCGGTAGCTGCAACCCATCATAGACCACTTACCGTGGGGAATTAGAATGGGATCCCCACCCCACCGCTTGCCCAACCTGGGTCAAGTGTCTACGGTAAGCGCATCCGTTGATGTACGAGAGGTGGAAATACAATTGGCTACTCCGTCCCACTCCAGATCTTATGGTGAACACGAGTTTTACGGCACAAGAATCACTGGACGACATTTGTTGTTTAATCCTAGATGGATATAAACCCTCGCAATGGAACCTCCACCATATCAACACAATCCATGGTTCCATTGCCCACCACATAGTCATATTCATAGTTATGAAAATAGTGGTTTTGCTTTTTATGCAATAGTGATAAACATATACTTTGCAAGTAATTTGGTAAAAATACTCAAATGACATGAGCAAGCGATGAACTTTCCTGAACACTGCAAAGTGTTGCAGTTGGATGGTGTGGACTGACCCTTGTCCTCTGTTGCTGAAAAATAGCATCATTGTCCGATAAGGGCAATGGTTAAAGAAGCAATTATGCATGATTCAGCTTTTAGGGTTGTTCCCCCCTTCGGTGTTTTATTATTTTATGTGGAAGGTTAATACTAAGAACAATTTAGGGATACTCTGTTTAGGGTAAAATACAACCTTGAAATGTTGTCAAGGTGTTTTGAATGTCCAATAATATTTATGGACTTATTTTTAATATTAAAAATATAAAGTGTGGTTTAAATGATTAATTTAATCATTAAATTTGGGCTTAATCATATTTGTCTTTAAAATTCTATTTCATAATTTATTATGATAGAGAATTTTATGCTGAGTGATTTTCATATTTTTAATTATTTTTTTAGAGCTATTAACAATTTTCTATGAATTATCAAAGTTTCAGCATTTTTTATTTATTTGTGAAAAGACACAAATGCCCCTGGGCCCACCTGTCGGTGCAACCTAGTGGGTTAACCCTAACCCGAGCCGTCCTTGGGCTCGGTCGGTCGCACCGACCCCTTCTCCCCCACTAGCGCACGAACCCTAGCCCTTACGAGCTCGCGATCCCCGTCGTGTTCCCTTCGCCGAATTACCCGGACAACTCCGCCGCCGCCGCCGGCGAGATCGGTGGATCTGAACCGCCTCTCGACGGCGGACACGATGGTCCGCGTCGATCGACGCTCGCGTCCTCGTTCGCTCGCCTCGACCCTCCAGTGCTCTCGACTCGGCGCCGCGCCGCCGTGCGCTGGAGATGCCGTGGTCCTCTCCCGGCGCTTCTGGTGCCATGACGCCACCGCGAGCCTCGCCGTGGTGGTGCTGGAGCTGCGGCTCTGCCGCGGCCTGGCCTGGCTGGCGCCGCCGTTCGCCCGGCGTGTGCCGCCGTGGCCGCCCCGCCGTGTTCGCCGCCCACTTCACATGTGAGTGCTCCACGCCTCCTCCTATCTCTCTCACTCGCTCCTTCTTCCTCGGCCTGCTCGCTATGCGTATGTGCCGCGTCTATGGCCAGTGTGTGTGCCTGCTTTCTCTCGGCCATGGCCATTGTTTCCAAGGCCATGCCGTGCTTGTAACTGCTGTGCATAGCTCGCCTTGCTACAACTATGGCTACTGTGCGTATTTCCTAGGCTATGGGCTTGCTTATGCTTGCATTTCTTGCTTGAAACTATCCCTGTGCCTCTGTGCTTGATACTACTATTGCTAGATCATCAAGTGTATTCAATTACTTGCCCTGGCTTGATTATGGTGTGTAATCCTTGCAAATTTGCAAGTGCCAGTGCCTCTGGTATGCTTTCCTGTGTGCTCTAATTCATGGAGATGCTCCACTGAGCATAGCTGTGCCTGTACAGCTCTATCCCTTGATGAACTGCTACTGGATACTTTGATATCTAGCTTATTTGATTATCTGTGATGTATTTGTTCATGTCCTGTGGCTGATTTAATTATCTGGTTCATGTGTTGATGCTATGCTTGGCTGTGGTGATCTGTAGCAAGAGCTAGTGATGCTCTGATGATCAATTTATCATTACTTGCTTGTGAGCAAGTGTGTGCTCCTCTCTGTGACTCACTGGTGCTCATCCAGTGCTGTTTGTGCTTCATACAGGCTTAGCCTGTGTATGCTGGTGCTTGTCCAAGCATCGTGGATGCTTGCAATGATCCATTGGATCATCCGCAAGACCCTGTGCATCGTGCTTCTGTTTCATTTATCTGCTTAATTTGCCTTTGTATTTGGATAAATGATGTGAACTGTGATACAGTGATGATCATATCAACTTAATTTGCTTGGGCTAGAGGGACGCCAACAATTTTTGGGGACCCTAGCCCACTCTGAACCCCTCTGAGTGATGATGATTGCTGGGCTTGGTGGTTTGACTATTTTGGGTGGTTGAGGCCTCAGCAGCCATTCTTGGCTGCTCAGAAGCTCCCACCCCGTTGGTTGGCTATGTCTTGAGAATACATCACTGGACAATCCATTATTGATTTCCAGGAGTTTCTTGTTGACAAACATAAATAGACATTTTACAGTCTATCAACTGATGGTGTAGTTAGCTATAGGTTGCCAAGTGAACTGTGTAGCTAGCTAGGGATTAACTCCATGATGGATTTCTCTGATTGTGTCCCTGTGTGGACACAACCAGTGTTCCCTGGATGATTTCCTTCTGGCTTTTCCTATGTTTGCTTGCACCAAATGGCTAGGTAGCCATATGATGACAAAAACAGGATTTCCTACCCTTCTGTGTTCCTGTGATGCATAGCATGCTTAGATATGAGCAAGACATGATCTTGCTCAGGCTGTTGGGTGTTATACCTCACTCCAGCTCCTAGAAATATTGTTGGTGTAGAGGATTGCTTCTAGTTAGTTTCAGTGCTTGCCCTGCTCCTCCTAGTGGCTTGTGCTTGTTCTACTCCATGGTTTGATGCTCAACAGAAAACGTTCTTTGATAGAGCTGTTTCTAGATGAGGTTGCTGGCTATGAGTTCTTCCTGTTCTAAGTGTTCTTGCTATCTGGTGACTTACCAAGTTGCCCGTCGATGAATGAGCTGGTTCTGGCGGTGGAAAAGGTTTTATATGAACTCTCTTTTGCTCCCTGGTCAACAGCTTGGCCTGGCCACACTTGGTGACTCCTCTATGTGCTTATGTGTTGTTCAGCATGCACACATGCAGTGTGAGCTTCCTGTGTGTGTGTGTGCGCACCTGATGCTTTGAACTTCGCTTGGAGAGGATCAGCTCGGCAGGGTTGATCATATCTGCTCAATTTCCCTTTTCTTTCTAACCTGCCAAGCCACTTGGCATAACACTTGTTTTATTTTCTTTGTGTTTGTGTGCAGGGATCAAGATGATGATCAAATGGACATGAAGATCACCAAGCTCAATACTAAATGAAGATTAGCTTGTAGTTTTAGGATAGATCAATATATTGTACCTTTCTTTTTATTTTTCTATTTTTCCAATTCTTGTAATGTGTTGTAATATTCATTTATCTTAATTATGAATATTGTAAAGACAATGTATATTGTGTGTTAATCAATAAAGCTCAAGGTTTTCTCTAATGAGCTTTATTTATTATATGTATCATTCATAATGTGTAATACTATTATTTACTTAATGAATTTCCTTACAATTAAATTATGCGAGATTTATTTAATGTTTGAATTTGAAATTCAAATTCAACTTTGGTTTGAATTCAATCATGCAACTTAATTTTAAATTCAATCATGCAACTTAAGTTTGATGCAATCTCTCCCCTCTCTTCTCAAAACTCTAGTTTAGGTGAATAAGGAACAAGTTTGTCGCACTCTCGAAACCCTAACCCTGTAAGGTGTCAAGAGAGAAACTTGTCCCCCTTCGATGCAGTTTTTGTTTAAAAGCGCGAAATTTCCCCAGAATTTGCAATGCAATGCACATTCCTTTCTAAAATGTACCCCTCGATCGTCTCTAAACCTGGGACATTACAGTGTCCGACTCAGAAGAGATCTGCTATCGAAACGGCCGGCAAATCGAGCGGCGACGGAGGGGTGGGAGGCGCGGGAGGGAAGGCGCGATGAGAAATAAAAGGCGTGAACCAACCGTTCACAGTGCCGAAGACGAGAAATAAAATGCTTTACGTTTTGTCTGGCATGCCCGAAGCGTTCCTTGTGGACCAGGGACGGGCTCGGGGCGCCGAACACCGTATTGGGTCGCGTCGGACGGAAGGAGGATTTGGAACGTGCAGCTGGAAACGAAAATTTATCCGGGGCGCCCTAAATACCTTTGGGTGCCGTTTTGAGGACGCGGCTGGAGATGCTCTTAGATTAATGACTTGGTCACTTTTAGCATAGACTATGAGCAAAATTGCTAACCAAAATGGCATGACCTCCATTCCAATTGGGCCATCATGCATGACGTGACCAAGAAAAGCCATTAAAGTACTAAAGTTTCAGAAGAGGCAAAAAAATGATCTAAATTTTTGAAAAGAGTCATTCAGGATCTCCTCCTGCATGTTTTCAGTTGTTCATTTCGTAGCCTTGTTTCTCAGTTTTCTCAATTCTTTCTATGGTTTGCGGCGACCACTAGTGGAAACATGGCCTTTTGCACCGGTTTTTAAAGGCCATATGCGCCGGATGGGCAACCGGTGCAAACCATCCGGTGCAAAAGGCCCCCCCCTTTTGCACCGGTTGGCTTACGAACCGGTGCTAAAGGGGTCTCCACGTGGCCGGCTGTGGGGCGCTCGGCGGGGAAGCTTTTGCACCGGTTCGTAATACGAACCGGTGCAAAAGGGTTGGGCCGCGGCAGCATTTTAGTGCCCTTCCCTGCCGCGGCAGACTCTGCCGCGGCAGGGAATTGCACTAAAACGCTGCCGCGGCAGAGACTCTGCCCCATTCGAAACACGGTATAATATTAATAATGCAGACAATTCAAATATATATATATATAGGAAACCATTATATTACATATATCGATCAAAGTGACACACGTTCATGCATATATATATGTCTACATCAACTTTGATACTGGATGTCGGCCACATAGTGTTCTCCGTCTGGAGCTAAGACTTGCTCAACTAAGAATCCCGCCAGCTCTTCTTGAATTGCTCGTACACGCTCGGTTGCTAGAAGACCGTCCCGCAACCGTTGGATCTAATAATTTGAAGAAGGTACGGTGGTCAATATATATGTGTGTGTATGTGAATGAAACAGAAGGTGATAAAATAAAGCCATGAATGTTGTTTACTTACATCAAGTTGTTCCAAAATGTCCCTCTTATGGTGGGTATTCTGGCGGATGAACTCGCAAACGTAATACCCGCATAAATTATTCCCGTCCTCCTGCCTCAAGCACTTTACGAGAACAAAATTCAATCAAAATAATATATATATAATCAAGGATGATAATAATGGTATTGAAACTAGAATCATCAAAGAGATGCGCGGCGTAGCCAGTATTACTTACCGGTACTTGTTTTATTCGAAGTTCTTTATTCTTTAAACCCGGAGACTTGTTGGTGAACCGTTTCCAAGCCTTGAGGAGGATATCAGCCATGTCCCCCCACGCCTCAAGGGGTTTACTCTTCGAGTCCATGACTTCTACTATCCCGGTGTCGGGTTCAATGACTAGCAGGATATAGTGAAACCTGCGGACACACATATATATGCATAACTCATCAATTACACTTAACACATGGAGTAAGCGAAAAAGATTTAATGTGTGAAGACAGTAACACTCACGAGAAGTTGTAAGGAAATAGTATTGCCCTTTTGTATGAGTTTTTCCTTAAGACATATACCAAGTTATTCTCTGTGTCCTTGGGAGAGTTGTGGACAGTATACCCATTCACGGTATATGGGTCAACGAACCCAAGATCATAGATTTGCCCCTTGCGGCATTCGCGGATCTTCATTCTGCATAATACAATGAGAGTATGGTTATATGCATGCAATGGACGAGCCGCGGTAGAGACTTAATTACATAAATAATACTTACAGACAGTAGGCACTCAGCAGAGATTTGTCGAGGGCGTCTTGGTTGAATAACTGAAATAATTCACAAAATTCGATGTTCATCACGTCATTTCGCCCGTAGTGCTCATCTGTGATTGCCACCATGATCCAGTTCTTACCATCCTTACATTTTTCCATGTACCAATTATGCAGTCTTCGCAGTTGCGTTGATAGATTAGGCAACTCCTCAGCTCTGACAAGAGGTTGCCCGTACTTGTACTGGTATGCTATTTGGACATCATCACCCGTAGTTGTACTCAGGAATTCTGCATCGATGCGGCTTAAGTACTCAGGAATACTCATACCGACCGCATCTGCCTCATCTTTGTATAGTCTTACCATCTCCGGATCAAAGCACGCTGTGACATCGGGATACACTTGGAGCGGGGGGCACGAGTTTTTCTGGTTTCCAAGCTGGGGAACTGGTTTCCCGTCTACCTTACTTTTTTCCCACCGATCTCTTGCTAACACATTTGACTTGCGAATAGACCGGTCATAGTTCGATGAAAGACTTGGCTCAGGTTGATGAAGGCTCTTCAGCAGTTTCAACTTCTTTTCCAGAGATATAGCTGGCTCCGGCTCAAGCTGGGGCTTTTTCAATTTCAACATTTGTTGCTTGTGTTGTTCAGCTACGATCTTGGCATTTTCCTCAACTGTATAGTCATAAGGTCTCTTGGGAGGAACCTTAGGCACTCTTGGGAGGGGCTCTTGTTTGCGTCTCGGTGATCTGTTACGACTCAGCTGTGTCGTAGCGGACCGCCTAATTTTGCTCTTAGACTTGGGCTGCGGCGGCGGAGAAGGCTCACGCGGCGGCGGAGAAGGCTCACGCGGCGGCGGAGAAGGCTCACGCGTCGGCGGGGAAGGCTCACGCGCCGGCGGGGAAGGCTCACGCACTGGAGACGGCTGCATCGGTGGAGAATGCTGCCTCGGTGGAGACCTTGTTGGCGCCTTCCAACCCGGAATCACAATGAATTCTTTTCGCCATAGAACTGTAGTGTTCTTGGCTTCTCCCAGCTCTAGCAAATCCCCTTCACCGGCTGGGTGGTCAAGCCTCAGCGGCCCATACCCATCCATAACTTGATCCACCCCGGCAACAGCGTAGCCAGGTGGAACCGGCTTGAAGTGGTATCTTTGATCGGGTACTGGCGGTAAGACATAGCCGACCGCCGCCTTGAGCGTTAAGTAGCCCATCGTTTGGAAATGTAGCTCACAAGGTGTAGACTCTGTGATAAAGTCCACAGGGTAGAGATCAAGATCCATCTGCGGTTCCACAGGGGAGGGAGGAGCCATCTGTGCATCATCACCAGGCAGCTCCGTGGAAGCCACGCTGCTTTTCCGCTGAGATCCCTGGCCGGTAGCATCGAATGCAACTTCTTCTATCTGCGGATTAGGTTGAGGTTGGGTGACTGTGACTGAGCCTGACATTATCATCCTCACTTGCTCCTCTAGCTTAGCAACGCGTTCGTGAACCACATCCTTTTGCCTCTGACGGCTTCTATCGGGATATTTCTTCGTTTCTGCAGGAAACCCAATACACCACGGCTTGCCACCTGATGTGGTTCGTGTTCGTCCTGAGTGTTCAGGATTCCCAAGGGCGCGTGTGAGCTGGTCCTTCTCTCTTTCGGGACGGAACTTCCCCTCTTCAACTTCCTTTGCAACATTTCTAAAGGCTTCGATGGGAAGTGGGTTTTCCTTATGTCTTTGTGTATATATGCATAACCCTTGTGCGTCCAACGTGCCCCCATGCGCGTAAAACCAATCCCTTGACCGCTGGTTCCATTTCAGTACCTCTGGCTGGATCCCCTTTTTAATTAGCTCGTTCTCCCATTTCTCCCACTTAGGTCTGCCAGCATTGTAGCCTCCTCGCCCCATGGTATGGAAGTACATCTTATTAGAAGCATTTTTCGTATTGGTGTCAGACCTTTTCTTTGCCTTGTCCGATTTCTTTAACTTCACAAATTCCTCCCAGTGGTCTTTTATCTTCTCATAGGGGCCTTTGAAATCAGGAGTCTTCCCTTTCTTGACAAAGAAGCTGTCCAATTTCTTCTTGTAGTCGTTGAACTGTACTGCCATCTTCTTAAGAGCCCACTTCTTAACTCTTCGCTGTACGCTATTCAGCTCGGGATCCTCAGGGTCTGGCCTGTCATTCTCACTATCAGAGTCAGTTGGCTCCGGAAAGATGAAATTTTTCAGCAGATTCCTAAACATCACACTTTTTAATCTCGTGTCGACATAAGTAACTCCTTCGCCCCCCTTTACAGGTTTCTTCCATTCTTGAGTGGTGATCGGGACGGTGTCCCTAACAATAACTCCACATTGACTTACAAACTTTTTTGCGAACTTCTTGGGAGAAATCGGTTCGCCATCTATCGCGATTTCCGTGATGGTGCACCTTTCATGGTCTTCCATCTTTCTGGCCGCGCCTCGTTTAGTTCTGCCAGTAGAGTTTGTTGATCGGGAGGTCTAAAAGAAGAAACAACGTTAATACATGTATATGCACAAATCTGGAGGCTTGGTTAATTAATATTTATACACCTCGGCGGCGTCGTGAGCTTCTCCCTCGCAGTCGTCACCTTCTCCCTCACCGGAGCCGTCTCCACGGTTGTCTTGCTCATCTTCCTCACCGGAGGCGTCTCCACGGGTTCGCTCGTCTCCCTCGCCGGATTGGTTTAGGTAAAAAGAGGTGATATCCTCATCATCACGGATAATCTCCTCGACCATGTATTCTTTTTCTAGGTCTCGTTCCATAGTTTCTGCAAAGACTTACAAGTTATTCTAACCAAGATAATGATATAAATAAATGATCAAATATTAGAGTTACACATATATATAAGTGCAAATAAAGGATAATGCTGAATACATAATCAAAGATCTGAGTTACACATATAGCTCGATCGGTCCCTAATACATCACACTACAAGCTCTCAACGGCGCCGACCGGGTCCCGAGCCGCGCCGGGTGAACACCCAAAGCCACGGAACAGTAACGGGAGCATAGCTAACATGAGATCCCTGCATAACTGACCATCCGGTCCTATACATGGTGTCTAACGCATACATGTAACGGCGAACATGCTCATCCTCCGCTGCAATGCGCTGAGCTACCACCTCCGGCGGGGCCGGCTCCCTCTGAAACGAACGTGGCCCATAAGACCTCCACCAGAGAATATCCGGGTCGACGACGGGACCCGGATTCCGCACCAAGGTGCGCGCCCCGGAAGATAACACCTCCCAGTGCCACCCCGGCGGAGCCCAGTCCCGAACTTCCCCCAACTGCCGCAACTCCTCTAAAATTGTCCTAGCTCCAGGACGCGGCGGGCGCGGCATCGTATGCAAACTAATATTGAATTTGAATAAATTACTTATGAATATATATATATCTTAGTAACAAATACTACTATTTTTAAATTTCACTACTATTTCTAACTAAATTAATCTAACATATTATAAATTCTAAATTCTAAATTTCTAAATTTCACTACTATTTTTAAGATTCTAAGATTTATCTAACATATTCTAAATTCTAAATTTCTATATTTCACTACAATTTTGTAACATTTTTATCTAACATATTCTATATTCTAAATTCTAACAAATATTTTCTAACTACAATTTGTCTAACATATATTTTCTAACTACAATTTTCTATATCTTAGTAAAAAAAATTGTCTAACATATATTTTCTAACTACAATTTTCTAACATTTTTATCTAACATATTATAAATTCTATATTCTAAATTCTAACAAATATTTTCTAACTACAATTTTCTAAATAGATCTAACTAAAATTTATCTAACTTATATTTCTAAATTTAACTACTAAATTTTCTAACTAATTAAAACAAAAAAGGAAAAAAAGGAAAAGACGGCGGGCTCACCTCTAGCAGCTGCCGCGCCGAGCGGGCGGCGGCTGGCGGCGCGGGCGGGGCGGCGCGCGGGGCGGCGGCTGCGCAGGGCGGGGCGGCGCGGGCGCGCGGGCGGGGGGGCGGCGCAGCGCGCGGTCGGGGCGGGGCGGCGCGGGCGCGCGGACGGGGAGGAGAGGCGGCGGCGCGGTCGGCGGCGCGGCGGCGGGCGGGGGAGGCGGGGCGGGCGGCCGGCGGGGCGGCGCGGGCGGGGAGTGGCGCGGCGCGGACGGGGCGGCGCGGCGAGGGGAGGCGGGCGGCGCGGGCGGCGCGGGAAAGCGGCGCGCCTAATTTGGTCCTCGCGAAGAAAGGGCGCGCATATTTTCCCGCACGACCGGCGCCGGTTATTTTACGACGCAACGCCGGTTATTTTCCCGCCACGACGCAACGCGCCTTTTGTATTTTCCCGCCATTTATTTTTCGTGTTTCGCGTGGGATAGGTTCCCGCCACGACGCGCGCGTGGTAGGTTCCCGTCAAACGACGCCGCGCGGGATATTTTCCCGCCACGACGACGCGCGGTATATTTTCCCGCCACGACGCAAGCGGCGCGCGGTATATTTTCCCGCCACGACGCAAGCGGCGCGCGGTATATTTTCCCGCCACGGCGCCGCGCGGGATATTTTCCCTCTATAAATAGTACGTCCCCGTCTCTCCCACTTCGATCATCACCAAACCCTAGGCCATTGCACAATGCCCCCAAAGCCGCAGCTGCCGCCGGTGGAGGTGGACCCGCAGCTCGCGGAGATAGAGGAGTGGGAGGAGCTGCAGCGGCAGGAGGCGGCAGCAAGGAGGGCAGCAGAGGATGAGGTGGACCCGCAGCTTGCAGAGATAGAGGAGTGGGAGGAGGCGGCGCTAGCGGCTACCATAGAAGCATTTGAGAGGCAGAGTCTCCAGGAGCTGCATAAGCGGCCGCGTGTGGCGGATCTGGATAGTGAGGAGATGTATAAGCGTCGTCGTGAGGAGGAGCTGCGGCAGGAGGCGGCAGCCAGGAGGGCAGCAACGGATGCGCGGAAGAACTAGTAGAAGTTGTTATTATTTTAGTTTAAATTTAGTTAATGTTAAATTTCAATAAAGTCGTTGTCGTTGTTTTAGTTTAATTAAGTTTAGTTAATGTATCTTGTTAAATTTCAATAAAGTCGTTGTCTTTAGTTTATATACCCTTTTATCCCGGTTCCTGGCTTGAACCGGTGCTAAAGATGGTGGATTGGTCTCCGGCGAAGCTTCTCGAAGATGTCTTAGATGGCTGGCCGTCTTAGACATCTTCGGAAGCTTTGCCCGAGTAACTCTTCCCGCAAGTCCCGCTCGGAAGCTGCTAGCTAGTATATATACCCAACAACCAGTACCTAGGGTAATTAAAGAGGGCTTCTGGGAGCTTCTCGAAGGAAAGAGCATTTAGTTCAAACGACCAATATAATGTTACTGATACATATCACAACAAACGCTTCACAATATGAGCTCATCAAGGTACAGGATAATAATTAATACATTATGATCGCTTCGACCGTAACCATGGAGTATCTTCAGCATTTAACGCGATGGTTGGATCAATGTTCACTCTGAAGGGTGGAATTTCAGCAAACTTATTATAATCCTCTGACATGTCTGTCTTGTCCTCGACTCCCACGATGGTTCTTTTCCCTGAAAGAACTATGTGACGCTTTGGCTCATCGGATGAGCTCGTTTCCTTATGTTTTCTTTTCTTCGGTCTGGAGGACATGTCCTTCACATAGAAAACCTGAGACACATCATTGGCTAGGACGAATGGTTCGTCTCTGTAACCAAGATTGTTGAGATCCACTGTTGTTATTCCGTACAGCTGGTCTACCTTTACCCCTTTTCCATCAAGCTTGAACCATTTGCACCGAAACAAAGGGATCTTAAAATTAGGTCCATAGTCAAGTTCCCATATCTCCTCTATGTAACCATAATATGTGTCCTTTTCCCCACTGTTAGTGTTTGTTGCATCAATGCGGACACCACTGTTTTGGTTGGTGCTCTTTTTATCTTGGGCGAACGTGTAGAAGGTATTTCCATTTATCTCGTACCCCTGGAAAGTCAGTATAGTCGAACATGGTGACCCGGCCAACAAGTACAATTGATCATCAATGGCGTTGTTATTCATGAGATGTGTTCGGAGCCAACCGCCGAATGTCTGCATATGTTTATGTGTAATCCAGTCTTCAGACTGCCCCGGATATTCGGAGCGTACAATATTCTTGTGATCAGTGATATACGGGGCCACCAAGGTGGAACTTTGTAGAACTGTGTAGTGTGCTTGAGTGAAAGAAATGCCGTCCCTACATATCATTGATTTCCTTCCTAGCGTGCCTTTTCCACTTAGTCGCCCCTCATGTCGCGATTCAGGAACACCAATCGACTTAAGGTCAGGAATAAAGTCAACACAGAACTCGATGACCTCCTCTGTTCCATAGCCCTTGGAGATGCTTCCTTCTGGCCTAGCACGGTTATGAACATATTTCTTTAAGACCCCCATGAACCTCTCGAAGGGGAACATATTGTGTAGAAAGACAGGACCGAGGATGGCAATCTCTTCGACAAGGTGAACCAGGAGATGTGTCATAATATTGAAGAAAGATGGTGGAAACACCAACTCAAAGCTAACAAGACATTGCACCACATCCTTCTGTAACCTTGGAAGACTAGCTGGATCGATTACCTTCTGAGATATTGCATTAAGGAATGCACATAGCTTCACAATGGGTATTCGAACATTTTCCGGCAGAAGCCCCCTCAGTGCAACCGGAAGCAGCTGCGTCATAATAATGTGGCAGTCATGCGACTTCAGGTTTTGGAATTTTTTCTCCGCCATATTTATAATTCCCTTTATATTTGATGAGAATCCAGACGGCACCTTGATACTGTAAAGGACTTCAAAAAAGATTTCCTTCTCTGCTTTGGTAAGAGCGTAGCTGCCAGGACTTAAGCGACTCCCTGTATCCGTCTTGTAATCCTGTTCTTGCTTGTTCTTTGGGACTTTCATACGATACTGGTCCTCCCTTGCTTCTGGTGTATCTTTTGTCTGCCCATACACGCCTAAGAAGCCTAGCAGGTTCACGCAAAGATTCTTCGTCACATGCATCACGTCGATTGAAGAGCGGACCTCTAGGACTTTCCAATAGGGTAGATCCCAAAATATAGATTTTTTCTTCCACATGGGTGCGTGTCCGGTAACAACCTCTTTGGGAACAGATTTTTTCTTCGAAGCCTTTTTTTGGGAACAGATTGGCCGCCAGGACCCTTTCCAAATATTACTTTTATGTCCTTGACCATATCAAGTAAAGCATCACCTGTACGGAGTTCAGGCTTCTCCCGGTGATCTGCCTCACCTCCGAAATGATTGCCTTTCTTTCTGACGGGGTGCCTCTTTGGAAGAAATCGACGATGCCCCAGGTACACAACCTTCTTACATTTCTTCAAATAAGCACCTTCGGTCTCATCTAAGCAGTGCGTGCATGCATTGTATCCCTTGTTTGTCTGTCCTGAAAGGTTACTAAGAGCAGGCCAATCATTGATGGTCACGAAAAGCAACGCTCGTAGGTTGAATGCCTCCTGTTTGTACTCATCCCATGCAAGAACACCTGGTTTGCTCCACAACTGTAAGAGTTCTTCAAATAATGGCCGTAGGTAAACATCAATGTCGTTGCCGGGTTGCTTTGGGCCTTGGATGAGCACTGGCATCATAATGAACTTCCGCTTCATGCACAACCAAGGCGGAAGGTTATAGATACATAGAGTTACAGGCCAGGTGCTATGACTGCAGCTCTGCTCCCCAAAAGGATTCATTCCATCTGTACTTAGACCAAACCTTAAGTTCCTCGCGTCATCTGCAAAGTCCGGGAACTCTCTATCGATTTTCCTCCACTGCGACCCATCAGCGGGGTGTCTCACTTCTCGTCTTTCTTACGGTCTTCTTTGTGCCATCGCAACAACCTGGCATGCTCTTTATTTCTGAACAGACGTTTCAACCGTGGTATTATAGGAGCATACCACATAACCTTGGCAGGAACCCTCTTCCTAGGGGGCTCGCCCTCAACATCACCAGGGTCATCTCGCCTGATCTTATACCGTAGTGCATTGCATACCGGACATTTTTCCAAATTTTCGTACTCATGGCGGTAGAGGATGCAGTCATTAATGCATGCATGTATCTTCAGCACCTCTAATCCTAGAGGGCAGAGAACCTTCTTTGCTTCGTACGTACTGTCAGGCAATTCGTTATCCTTTGGAAACCTCCTCTTCATTATTTTCAGTAACTTCTCAAATGGCTTGTCACATATACCAGCTTCTGCCTTCCATTGCAGCAACTCCAGTGTGGCACCGAGCTTTGTGTTGCCATCTTCGCAATTTGGGTATAACTTCTTTTTGTGATCATCTAACATGCCCTTTAACTTTCGCTTCTCGTTTTCAGTTTCTGCATCTCTGTGTGCATCAGCGATGGCCCGACGAAGATCATCATCAACGGGCTCATCTGATGCCTCTTCATCTTGATCACCTCCACCTGCCTCCTCATCTTCATCATGCCCTGTTGCAGTATCACCGTAGTTAGGGTACATATCATCATCCTCTTCTTCTTCGTCGTCGTTTTCCATCATAACCCCTCTTTCTCCATGCTTGGTCCAACAATTATAGCTGGGCATGAAACCTTTCCAAAGCAGGTGGGAGTGAATGACTTGCCATTCAGGGTATTGCTTTAAGTTCCGGCAATCAACACATGGACAACATATATAACCATCCGCCTGTGGGTTTTCCTCAGCCACACGGAAAAATTCTTTCAGGCCCGAAGTGAACTCGGGCAGACGTCGGTCAACGTACATCCATTGCCGCCGGTTCATCTACATCAAATAATTAAGTTTATCAAAAAACCATTACAAAACATCATAATATATATATATATATATAGTGGATATTAGCACCGTACAAATGAAAGGATAAAGTTGTTTAACCTTGATTGAGGAGGGAAAGAAAGAGGAGAAAGCTTAAGTGTCGCTCCGGCACCTCATCTCATTTTTGTTTTGTGTAAAATCAAGCGGCATCATTCTCTCAGACATTTCATCGAGCACCTTGTGTGCATGCCAAAGAAATGCAAGGTAGCACTCAACACACACACCTTTCTCCTAGAAAAAGTGAAGTTGTGAATTGGCTAGTTGGAGGTGAGCTGATATAAGGGCTGGGGACCTTTTGCACCGGTTCGTGTTACAAACCGGTGCAAATGAGCTATCTTTTGCACCGGTTTGTAACACGAACCGGTGCAAAAGGTCCTCGGCTGACGTGCCTGGCGACAAACCTTTTGCACCGGTTTGTGTTACCAACCGGTGCAAAAGATATCTCATTTGCACCGGTTGGTAACACAAACCGGTGCAAAAGGTCCCTCGGCCGGCTGCTCCCCACGAACCGGTGCTAATGACCCCTTTAGCACCGGTTCGTGCCAAATCCGGTGCAAAAGCATTCTGGGGCAAAAAACGAAAGCCCTTGTTTCTACTAGTGGACTCTCTTCTTCCTAATACTAGTAGTACAAGTTAACAGCAGCCAGGTGAACCGATCGGGGGGTAAATTAAATCGCTTTAAACCATCAAATTTATGTCACGCCCTTTTCATATTGTAATAGACAGATTAATTAGATAGTCAATTTACTTTGTATATGTATGAAGTGTGTGTCACGCCTTAAAAACGGGCCTATTCGCGATAAAAGAGAACACATATTTACAGAGCTAAAACAGGAGGCACTTTATTTATTATTTTTGCTAGTACAAGTAGTGCTACAAACAAGCATCTTTATTCGTTTTCCCTCCCATTGTACTAGTCCTACTCGTTGCCATTAAGTCCAAATGTGGTTAGCTTCTGCGGAAAAATTGCAAATAGCATGGGTGAGTATGAGGGCATACTCAACAAGTAGATACAACAAGAGAGAATAGATCATCAACGAATTAGCTGGAATGAAAAGAAATTAACAGTTTAATAATCGGAACAGTATTCACGAAAATGAATACAATAACAAAAGAAAATAATTTAGCCTAAACTGACAAGGAAATTATTGATATCAAATATGACAGCAAGCTTCCCAACTCGGGAGTCACAAAGGTGAAATTCCAAACTTTAATACTCTGCAGAGGGGTACTCTGGCGTCGACAGTCTCGGCCATCACCACAAAGGCGCAAGAAGATCAGAGCTCTTTGTCCCACTGAGATCCAGACACCTTGATCTACTGATGATTGTCGCTCCTACGGATTTATCACCGACACATTCCCGAACAAGGGATGTTCTTCTTGGAGAACTCAGATGGTCTCATACCTAAATTGTGACCGGTACGACATGTTTATCGTCGTGACACCAATACCAAAAGATCAACATATTCACAGGTCGATGATACAATCACTATCATGAGATCAATAAGATAACCTCAAGGCTCCACATGAGCTCCTGCCCATTACGTGATTCCAACAAGAATAAAAATATAATGTGTCTCTCTCCAACAACACGATGATCAAAATGAATAGTATCATGATGCATTAATATAGTCAACAGATAATCAACACTATGATCTATCATATAGCAGGAGAACAATATGATCAAGGAGGATTGAGGATCACAGAACAACGACGTAATCAACAGATAATTCATGGACATGGAGAGATATTGATGGAGTGAAATATGGTAGAATACTATTTGCAGGGATCAAGATCAGGAGAACGTCTACTTGCCTCGGTAGACAGAACATAATCCACACTAATAATATATATTCCAATCGATCAACCGCGCCATATACGAGTATCTACATATAATTTAGGTTCTCCTTTGTGGAAAGACATGCATGGCTCAAAGCCTATGTGCATGCTTGCACAAAGAAAGTAGCTTAGATACTTCGGTACTAAATACTTCTATTTATCTCCATCAACACATACATTAGTAATGGAGGACATGCACAAATAATTCAGGTACTCTAGTCACTATGATAAAAAAAATTGCATGCAAAGATTAGCATTTAATATTAATACTAGAAATCTGCGAAATAAATTATGAGCCGGAAATCATCAGATGACCTTAATTATTAATAACTAGAAAGTTCGATTATCACAATGTGTCACTTGAATTTCTAGTAATGTGGCATATAAGCATTTATTTTAGTTATATTCTGGTGATCGATGTGCTAGATTCACTATGCTGTGTATAAATAGAGATCTTGAAGAATCTAATAATAGAAATGGTGGATTAGTTTCTAGCTAGCTCGAGAGGGGTATTCCATTGGATTAGCCGTATGCATACATCAGTATTTCGCGAAAGATAAGATCATGTTACCATATTTTATCATCCTTTTGGTTATAATTGTATACTTCTTTATAACTTATTTTTAGCATATATAATCTGAATAAATGTATTTTCTATTAAATATCAAAATATTTATTTTACCAGCATTTTTTCAATATTTTTGTATGGTTCGTTGTTATATAGTTGTTATGCATATCACTAAAAAGTATACTTGTCTTATACCTGTTTCAAATTATACAAACATATTACATTTATTTTGTATTTTTAACAGTTGCATCAACCATATGGTGTATATGTATATGATGTAGCAATCGATAAACATGTAGTCTATGAAATATCTTAAGAGCGGATTTTGGTTAGATACGCATTTTATTGGAAACTTCTAGTGTATGCATTGAACCATTGGCATGAATCTTTACAAGTTTTTCATGTACAAATGTGTAATGGATTTAGTTACTGTATTATGAATAAATCAGAATAGCATGCACACATTATGAATATACTATATTTAAATTCATCAATTATTGTGGGTTTAGTTTTAAGTTGTTGATGTGTGCATGTTTGCAAGTGCATGGATCCCACATGTGTGGTATTGGTAATTAATTACAATATTTATGGACTAATATTTGCATTGAGTTATACATGGATGGTTTGTCCACTGGAAATCATTGAATATCATATGTTGGTTTCAAGGTTGAAGGATGGATGAAGTAGAAAATTAAGTAGTGATCAAGGTTTAACTTAAGGGGTGATCTCGACATAGGTGAAAGGATCGTATGCCGCACCTAGAGGGGGGTGAATAGGTGCTAACCAATTTTTAGTTCTTTTTCAATTTAGGTTTGACACAAAGGTAAATTCTCTAGATATGCAACTAAGTGAATTTACCTATATGACAAGGTTACCAACTAAGCAAGATATAGCTACGCAATATATAGGAGATAGAGTGGGATAGAGGTAACCGAGAGTGGAGCACGCGTTGACACGGAGATGATTCCCGTAGTTCCCTTCCTTTGCAAGAAGGTACGTCTACGTTTGGAGGAGTGTGGTTGCTACGCAAGCCAAACCAACAGCCACGAAGGCTTCACTCAGATCTCCTGTGAGCAACGCCACGAAGGCCTAGCCCACTTCCACTAAGGGATTTTCTCGAGGCGGAAACCGGGCCTTTACAAGGTTCTTGGGGCACACATCCACAACTGAATTGGAGGCTCCCAAATCTGTAACAATACAACAATCAACAACAACACATCAACACAAATCAACTAGGGAACCAAATAGGAACACTAGCATGAGATCCCTCAAACAAATGAGGGGGAAATGAAAAACGCTTCGGTGAGGATGTAGATCGGTGGCTTCTCCTTCGAATCTCCAAAGATCAAGAGCTTTGGTTGGGGGAGGAAGGAGATCTTGCAAATCTTGTGTTTCTTGAGGTGGCTCTAATGGTGGTGAAGCTTGGCAGATTTCTTGTGCAATGATTGAGCAAAGGGGTAAGGAAGAAGAAGAGGGGTATAAATACCCCTCCCCAAAATCCAGCCGTTGAGCCTTCCGGGGGGCCGGATAATCCGGCCTAAGTTAGGGCCGGATAATCCCCCCGGATAATCCGGCCTCCTGGTACAAAACCAGGACAATGTCCGGTCAAAATCCGGCCCCATACCAGAGCCACTTTTCTTCAGGTCCTTAGCCGTTTTCGAGGGGGCCGGATATTCTTGAAATGTCCGGCCCGGATAATCCGGCCCTGGGACAAAACCAGGACAATATCCGGGCAAATGTCCGGCCCCTATACTGAGCTGATTTCCCTCAAGTCCTTAGCCGAAATTCTGGGGGCCGGATATTTTGGAAATATCCGGCCCGGATTATCCGGCCTGATGAACTTTTTCTGATTCTCTTTGACAGCACTGACCACATCCAACACACACACAAATGTATCTATATAATCCCTGTACCACTTAACCAAACATTAGTATATCACGTACATTGACATCAAACACTCAAAACATAATATGAGAGATGTTCTTTCAATCTCCCCCTTTTTGGTGTTTGATGACAATATACGGATTTGCAAGAGAATCACTATAGAGACAAGCATAATGGCAAAACATAGAGGCACTCCCCCTACATGTGTGCATATAAGAAATTTGCATTTGAATACAAATACACAACACATAGGAGCGAGGTGCCTCAACACAAGAGGTATCCATCATGAGCTCTAACAAGAGACATAAACAAATATGAAGTTGAGATAGGATGCTAGAAATCATACCCATGTGTAGATATATGATACGGAGATATAGCATCACACATAATATAATAGTCTTGATCTCAACATATAGAAATCCGAAAACCATAACAATGTCTCACACCACATAGCACATAGTTTTAAACGGAACACAACCAAAGCAAATAGTTCAAATAAAATGGAACACAAGCAATAAAGGAATGGTAAACGCATATGCTTGTGCCCAAACCATGCAAATCCCCGAGAGAGTTCCTAATAGAACACTTCTCCCCCTTTGGCATCGAAACGCCAAAAAGGGGACAAGCGCGATGCTACTCGCCCCATGGGCATCACTCGGAGGCACGAAGTTGAAGTCGCGCCGTGGTTGCTGGTGTACCATGGCCGACGATTTTGGTCCCTCCGTGGTGCATGTCAAAACTTTTTTTTTCTCGTTTTTGAGGCCACCTAGCCCGACGAAAGCGGCCAAAACGTGGCGTATGGTGGCCCGGGACGTGGTGCATCTCGAAATCTCGGGTTCGCGGCCGAGTCAACGCAAATCCGCACCGCCGAGGGATGTAGGGCCCAGATGGCAGCCTCTCTGGCATTGTTTTTTTCTAGATCGCGCCATCTCGTTCAACGTTCTCCGATCGAGCCGTTTACGATGCAGGATCATGGGTCCCGCATGTCATCCTCTATGAACCAAAATTCTTTCTATTCTTGGATTTTTTTGACCCCCTGATTTCTGGCTACTTCCTTTTTCTTTGATCCCTTGCCGCCTTGGAAACGTTGAGACCGTGCTAAATGGGACCCGCATGTCATCCTCTATGTGCAATCAACTTTCTTTTCTTGGAGTTTTTTTGGCACCTCAAATTTGGTCACTTGCCTTTTTCTTTCGATCCCCTGCCGCCTCTCAAACGGTGATACCGCTGCTGCTAACTTGGGACCCGCATGTCATCCTCTATGTACTATAAAACTTTCTTTTCCTGGATTATTTTTGGCACCTCAAATTTGGTCACTTGCCTTTTCTTTCGATCCCCTCTCTCAAACGGTGATACCGCTGCTGCTAACTGGGACCCGCATGTCATCCTCTATGTACTATAAAACTTTCTTTTCTTGAATTATTTTTGGCACCTCATATTTGGTCACTTGACTTTTTCTTTCGATCACCTGCTGCCTCAAAAGTGATACCGCTGCTGCTAAATGGGACCCGCATGTCATCCTCTATGTACTATAAAACTTTCTTTTCTAGGATTTTTTTGGCACCTCATATTTGGTCACTTGACTTTTTCTTTCGATCACTGCTGCCTCTCAAACAGTGATACCGCTGCTGCTAAATGGGACCCGCATGTCATCCTCTATGTACTATAAAACTTTCTTTTCTTGGATTTTTTTGGCACCTCATATTTGGTCACTTGACTTTTTCTTTCGATCCCCTGCCTCTCAAACAGTGATACCGCTGCTGCTAAATGGGACCCGCATGTCATCCTCTATGTACTATAAAACTTTCTTTTCTTGGATTTTTTGGCACCTCATATTTGGTCACTTGACTTTTTCTTTCGATCCCCTGCTGCCTCTCAAACAGTGATACCGCTGCTGCTAAATGGGACCCGCATGTCATCCTCTATGTACTATAAAACTTTCTTTTCTTGAATTATTTTTGGCTCCTCATATTTTTTCACTTGCCTTTTTCTTTCGATCTCATGCCACGTTTGAAACGTTGAGGAACCTGCAGCTCATGGGACCCGCATGTCATCCTCTATGTACTATAAAAGTTCATTTTCTTGGTTTTTTTCACCATCTGATTTTTGGCAATTTCTTTTTTCTTTTGATCCCCTGCCGCCTCTCAAACGCTGATACCGCTGCTGCTAAATGGGACCCGCATGTCATCCTCTACGTACAATAAAGTTTCTTTTCTTGGATTATCTTTGGCTCCTGATATTTTGTCACTTGCCTTTTTCTTTCGATCTCATGCCGCCTTTGAAACGTTGAGTAAGCTGCTGGCTCATGGGTCCCGCATGTCATCCTCTACGAACAATAAAAGTTTCCTTTCTTGGAGTTATTTTTTACCCATAATTTCTGGCTATTTGCCTTTTTCTTTTGATCTCCTGCCCCCTCTGAAACGATGAGGACGCTGTTGGCAGGTCGGTCCCACATGTCATCCTCTATGAACAATAAAAGTTTCCTTTGATGGATTTATTTTGAACCCCTCATTAATTTCTGGATATTTCCCCTGCCGCCTTGGAATCGTTGAGGATGCTGCTGCCTCATGGGTCCCGCATGTCATCCTCTCAGAACGGTAAATGTTTATTTTCTTGGATTTTGTTGACCAAACGATTTTTGGCTTATTTTTTCTTTCGATCACCTGCGCCTTTAAAACGTTGAGGACGCTGCTGGCTCATGGGTCCCAGCCTCCCCGTACAAGAAACATATGATATCTTGATTATTTTGCAGACAATAAACAATGTATTGCGCTCTGAGCTATTTCAAACGGATAATTAAATCTTTATTTTTACATAAACAAACTTATATGTTGAATCTCCTTGTTTTTTGTTTTTGCGAAGCATAGGACTTTCCTGTTTTTTTAGAAAATTCGGAACTTTCCTGTTTTGGAGTGGGCTGAAATTGTACGAGTCAAAAGGCCAAGCAGGATAGTTCGAAAGCCCAGATGTCCAGATGCAGCCCAATTGAAATCTTTCTTCTTGGATTTTTTTCACCCCCTGATTTCTGGCTACTTCATTTTTCTTTTGGTCCTGTGCCGCCTTGGAAACGTTGAGACCGCTGCTGCAAAATGGGACCCGCATGTCATCCTCTACGTACAATAAAATTTCTTTTCTTGGATTATTTTTGGCTCTGATATTTGGTCACTTGCCTTTTTCTTTGGATCCCGTGCAGCCTCTCAAACGGTGATACCGCTGCTGCAAAATGGGACCCGCATGTCATCCTCTACGTACAATAAACTTTCTTTTCTTGGATTATTTTTGGCTCCTGATATTTGGTCACTTGCCTTTTTTTCTTTCGATCTCATGCCACGTTTGAAACTTTGAGGAACCTGCTGGCTCGTGGGACCCGCATGTCATCCTCTATGTGCTATAAAAGTTTATTTTCTATGGTTTTTTTTCACTCTCTGATTTTTGTCTATTTCCATTTTTCTTTTGATGCCCTGCCGCCTTGGAAACGTTGAGTAAGCTGCTTACACATGGGACCCGCATGTCATCCTCTATGTACAATCAAGTTTCTTTTCTTGAATTATTTTTGGCTCCTGATATTTCGTCACTTGCCTTTTTCTTTCGATCTCATGCCACGTTTGAAACGTTGAGGAACCTGCTGGCTCATGGGACCCGCATGTCATCCTCTATGTGCTATAAAAGTTTGTTTTCTTGGATTTTTTTTCACCCTCTGATTTTTGGCTCCTGATATTTCGTCACTTGCCTTTTACTTTTGATCCCCTAGCCCCTTTGAAACGTTGAGTAAGCTGCTGGCACATGGGACCCGCATGTCATCCTCTATGTACTATAAAACTTTCTTTTCTTGGATTTTTTTTGACCCCTACTTTCTAGCTACTTTCTTTTCTTTTGATCTCAAGCCGCATTTCAAACATTGAGACCGCTGCTGCAAAATGGGACCCGCATGTCATCCTCTATGTACAATAAATCTTTGATTATTTTTGGCACCTCATATTTGGTCACTTGCGTTTTTTTCTTTCGATCTCATGCCACCTTTGAAACGTTGAGTAAGCTGCTGGCTCATGGGTCCCCCATGTCATCCTCTACGAACAATAAAAGTTTCCTTTCTTGGAGTTATTTTTGCCCCCTAATTTCTGGCTACTCTTTTTCTTTTGATCCCCTGCCGCCTTTGAAACGTTGAAAACTTTCTTTTCTTTGATTATTTTTGGCACCTCATATTTTGTCACTTGCCTTTTTCTTTCGATCCCCTGCCGCCTCCCAAACGGTGATACCGCTGATGCTAAATGGGACCCGCATGTCATCCTCTATGTACTATAAAACTTTCTTTTCTTGGATTTTTTTGGCTCCTGATATTTGGTCACTTGCTTTTTTCTTTCGAGACCTCCTGCCGCATCTCAAACGGTGATACGCTGCTGCTAAATGGGACCCGCATGTCATCCTCTATGTACAATAAAGTTTCTTTTCTTGGATTATTTTTGGCTCCTGATATTTGGTCACTTGCCTTTTTCTTTCGATCCCATGCCGCCTTTGAAACGTTGAGGAAGCTGCTGGCTCATGGGTCCCGCATGTCATCCTCTATGAACAATAAAAGTTTCCATTGTTGGAGTTATTTTTTACCCCTAATTTCTGGCTACTTCCTTTTTCTTTTGATCCCCTGCCGCCTTTGAACGTTGAAGAATCTGCTCGCTAATGGGTCCCACATGTCAGACTCTATGGACGATAAACCTTTCTTTTCTTGGAGTTATTTTGACCCCTAATTTCTGGCTATTTTGCCTTTTTTTGGATCCCGTGCTGCCTTGGAAACGTTGAGGATGCTGCTGCCACATGGGTCCCGCATGTCATCCTCTCAGAACGATAAATGTTTCTTTTCTTCGATTTTTTTACCAACTGATTTTTGATTTATTTTTTCTTTCGATCCCCTGCCGCCTTTAAAACTTTGACGACGCTGCTGGCTCATGGGTCCCGATGTCAGCCTCCCCGTACAAGAAACATGTGATATCTTGATTATTTTACAGACAATAAAAAGTGTATTTCGCTCTGAGCTATTGCAAACGGATAAATTAAATCTTTATTTTTACATAAACGAACTAATATGAATCTCCTTGTTTTTGTTTTGTTTTTGCGAAGCATAGGACTTTCTTGTTTTGGAGTGGGCTGAAATTGTACGAGTCAAAAGACGTCCAGCAGGTTAGAAGGCCCAGATGGCCAGGCAGCCCCAATTTATATCTTCCTTATCTTGGATTATTTTTTGATCAAAAGGCCCAGCAGGGGTACATCCTTTTTCTTTTGGTCCTGTGTGCCGCCTTGGAAACGTTGTGGACGCTGCTGCCTCATGGGACCCGCATGTCATCCTCTATGAACTATGAACTCTAAAAGTTTCTTTTTTCTTGGATTTTTTTCACCCCTCTGATTTTTGGCTATTTCCTTTTTCTTTTGTTCCCCTGCCGCCTTGGGACCCGTATGTCATCCTCTATGTACAAAAAACTTTCTTTTCTTGGAGTTTTATTCCCCCTAATTTCGGGCTACTTTCGTTTTCTTTTGATCTCAAGCCGCATATGAAACATTGAGACCGCTGCTGCAAAATGGGACCCACATGTCATCCTCTATGTAAAATAAAAGTTTCTTTTCTTGGATTATTTTTCACGCTCTGATTTTTGGCTATTTCCTTTTTCTTTCGATCCCCTGCTGCTTGGAAACGTTGAGGATGCTGCTGCCTCATGGGTCCCACATGTCATCCACTATGAACAATAAAAGTTTCTTTTCTTCGATTTTTTTCACCCTCTGCTTTTTGGCTATTTCCTTTTCATTTGATCCCCTGCCGCCTTGGAAACGTTGAGGATGCTGCAGCGTCATGGGACCCGCATGTCATACTCTATGTACAATAAAAGTTTCTTTTCTAGGTTTTTGGCTCCTGATATTTGGTCACTTGCCTTTTTCTTTCAATCTCATGCCGACTCTCAAAGGTACAATAAAAGTTTCTTTTCTTGGATTATTTTTGGCTCCTGATATTTGGTCACTTGCCTTTTTCTTTCGATCTCATGCCGTCCTTGAAACGTTCAGACCGCTGCTACAACATGGGACCCTATGTCATCCTCTATGTACAATGAAAGTTTCTTTTCATGGATTATTTTTTGCTCCTGATATTTGGTCACTTTCCTTTTTCTTTCGATCTCATGCCGCCTCGGCCCTCTGAAACGACGAGTAAGTTGTTGGCTCATGGGACCCGCATGTCATCCTCTATGTACAATAAAGTTTTTTTCTTGGATTTTTTACCCCCTGATTTTTGGTCACTTGCCTTTTTCTTTCGATCCTGTGCCGCCTTTGAAATTGTGGACGCTGCTGGCTCATGGGTCCCACATGCCAGCCTCTATGAACAATAATATTTCTTTTCTTGGATTTTTTTTACCCCTGATTTCTGGCTATTTGCCTTTTTCTTTGGATCCCCGACCGCCTTTGAAACGATGAGGACGCTGCTGGCGCATAGCTCCCACATGTCAGCCTCTAAGAACAATAAACATTTCTTTTCTTGGATTTATAGTTGACCCCTAATTAATGGCTACTTCGCTTTTTTTTCGATCCCCAGCCGCCTTAGAAACGTTGAGGACGCTGCTGGCTCATGGGTCCCATATGACAGCCTCTATGAAAAGTAAAACATTTACTTTCTTGGATTTATTTTTGACACCTAATTAATGACTACTTGGTTCTTTTCTTTTGATCCCGTGACACCTTTGAAACGTTGAGGGCCCTGCTGGCTCATGGGTCCAACATGTCAGCCTCTATGAACAATAAGAGTTTCTATTGTTGCATTTATTTTTGACCCCTAATTTCTGGCTATTTGCCTTTTTTCCATTGCCTGCCACCTTAGAAACGTTGAGGACGCTGCTGGCTGGGTCCCACATGTCAGCCTCTTTGTACGATAAAAGTTTCCTTTGCTGGATTTATTTTTGACCCCTAATTTCTGGCTATTTGCCTTTTTCTTTCGAACTCCACCGCCTTTGAAACGTTGATGACGCTGCTGCAAACTGGGTACAATATGTCAGCCTCTTTGTGCGATAAACCTTTCCTTTCTTGGATTTTTTGGACACCTGATTTCGAGCTACTTGCCTTTTTCTTTCGATCTCCTGCCCCCTTTGAGAAACGCCGAGAACGATACTGGTTCGTGGGTCCCACATGTCATCCTCTCTGAATGATAAATGTTGGGGCCGCGGCTGCAAGATACGTCCCACATGTCAGCCTGACTGTTGAATAAACGTTTCCTTTCTCGAATTTATATTTGACCCCTGATTTCTGGCTACTTTGCCGTTTCTTTCGATCCCCTGCATGTCTGCTACTCCACCGAAAAACAGACCGGCATGTATTCATCACAATACTGGTAGCTAATTTAGGAAAAATGTGTTCATCACGGGATTCAAACAAAGATCTTCATCTCTGCTAAATTTTGATTTCACCAAAAACCGAACAGCGTGTGTTCATGACTTTAACTTCACAAACACTATGGTTTCTCTATAAAATAAGGTCACCATCCGTTCCTTTATTGTAGGCATTTGCGAAAAGTGTCTTTGGCTAATGGGCACCAGTGCTCTGCTGTTTAAAAAAAATCAAATAGCATACATATTTGTTTCAAAAAAATCTGAAAATGAATGTAGACATAATAAATAAAGTAACCTACAAGCGTGTAAAATTTTAATATGATATTCTTTATATTGTAGACTACACAAAAAAGACAAAATCTGTTGAAATTTGGAGATTTGAAATATGCATACCCAGATCCACACGTTTGTTACTTTTGTGTAGCCCAGAATTTTTTGTATTTGAAACTGAAATTTTGCACGTTTATGGGACAATTCATTAGCTACTCCATTATTTGTTTTCTAATTTTTTGAACAAATAAATATATTTTTTATTTTTTTCTAAAATAGCAGGAGCAATGGTGCCCAAGAGCACCAAATCTCTTAATAGGCATTTGCGCCTAATAGCGTGAGCTTAGCTAATTTTTGAAGAAAAAAAAGATGTCCATTGTGGTATTCAGGACAAAGATCTTCATGTCTGCTACTGCACCAAACAACAAACCAGCATGTATTCATCACAATACGGGTAGCTAATTTGTGAAAAATATGTTCAGCACGGGATTCAAACAAAGATCTTCATCTCTGCAAAATTTTGATTTCAGCAAAAACCGAACAGCGAATGTTCATGAGGTTAAGTTCACGAACACTATGTTTTCTCTATAAAATAAGGTCACCATCTGTCTCTTATTTCTCAAGGAAAAACAGGTGGAAGTGTTGGGACGAACCACATGGGTGCTTCGGCTCTATGTTCAGTCTTCTCTTTTTTGTACTGCAATCTTGAGCCTATGGCAGGACCTCCATTGACGTGCATTCTGCACCAATTTGGCCTTGGACGTATCCATGTATCACGGGCGCGATTGTGGGTAGCAAAGACACAGTCAGGTTTGAACAATTGGAAATCTGGTTCTGCAGCCTCTGCGTCGACTGGCGGGGGTAGCATGAAAATTGGGTGATTGAGTCCAAGAAATAAAGAACGCCCCTTCAAATTGTTCAATCTTTCCCACCTTGCCTCTTCTACAGGGTCCAAGGTATGGGCAGATCTCAAGAAAACGTAGCACCGTACCAAAGGATAAGACCTCAGCTTGTTACCCATATGTAATATTGGAGGACCGAGGATGGGCCGATAACCTTTAACCTGAATCCACGCGAGATCAGATTCACCAGTAATGGACTCTGCTCTCATTGGTGCCAGGAACCAAGTGCGCTGGTCAGAAAATCCAAGAAATACATCTTCATCTTCATAATTATGATTATCACCATCATCATCTAATTCTTCATCATCTAATTCTTCATCATCAAATTCGTCTTCTTCTAATTCTTCTTCTTCTAATTCTTCTTCATCAGCATCATTATCTTCATCGGCACCTCCATCGCCTTGAGCCACATTTGCTTCATCATCTTCCATGACAGCATCTCCCTCGATTTGAGCGAAAATTGCAGCCACTTCTGCTTCTTCATCTTCAATGACAGGGGCGTCAATGAGACGCGGGGCTGCATGTGTCCCTGCAATGCACAAAGATCAACCACAATGCAGCAAGTAGGAACTACACTGAAAATTATCTCTTCTCTTCTATCTTCTATTTTCTACTACTATAAGGCACCAGTTTTTAACAAGACATGTAGCAGCAATTCCAACTGTTGGTGTCCAAAATCTAACGGTTGGGATTAGAGGTATTCGCGTGAAAAAAATACCACACCAGTGTCCACGTGTTTCTAGAACCGTCATGTTTCCATTATGAAGAAAAATCAGAGCAGTCTCACACCGATATCACACGTCCCACTTGATAGTGATTAAGAAAGGTTCCAAATTTTTGTTCATATTTATAAACTGTATGCTCACACTTATTTTGATGGTATAACCAAATTATTAGTTGTATTGAAAGTTTGAACAACATTTAGAACGCAACTTTTATACATCAGTATTGCGAATCGTAATTGGTCCAACATGTGCAGCATGCCATTTACTAGTTAAGACATAAAACAAAGACTCACCACAGGTATATGGTTCCCAAACCAGAACATCTCCATACGGATATGTAACTGCGTATACACGATGTAGGTGTGAACTTGTACCATATCCAGGAATGCCCATGGCATCGACATAGCTGTTTCTATCAAAGAATTCAGGGTTTCTCAGGATATTCCACTCCTTTTCTAGGGGCGCTTGTAGGATAGCGATCAATTCGTCAAATACAACGATTACCTCGTAATGCCATGGCCCTGCTAGATCATCTTTGTACGGCCTCTTGACGATCCGTACTTTGAGCAGTTCCAAACTTTTATCTATTTTGTATTTGAACAGGAATGGTGGGCTGCCATGCCACCATTCACTAGTAGGGCCCAAAGAAATTCCTGCATCTTGCAGAGATGGAAGAGGTATAATAGTATCTGATATGTATATGTTGCGGATCGTCAAGTGCCCGTCCTGCTGGACAAATGCCACCCAGTCGCCGTTACAACCCACCCAGTGCATGGGTCCATGTCCATCCAGTTCCTCCTTGGTATGGATAAATGCTGGAACTGTCGGCTTGTCTAATGGCATCAGCAACGCGTGAATGCCCTGCAAATAGGATTTGTTTCAAAATTGTCTATGCATGCAAGGTATTCGACAGAATGAAGAGCGGATTGTGCAGAACTGAAGCACAGATGTAATGGATAAATAAAGCAATTCCGAAGAGTACATGTGCATAGTGAAGGCAGCAAACCTTACAGTACTCCCAAATCAGGTGATTATGTTGAGTCTAAATTCATGCATGATGTTTGGCAATAAGAAAAGTTGATTGAAAAAACACAAGCTGAAACGAGATGAGTAAATAAATAAATACTCTTACAGTATTGTCGCGGTCGTCTGGCCATGTCTCGGGGTCGCAGTGGAGCAGGCTCGGTAAACCGAACGGAACCTTATGCGCTCCGCGGATGGCATGCCGCATGCCGATCATGCCTCGAGCGAGGCGACCAGTGCTGAGGATATCCGCCCGCTCGGCTATGTTCTCCACCAGTGGGTAGTGGAGGTTGCCCCACCCCATGGACTGGTGGTAGCAATCAGGAATCTCCTCAATCTTACGCTTCTGCTTCATTGGAGTCGGTAATCCAATGCAAGGGAGAGAGGGGTGAACGGGAGAAAGAGACAGAAGAGGGTTTTTTTTGGAGAAGATGCAGTAGTAGTACTACGATACTAGGAGGTGGAGATGCGGGGCATGTTTCCGGGGGAGAGGAACCACTATTTCCCTTAAAAAAAATAACAGCACTTGCGCATTAGAACTTGGGGCGGGGATATAGCGGTAAGAGGTATTGACCAACTTTCCCTCACCTTGACCCCACGTGGTTGTGAACCCGAGATAATTCTTTTTGATGAACCCGATATACTTATTATAGTACTAAAATAGTACAAGTATATACCTTGTACTCCTATATACTAACATTACTATTTTAAGGACTTATGTTCCATGAGCAACAACTTCCCCCACTCCGCTCATCCGAAATCCTAGCCCCTCCAACTTCAAGGACCAATCAACATAGCTATGGCCTTCTAATTTGGCTCAAGTCGCCGCACACATAGTCCTCCCGCCGACAAGGAATAGGAGCATCAGCCCTTTCGTCGCTTGTTGTTACACATAATCATATACAGTACCATATATATTTCAAATTTCCATATCAAAAAATAGTTCAAATCTGAATTTTAACATCTCAAGCTAAACCCTCGCTTGCTCTTAAACATAAGCATACCATAGTTCTACTTTTGTCTTCACCGAACAACAGAACACAATTTCATCACAACATAGCCAACCGGAGTACCTAGTAATGTAACTAGAGAAGTGAACCTATAGTTGATCAAGCCTTCAACTTTAACACAATAATACCCCCACATTATGTGTTGAGGAGCCACACCCATATATTTAAGAGTACCATCATGTAGACCACAAATGCATCAATGAAGAGAGGGGTATACTTATAGACCACCTCTTTACAAAACAGTTGTAACTAGTAGACCACAATTGCCTCGTTCATTAGCTATGAAATTACATACTATCAGTAGCTACAATGGCTGCAGGCCCTGTTTCAGAATTAAACATCACACTTGTTCCAATCCGGGGCGTTGGCGAAGTTTGGGATGAACCAAAGCGGTGTCTTTACCAGGTACCTATCTTTTTTTGTTTTGCATGTTTTCTCCAAGGCGTTGGTTTGGAAACCAACGGCGCAATCTTCACGATTCAGACTGAATCGGCATATTTCAGGCAGCTGCGAATTGCGAAGCCATGCTTCATTCGGCAAGGTGTACACACAATTTCTTCTCGTCAGACATCCTGGGACAACATCTGCACCGCCTAATGGCAGCATAATCGGATAGTTCACTCCAAGGAAAAGAGAATATTCTCCAAGGTCATCAATCTTTTCCCATGGAATACCTTCATTTAACTTACTAGTGTCCTTCGTGAACACCAGGCAACCAAACCCAGAAGCATAGTTGCCAACAGTGCGACCATGATGAACACGACGATCAGAAGCAGTATGGCAAACTTTACAGGAATATTCCCTTTCATCAGCAATGCCCAGTGTATGGATCAGAAGAAGTCTAGAACCATCTATAGATCTTGCTAACCACCACATGCCATAATCGACCTCGTGATCATGGCCAAGAGCATCATCAAGTGCACACCGCCATTCAAACACAATGGGCGGTGGCTCTACGATCAGCGGAGGACCTGCTTGAAAACGAAATTACTGTTAAGAAGGGTATGTTTGGTTTGCACAAATCTGAAAACGTAAGAATTGGGAAAACGCATTAGGATTCAGATGGGATGATATAATGGCATTTCCATTCAATAATACAGCATATTGGTGTATTTCAGTACATCACATGGGAAACCAAAGGATTCATTTCAAGAAGTTCAAGTAGAGGTCAAAATCCAACATAATTCAATCTGAGAATAAAACTCCTAATTATACAATCCTCAAATTTTTCTATGGTAATCATCTCGAATAAAAAGTCTAAATACCAATGAAATTTCATCCGAAGCAAATATGCCCCAAGCCTCCAAGTCAGATCAGTCAGGTTCGAAAATTAATAAGTTTGTGCATTAAAATTATCTTTACAGCCATGAATAATGAAGCTCATCATACACTACTTACGTCCGGAGGAAAATTACCAGCTTGCTGAGGATTCCATGCGTGAACAGTGCCAGTATGAGTTGTGGCAAACACAAGCCCATTGTGGAGAATTGCATCGCTGTAATTGTAAAAGATGTGGGACTTGGGCTCTGTAAGAACTGTCCATCCAGAATCTTCGCCGCAAAGGAGGGCAACTCTGATGTCAAAAACAGCAACAAGAGAGAAATTTTTGTACCCCCCAGCAGCTGTGGGAACTTGGCAAATATATATCTTGTGAAATATAATAGCACGAAGGTTGTGGTGGTATATATTTGGAATGTGGGTGGTTTCAAACGGCACAGGGAGAGGAATTTCACGGCGAGTGTAGACGTTGACAAGTTTCCATTTGCAAGCAGGAAAGCCAGTGTCAACCATGGCAACCCAATCTCCATTGGCACCTACCCACTGCTTACCCGTACCGTCTGGCATCACAGCGTCGGAGGAGAACCTGTCCAGCGGCGTCAGCTTGCAATCCCGTGCTACCTTCGTCGGGTGAGAATGAAGAACACATGGGAGGCCAAACGGGAGAGAAAAAGATAGAGTTGCACTATCATTTGCAGAGTCGAAAAATAGTTTGGACGAACCGACGAGGCTCGCGGCGGTGATGACGTCGCATCTTGTTACGAGTTCTTCAAGGGGACCTTCGGAAAAGACCTTCTGAAACAGTTCAGAGTCATCATTTTCCTTGTTCGATGCCGCCATCGCAGGGCAGGGGGTGGGTCTATGAGGTTTGGGTTCAACTGATTGGAGTTTAATTTGGGTTCGATGGCGGCAGGTGGCGGGGAAGATGAAGAACGGAGGCTCTCAAACTGGGCGGTGGAATTGATTCTAAAGCTGCATGGCGGCGGCACTGGCGCGTGCTATGGAAGGTGGTCGATTGGTGCGGGCGGGGGCGGAGGTAGACGATGGAGGTGAACAGAAATAGGGCAGGTGGGGGCGGGGCGCTTGACTTCGCTCCTCTACACTCTACAGCATCTCCTCCTGTTTCTTGGAAAGTGTATAGACCCATAATAAAATGTCACTGTTCCCTCTGAAAAGGTGAAGAACAAGTCACTGGTCTAACGTGCAAATTTGGACATCCCAAGCTATGTGTTGTCATGTCAATTCAATGTCCATGGCAGTATTTTGAATTTTGCGTGACCAAAAGAAGTACGCCTTGGCCTTTCACAATCGGGGTTTCTTTAGAGCAAGAACAATAGAAGAGCCAACAGCTGGCAAAAGTACCACGTAGGCGGGCTATAAGCGCCCACTATTGTCCTACTTCCTCTTGGCGTGATACTCCCTCCGTCCACAAATAAGTGGACGTGCAGGATTTTCAAGGTAAATTAGTAAAAGGAAAGAAAAAATGCATTGGAGCACTCGTATCTTAAGAAACACATGTACTCAACCACGGTTGTAGATTTTCTCGGCGCAAGACTTTTCCCCAGCAGTTGTGGCTTTCAGTTATTCGTGGGTGTGGGGAGGAGCTCCGCCGCATCGGTAAAAAGCAAAGAGGGACGGCGGCTCTCGATCGTGCGGTGTACTCGTAAATCACGTGTGACCCATGCCCTAATAATTCACAATGCATTGATGAGGGCTATCACTTCATCATCCAATAAAATGTACTTAGTAACTATGGTAATAATATTGTCTTCTCGCAAAAAAATGGTAAAAATATTGTCTCTTAAGCCATGTACTAGTACAGTGCAAGATGCTTTAGAGAAATAAACCTATATTTTATTGCTACTCCGTAATACACATGGTTATTTATTCTAGGCAAATGCCTACCGAAAGATGTAGGAATAGGGAAATGTAGGATTGCAATGTCATGTCCACTCCAATCCTATAGGAATTCATAGAATCCAAACTTTGTTTGATTCCACCATAGGAAAAGTAAAGCATTCTTAAAAAGAGGTATGAGTAGATGTTTAATTTTCTATGGAATCTGTGCAAAGAAATCCTTAGGAAAAATTCCTATCGGAAACAATCCTACAAATCAAACAGCCAAGGATTCAATTGTACCAATTCCCTATGCAAATCCTTGGTGTTCACCCAATCCTCTCGAATACTCATCCAAAAAATGCACTAATACTTTGATGGGGAGTTTTTGTATTCTAGGCAAGAATAGAGGGTTTGCGGGGATCACTTGAGAAGTGTATTAACCAAAGAAGGCATAAGTAATACACCAACACACACTAACATGCCCTTAATGGATGTATCTCCATAAACTCCCTCTGTTCTTTATTACTACTACTAGTTTATGTACTTCTTAACTAATATGGGATAATCATGAAATATATTTTCTAACATTCAGCCAAAATATATTGTTTCGACTTTTTAAAATACTGAAAAACTAGTAATTAAAAATATTTGAGCTATCAAATCTAGGAAGTTTGAAAATATTTTGTATTCCGTCTGAAAGTTGTGTTACTTGGTGTAAGATTCACACAAAAATGATGAAAATATCAAACCTTCAAAAAAATTGCAGTAATTCAAACGTTATGTGCGTTTCATAATTTTGCAAAATCTATTCTATTTGCAATTAAAACTATAGTAGTTGGTGGTCCCCGATCATCTGATTTGCTCTTAAACAGCTCAATCCTAAATTTGAAATTCCCTGCAACAGAACACGATAGTTGGTGGTTTGTGCGGAAAAAAATTACAGTTTTAAAAAGTGTTTTAAGCAACGAAGGCAGCAATAAGCGGTAGTTTGTGCAATTTCCTCGTGTAAACAACATGTAGCGTCGAAGTAATAGTACTAGCAGTACAGAAATCTTGTGTAATTTCTAGTTCTACATATTACTAGTGTCCACTGTTTGAGAGTTGATGGTGAATGGGTCTGATTTTCAATCGAATGAGAATTAGCAAATTGATTTTTATGACAAAAGCATACAAAGGGAGTAAAACAACATACCCGCATTCGCCGCTGCTACCAGCATGCGATGCCTCCACGAGTGCATTGACGGCTGCTGCAAATCCTCGGAAGGCATCTAGGTTTTGCAGATCGTCGATTGCCGCTGTCCGGCTAAGCTTAACCAGCATAGCTGCCGCCAAGATATCTCGGATTTGGACCACAGGCAGAAGCTGATTGGGGTCGAAGGATTGCCTGATTCGGAATTTGAAGTACCAAGCCCTCGGCTCCGATGATGGAAGTTTGGAACTCGGCCCGGCCAGAACCTCCCAAATCTGTGTGTGGCAGTGGATGCCCATCGGCATCCCCAATGCTGCCGACGCCGTGATGTGGTCGGTCGCACTTTGGTCCCCACTAAAGGCTGGGGCTGCAGCACGTCGCCGCCGCCCCCGACGTCCCCACGACGGCAACGCCATGGACCGAGGCGCTGAGTTTGTTGGCGAACCCGAAGCCCTGGATGGCAAGTGCTTCTTCACAATGGAAGCATCCTCACCCGGCGAGGTTCGCCCCCGGCGCATGCCTATGCTCCGACCAGCCCACTTTGCCGCTGCTGCCTGGGCTGCCGCCGATACCTGGGCCACCGCCGCTTCATGGGACCCCCTCCCTCCTCTCCCTCTCCTAGATCAAAGGGCGCCAGGAGTCTAGCCACAGCAAGACACAGAGCCGCCTGCTTCATCGCACACCAATGGCACACAGACATTTGCGAGCTTTTAGCGCACACCCCTCCGAGGCTGAGTCGTGGAGCCTGGGTGCACGGGGCTATGGCTGGAGGAGTCGCCATGGGACGAGGGGTGTCGAGTGCTCGGGCAAATACGGGAAAGGCGAAGTTTTGGATAACCTTATATGATCACATCAATGCTTCTCAAGGAGCCAAATACTGTATGAGAAACCGGAAAAGTTTGAACGTTTGAAAACTTTGCCGGCATAATGCATCCTTCCAATGCACGCCTACTAAGGTAGAAAGCCAACTCAATTGCTACTTTGTTGGCAAAATGTACCATGGCTCAATCTTGGGTCACACACATCTATCAATTGGTATATTTTGGTCATATTCAAAATTTTACTTGAAACTTGTTGGTCATGCCATTCTACTACTCGCCTAACACTTTTTCTACGCGGGAAGGAGGGGGGTATGATGCTACCCTGAATTTTTATGCCCATTTGTATCTTGGACAAATCCTAGGTTTGACCAAAATTTAAAACATGAAGATGAAAAATTAAGCCTGGATCCACTACAAGAAAAGTTGCCAAACTTTTCTTGTAGTGATCCTTCTTAATTAGTAACTTCAAAATGAAGCTTTTGGAAGGTTTTTGAAATTTCCATGTCTGAAACCCAAAACACCTCTTCATGATTGACTTCATAAGACAAATCGAGTTTAGGGTTAGGGGTAGATACATGATTTTTCTAGTTTGAATATGTCTAGACCTGGCTTATCAACTTGAAAGCTTAGTATATGACATAAGAAGATGTACTATGTGCATTGGTTTTTTATTTATTTGATTTGTTTTGAATTTTCATGCCGAATCAAATTTTGGTCAAATCATAGGTTTAACCAAGATTTAAACAAGTTTAAAACATTAAAATGAAAAATTAAGCATGGATCCTTCTCAATCACTCCAAAATGAAGCTTTTGGGAGGCTTTTGAAATGTCTATGTTTGAAACCCAAAACCACTTCTCTTCATGCTTGACTTCATAAGACAGATGAGTTTAGGGTTAGGGGTAGATACATGATTTTTCTGGTTTGAATAGGTCTAGACCTTGTTATCAAGTTGAATGGCTTACTATGTGACATAAGAAGACTATGTGCTTTGGTTTTTCATTTTTGATTTTTTCGATTGTTTTTATGCCCATTTGAATCTTGGCCAAATCCTAGGTTTGAACAAGAATTTAAACAAGTTTAAAACATGAAAATGAAAAGGTAAGCATGGATCCTTCTTAGTCAGTCCGAAATGAAGCTTTTGGGCGGTTTTCGAAATTTCCATGTTTGAAAACCCAAACCACTTCTCTTCATGCTTGACTTCATAAGACAAATTTAGGGTTAGGGGTATAGATACATGATTTTTCTTGTTTGATATGTCTAGATATTGTTTATCAACACTTGAATGCTTACAATATATGTGACGCAAGAAGACTATGTGTTATGGTTTTTCATTTTTGGGGGTTTTTTCGAATTTTTTATGCGCACTTGAATCTTGGTCAAATCCAAGCTAGCTAGGTTTGACCAAGCTTTAAACAAGTTTAAAACATGAAAATGAAAAAGTAAGCATGTATCCTTCTTAGTCACTCCAAAATTAAGCTTTTCGGAGGTTTTTGAAATTTCCATTTTGTAAACCCAAAACCACGTATCTTCATGTTTGACTTCAAAAGACAGAGTTTAGGGTTAGGGGGTAGATACATGATTCTTCTTTTAATATGTTTAGATCTTGTTTTATCAAGTTGAATGTTGACTGTATGACATAAGAAGACTATGTTTTTGAATTTTTTATGAATCTTGGTCAAATCCAAGGGTTGACCAAGATTTAAACAAGTTTAAAACATGAAAATGAAAACGTTTCAAGTTCACCTTTGGTTCGATCTTTCAGTAACCAGGCGCATATATATATGGATGCAAATTGAGATAATTAATTCGTGAAACATTGGAAATGTCCATCGTGTGTCATGTTTCCCCCTCACATGAAAATTGGATTGGTGGCAGACAAGTAAAAGCACATTTATGTGCGACAACCCAAAATGCACATATTTTGCTGAGTTTTCATGCATGCATTAAAAGTTGTGAATATATACATAAAATGCATGTGGGTCATGATTGAAAAGTTTGACATGTATATGGTTCTTGTGTAGTAGTAGTACTATAGTAGATTAGTAGGTACGCAAACTCCCATCCATCTTCTTTGTCAAGAGAAGACGCGCACCAGGATGCGTAGTGGAAGTCGTCTCTGGATCCTTCTGTTGTCCCTCTCACGGAAAAGAAAAAGAAAAAAACATCTCTCTCATTCTCGGCCTCGCTCGACTCGCTCGCTCGCAGCCTCGCACCTCCTGCGCACTGACAAACGCTGCACAACAGTCAACATCACCAGAAAAAAGATATACACCATAAATAATAAGAGGGGCCCCGTGACTGCTATCCCTTCTTCTCCTTCCGTGTGATCCCTCTTCCTCCGAGTTTCACTGGACGGGCAAACACACATGTGCTGCATAGTAAAAATAAAAAAGTAAAAAATCGACCTATGAATCTATGATTAAATAGGTAAAATCCTGGGTTTTATCAAGGTTTAAACAAGTTTAAAACATGAAAATGAATAGGTAAGCATGGATCCTTCTTAGTCACTCTAAAATGAAGCTTTCGAGGTTTTTGAAATTTCCATGTTTGAAACCCAAAACCACTTCTCTTCATGCTTGACTTCATAAGACAGTTTAGGTTAGGGGTAGATACATGCTTTTTCTGGTTTGAATATGTCTAGACCTTGTTTATCAACTTGAATGCTTACTATATGACATAAGAAGGCTATGTTATTTGGTTTTTCATTTTTTCTGTTTTTTTCTGATTTTATGCCCATTTAAATCTTGGTCAAATCCTAGGTTTGACCAAGAGTTAAACAAGTTTAAAACATGAAAATGAAAAGGTAAGCCTGGATCCTTCTTAGTCACTGTAAAATGAAGCTTTTGGGAGGTTTGTGAAATTTCCATGTTTGAAACCCAAAAGCACTTCTCTTCATGCTTGACTTCATAAGACAGAGTTTAGGGTTAGGGGGTGTAGATACATGATTTGTCTGGTTTGAATATGTCCAAATCTTATTTATCAACTTCTGAATGCATGCTACTCTCTCAAAGAAAACCTTTTGAATGCTTACTATATGACATAAGAAGACTATATGCTTTTAAAATTCAAACATATGGTAAGCATTCTTATGACATATAGTAAGCATTCAAGTTGATAAACAAGCAAGGTTTGGACATATTCAAACCAGACAAATCATGTATCTACCCCTAACCCCTAATTAAATTGTCTTATGAAGTCTAGCATGAAGAGAAGTGGTTTTGGGTTTCAAACATGGAAATTTCAAAAACCTCCCAAAAACTTCATTTTAGAGTGACTAAGAAGGATATACAAGCTTCCCTTTTCATTTTCATGTTTTAAACTTGTTTAAATCTTGGTCAAACCTCTAGGATTTGACCAAAAGATTCAAATGGGCATGGAAATTCATAAAAAAACAAAAGAATGAAAAACCAAAGGACATAACATTATTATGTCATATATATATAGTAAGCATTCAAGTTGATAAACAAGGTCTAGACATATTCAAACCAGAAAATCATGTATATATCTACCCCTAACCCTAAACTCTGTCTTATGAAGTCAAGCATGCATGAAGAGAAGTGGTTTTGGTTTCAAACATGGAAATTTCGAAAAACCCTCCCAAGAGCTACATTTTGGAGTGAGTAAGAAGGATATATAGATGCTTAATTTTTCATATTCATGATTTAAACTTGTTTAAACCATGTTCAAACCTAGGATTTGACCAAGATTAAAATGGGCATAAAATTTTAAAAAAATCAAAAAATAAAAAACAAGTCACATAGTATTCTTATGTCATATAGTAAGCATTCAATTAAGTTGATAAACAAGGTCTAGACATATTCAAACCAGGAAAATCATGCATATATCCCCTAACCCTAGCTAAACTCTGTCTTATGAAGTCAAGCATGCATGAAGAGAAGTGGTTTTTGGTTTCAAACGTTTAAGCCAAAAGCCCCTTTTCAAATATTTCAAACTTATTCAAATTTGGTTCAAATATGAAAGACATACAAGTTATAGCACACATAGTGCATACATTTTCACACATACCGCACTAGATGCTAACCCTATAGTTTGAGGCCATTTGGGTGACCTAGGTCGAAAAAATTCTTGGATTAGAATCGTGTTGTTCGAACCCCGTAGTTGGATTTTTTTGAACCCTTGATCTGTAGAACTGGGCAAAACCCTAGTTTAACCTATTTAATTACAGATTCGTATATCGATTTTTCTACGAGTACTACCTTTTTATTATTATTATTACTATGCAGCACATGGGTGTTTGCCCGTCGAGTGAAACTCGGAGGAAGAGGGATCACTCGGAAGGAGAGAAGAAGGGAGAGAATTATGGTGTCTCCCTTTTTCGTGATGATGACTTTTGTGCTTTTTTGTCAGAGAGGAGGGGCGAAAGCGAGCGAGTCGAGCGAGGCCGAGAATGAGAGAGATTTGTTTTTTTTGTGAGAGGGACGACCGAAGGAACCAGAAGGACCCACAGACTTCCAATACGCATCCTGATGCGTCTTCTCTTGACAAAGAAAATGGCTGGGGTTTGCGTACCTATTGCACGTGACTTGTGCTCACTGAAGTGTGGGACCTCAAGCGTGGGCACCACACGTAAGTGACAGACCTGTTGGTGTAAAAACTCGGTTGATTATAATAGTGCATTAGAACAAAGTTTCCTATGGATTCAAGGGTAGGAAATCCAAGTTAACTCATTTACGTGTTAAACTTGTCTTATATTGGTCAAACCTAGGATTTGACCAAGATTCAAATGGGCAGAAAAATAAAAACAGAAAATGAAAAACCAAATCACATAGTTTTCTTATGTCATATAGTAAGCATTAAAGTTGATAAACAAGGTGTAGACATATTCAAACCAGACAAATCATGTAGCTATACCCCTAACCCCTAAACTCTGTCTTATGAAGTCAAGCATGCATGTGAAGAGAAGTGGTTTTGGGTTTCAAACATGGAAATTTCAAAAACCTCCCAAAAGCTTCATTTTAGAGTGACTAATTAAGAAGGATCCATGCTTCCCTTTTCATTTTCATGTTTTAAACTTGTTTAAATTATCTTGGTCAAACCTAGGATTTGACAAGATTCAAATGGGCATCAAAATTGAAAAAAAAATTGAAAAAAGAAAAACCAAAGCAAATAGTTTTCTTATGTCATATAGTAAGCATTAAAGTTGTTGATAAATAAGGTCCATACATATTCAAACCACACAAATCATGTATCTATACCCCCTAATTAACCCCTAAATTAATTAACTCTGTCTTATGAAGTCAAGCATGTGAAGAGAAGTGGTTTTGGGTTTCAAACATTGAAATTTTAAAAACCTCCCAAAAGCTTCATTTTAGAGTGACTAAGAAGGATACAGACTTCCCTTTTCATTTTTATGTTTTAAACTTGTTTAAATCTTGGTCAAACCAAGGATTTGACCAAGATTCAAATGGCCCTAAAAATTCAGAAAAAAATCAAAAGAATGAAAAACCAAAGCACATAGCATTCTTATGTCATATGTATATTAAGCATTCAAGTTGATAAACAAAGGTCTAGAGACATATATATTCAAACCAGAAAAATCATGTATATATCTACCCCTAAAACTCTAATTAAACTATGTTTTATGAAGTAAATCATGAAGAGAAGTGGTTTTGGGTTTCAAACATGGAAATTTCAAGAACCTCCCAAAAGCTTCATTTTAGAGTGACTAAGAAGGATCCAGAAGGACCCACAGACTTCCAATACGCATCCTGATGCGTCTTCTCTTGACAAAGAAGATGGCTGGGAGTTTGCGTACCTATTGCACGTGACTTGTGCTCACTGAAGTGTGGGACCTCACGCGTGGGCACCACACGTAAGTGACAGACATGTTGGTGTAAAAACTCGATTGATTATTATACTGCATTAGAACAAAGTTTCCTATGGATTCAAGGGTAGGAAATCCAAGTTAACTCATTTATGTGACATTATTATTTCCATGAAGCAAAGTTAACACATCTATCGATTGGTACATTTTTGAGTGACTAAGAAGGATCCATGCTTACTTATTCGTTTTCACGTGTTAAACTTGTCTAAATCTTGGTCAAACCTAGGATTTGACCAAGATTCAAATGGGCAGAAAAATAAAAAACAGAAAAATGAAAAACCAAATCACATAGTCATCTTATGTCATATAGTAAGCATTAAAGTTGATAAACAAGGTCTAGAAATATCAAACCATACAAATCATGTATCTACCCCCTAACCCCTAAACTATGTCTTATAAATTAAGTCAAGCATGAAGAGATGTGGTTTTGGGTTTCAAACATGGAAATATCAAAAACCTCCCAAAAACTTCATTTTAGTGTGACTAAGAAGGATACACGCTTCCCTTTTCATATTCATGTTCTAAGCTTGTTTAAATTATCTTGGTCAAACCTAGGATTTGACAAGATTCAAATGGGCATCAATATTGAAAAAAATCAAAAAAAAGAAAAAACAAAGGAAATAGTTTTCTTATGTCTTATAGTAAGCATTAAAGTTGATAAACAAGGTCTAGACATATTCAAACTAGACAAATCATGTATCTATATATACCCCCTAACCCCTAAACTCTGTCTTATGAAGTCAAGCATGTGAAGAGGAAGTTGTTTTGGGTTGCAAACATGGAAATTTCAAAAACCTCCGAAAAACTTCATTTTAGAGTTTCTAAGAAGGATCCATGCTTAACTTTGCATATTCATATTTTAAACTTGTTTAAATCATTATCAAGCCTAGCATTTGACCAATATACAAATGGGTGGGCACAAAATTCAAAAAAATCAGAAAAATGAAAACAAATTAAAGCACATAGTCTTCATATGTCATATCGTATGAATTCAAGTTGATAAACGAGGTCTAGGTATATCCAAACCAGACAAATCATGTATCTATACCCCCTGTCGATCTTATGAAGTCTAGCATGAAGAGAGAAGTCGTTTTTGGTTTCAAAAATGGAAATTTCAAGAACATCCCAAAAGCTTCATTTTAGAGTGACTAAGAAGGATACATGCTTCCCTTTTCATTTTTATGTTTAAACTTGTTTAAATCTTGGTCAAACCTAGGATTTGACCAAGATTCAAATATATGGGCATAAAATTCAAAAAAAAACAGAAAAATTTAAAACCAAGGCACATAGTCTTCTTATGTCATATAGTAAACAATCAATTAATTAAGTTGATAAACCAGTTCTAGACATATTCAAACCAGGAAAATCATGTATCTACCCCCTAACGCCCTAGCTAAACTCTGTCTTAATTATATATGAAGTCAAGCATGCATGAAGAGAAGTGGTTTTTGGTTTCAAACGTTTAAGCCAAAAGGTAAGCATGGATCCTCCTTAATTAGTCACTGTAAAATGAGCTTTGGGAGGTTTGTGAAATTTCCATGTTTGAAACCTAAAAGCACTTCTCTTCATGCTTGACTTCATAAGACAGAGTTTAGGGTTAGGGTGTAGATCGATACATGATTTGTCTGGTTTGAATATGTCCAAATCTTATTTATCAACTTTTGAATGCATGCTACTCTCTCAAAGAAAAACTTTTGAATGCTTACTATATATATGACATAAGAAGACTATATGCTTTTAAAATTCAAACATATGGTAAGCATTCTTATGTCATATAGTAAGCATTCAAGTTGATACACAAGCAAGGTTTGGACATATTCAAACCAGATAAATCATGTATCTACCCCCTAACCCCTAATTAAATTGTCTTATGAAGCAGTCTAGCATGAAGAGAAGTGGTTTTGGGTTTCAAACATGGAAATTTCAAAAACCTCCCAAAAACTTCATTTTAGAGTGACTAAGAAGGATATACAAGCTTCCCTTTTCATTTTCATGTTTTAAACTTGTTTAAATCTTGGTCAAACCTCTAGGATTTGACCAAAAGATTCAAATGGGCATAGAAATTCATAAAAAATCAAAAGAATGAAAAACCAAAGGACATAACATTCTTATGTCATATATATATATATAGTAATTAAGCATTCAAGTTGATAAACAAGGTCTAGACATATTCAAACAAGAAAATAATGTATATATCTACCCCTAACCCTAAACTCCGTCTTATGAAGTCAAGCATGCATGAAGGGAAGTGGTTTTTGGTTTCAAACATGGAAATTTCGAAAACCCTCCCAAGACCGAGCTACATTTTGGAGTGACTAAGAAGGATATATAGATGCTTAATTTTTCATATTCATGATTTAAACTTGTTTAAACCATGTTCAAACCTAGGATTTGACCAAGATTCAAATGGGCATAAAATTTTAAAAAAATAAAAAAATAAAAAACAAGGCACATAGTATTCTTATGTCATATAGTAAGCATTCAATTAAGTTGATAAACAAGGTCTAGACATAATCAAACCAGGAAAATCATGCATCTACCCCCTAACCCTAGCTAAACTCTGTCTTATGAAGTCAAGCATGCACGAAGAGAAGTGGTTTTTGGTTTCCAACGTTTAAGCCAAAAGCCCATTTTCAAATATTTCAAACTTATTCAAATTTGGTTCAAATATGAAAGACATACAAGTTATAGCACACATAGTGCATACATTTTCACACATACTGCACTAGATGCTAACCCTATAGTTTGAGGCCATTTGGGTGACCTAGGTCGAAAAATTCTTGGATTAGAATCGTGTTGTTTGAACCCCGTAGTTGGATTTTTTTGAACCCTTGATCTGTAGAACTGGCCAAAACCCTAGTTTAACCTATTTAATTACAGATTCGTATATCGATTTTTCTACGAGTACTACCTTTTTATTATTATTATTACTATGCAGCACATGGGTGTTTGCCCGTCGAGTGAAACTCGGAGGAAGAGGGATCACTCGGAAGGAGAGAAGAAGGGAGAGAATTATGGTGTCTCCCCTTTTTCGGGTGATGATGTTGACTTTTGTGCAGGGTTTGTCAGTGAGCAGGAGGTGCGAGCGACGAGCGAGCGAGTCGAGCGAGGCCGAGAATGAGAGAGATTTGTTTTTTTTTGTGAGAGGGACAACCGAAGGATCTAGAAGGACCCACAGACTTCCAATACGCATCCTGATGCGTCTTCTCTTGACAAAGAAGATGGCTGGGAGTTTGCGTACCTATTGCACGTGACTTGTGCTCACTGAAGTGTGGGACCTCAAGCGTGGGCACCACACGTAAGTGACGGACCTGTTGGTGTAAAAACTCGGTTGATTATAATAGTGCATTAGAACAAAGTTTCCTATGGATTCAGGGGTAGGAAATCCAAGTTAACTCATTTACATGACATTATTATTTCCATGAAGCAAAGTTAACACATCTATCGATTGGTACATTTTTGAGTGACTAAGAAGGATCCAGGCTTACTTATTCGTTTTCACGTGTTAAACTTGTCTAAATCTTGGTCAAACCTAGGATTTGACCAAGATTCAAATGGGCAGAAAAATAAAATAAAAAACAGAAAAATGAAAAACCAAATCACATAGTCATCTTATGTCATATAGTAAGCATTAAAGTTGATAAACAAGGACTAGAAATATCAAACCATACAAATCATGTATCTACCCCTAACCCCTAAACTATGTCTTATAAATTAAGTCAAGCATGAAGAGATGTGGTTTTGGGTTTCAAACATGGAAATTTCAAAAACCTCCCAAAAACTACATTTTAGAGTGACTAAGAAGGATGCATGCTTCCCTTTTCATATTCATGTTTTAAGCTTGTTTAAATTATCTCGGTCAAACCTAGGATTTGACAAAGATTCAAATGGGCATCGAAAAAATCAGGAAAAAGAAAAACCAAAGCAAATAGTTTTCTTATGTCATATAGTAAGCCAATTAATTAAGTTGATAAACAAGGTCTAGACATATTCAAACTAGACAAATCATGTATCTATACCCCCTAACCCCTGAACTCTGTCTTATGAAGTCAAGCATATGAAGAGAAGTGGTTTTGGGTCGTTTCAAACATGGAAATTTGAAAAACCTCCCAAAAACTTCATTTTAGAGTGACAAAGAAGGATACATGCTTCCCTTTTCATATTCAGGTTTTAAGCTTGTTTAAATTATCTCAGTCAAACCTAGGATTTGACAAGATTCAAATGGGCATCAAAATTGAAAAAAATCAGGAAAAAGAAAAACCAAAGCAAATAGTTTTCTTATGTCATATATAGTAAGCCAATTAAGTTGATAAACAAGGTCTAGACATATTCAAACTAGACAAATCATGCATGCATCTATACCCCCTAACCCCTAAACTCCGTCTTATGAAGTCAAGCATATGAAGAGAAGTGGTTTTGCTCCCAAAAGCTTCATTTTAGAGTCACTAATAATAAGGATCCATGCTTACCTTTGCATTTTCATATTTTAATCTTGTTAAATCATTATCAAGCCTAGGATTTGACCAAGATACAAATGGGTGGGCACAAAATTCAAAAAAATCAGAATAATGAAAAACAAAAGCATGTAGTCTTTTTATGTCATATCGTATGCATTCAAGTTAAACGAGGTCTAGGTATATCCAAACCAGACAAATCATGTATCTACCCCATGTTGATCTTATGAAGTCTAGCATGAAGAGAAGTCGTTTTGGGTTTCAAACATGGAAATTTCAAGAACATCCCAAAAGCTTCATTTTAGAGTGACTAAGAAGGATACATGCTTCCCTTTTCATTTTCATGTTTTAAACTTGTTTAAATCTTGGTCAAACCTAGGATTTGACCAAGATTCAAATATATGAGCATAAAATTCAAAAAAAACCAAAAATGAAAACCAAGGCACGTAGTCTCTTATGTCATATAGTAAGCAATCAATTAAGTTGATAAACAAGGTCTAGACATATTCAAACCAGGAAATCATGTATCTACACCCCCTAACGTACCCTAGCTAAACTCGATCTGTCTTATGAAGTCAAGCATGCATGAAGAGAAGTGGTTTTTGGTTTCAAACGCTTAAGCCAAAAGGTAAGCATGGATCCTCCTTATATAGTCACTATAAAATGAAGCTTTTGGGAGGTTTGTGAAATTTCCATGTTTGAAACCCAAAACCTCTTAAGACAGAGTTTATGGTTAGGTGTGTAGATACATGATTTTTCTTGTTTGAATATGTCTAGACCTTGTTTATCAACTTGAATTTTTTACTATATGATATAAGAAGGCTATATATATGTGCTTTGGTTTTTCAATTTTTGATTTCTTTCGATTTTTTATGCCTATTTAAATCTTGGTCAAATCCTAGGTTTAAACAAGTTTAAAACATGAAAATGAAACGGTAAGCATGAATCCTTCCTTACTCACTCTAAAATGAAGGTACTTGAAAATTTTATGTTTGAAACCCAAAACCCCAGTTCTCTTCATATGTTTGACTTCATAAGACAGAGTAGCTAGGGTTAGGGGTAGATATGATACATGATATTTCTGCTTTGAATATGTCTAGACCTTGTTTATCAACTTGAATGCTTACTATATATATGACATAAGAAGGCTATATATATATGTGTGCTTTGGTTTTTCATTTTTTTTGAATTTTTCTGAATTTTTACTCCCATTTGAATCTTGGTCAAATCCTAGGTTTGACCAAGGTTAAAACAAGTTTAAAACATGGCAATGAAAAGGTAAGCATATGGATCATTCTTAGTCTCTCTAAAATGAAGCTTTTGGGAGGTTTTTGAAGTTTCCATGTTTGAAACCCAAAATCACTTCTCTTCATATGCTTGGCTTCATAAGACAAAGATTAGGGTTTAGGGGTAGATATATACATGTTTTGGGAGGTTTTTGAAATTTCCATGTTTGAAACCCAAATCCACTTCTCTTCATCCTTGACGTCTTCATAAGACAAAAGTATAGGGTTATATATATATGCATATGGGTAGATACATGATTTGTCTGGTTTGAATATGTACAAATCTTATTTATCAACTTTTGAATGCATGCTACTCTCTCAAAGAAAAACTTTTGAATGCTTACTATATGACATAAGAAGACTATATGCTTTTAAAATTCAAACATATGGTAAGCATTCTTATGTCATATAGTAAGCATTCAAGTTGATACACAAGCAAGGTTTGGACATATCCAAACCAGACAAATCATGTATCTGCCCCCTGTCGATCTTATGAAGTCTAGCATGAAGAGAGAAGTCGTTTTTGGTTTCAAAAATGGAAATTTCAAGAACATCCAAAAAGCTTCATTTAAGAGTGACTAAGAAGGATACATGCTTCCCTTTTTATTTTTATGTTTAAACTTGTTTAAATCTTGGTCAAACCTAGGATTTGTCCAAGATTCAAATATATGGGCGTAAAATTCAAAAAAAACAGAAAAATTTAAAACCAAGGCACATAGTCTTCTTATGTCATATAGTAAACAATCAATTAATTAAGTTGATAAACCAGGTCTAGACATATTCAAACCAGGAAAATCATGTATCTACCCCCTAACGCCCTAGCTAAACTATGTCTTATGAAGTCAAGCATGCATGAAGAGAAGTGGTTTTGGTTTCAAACATGGAAATTTCGAAAAAACCTCCCAAGAGCTACATTTTGGAGTGACTAAGAAGGATATATAGATGCTTAATTTTTCATATTCATGATTTAAACTTGTTTAAACCATGTTCAAACCTAGGATTTGACCAAGATTCAAATGGGCATACAATTTTAAAAAAATCAAAAAATAAAAAACAATGCACATAGTATTATTATGTCATATAGTAAGCATTCAATTAAGTTGATAAAGTAGGTCTAGACATATTCAAACCAGGAAAATCATGCATCTATCCCCTAACCCTAGCTAAACTCTGTCTTATGAAGTCAAGCATGCATGAAGAGAAGTGGTTTTTGGTTTCAAACGTTTAAGCCAAAAGCCCCTTTTCAAATATTTCAAACTTATTCAAATTTGGTTCAAATATGAAAGACATACAAGTTATAGCACACATAGTGCATACATTTTCACACATACTGCACTAGATGCTAACCCTATAGTTTGAGGCCATTTGGGTGACCTAGGTCGAAAAAATTCTTGGATTAGAATCGTGTTGTTCGAACCCCGTAGTTGGATTTTTTTGAACCCTTGATCTGTAGAACTGGGCAAAACCCTAGTTTAACCTATTTAATTACAGATTCGTATATCGATTTTTCTACGAGTACTACCTTTTTATTATTATTATTACTATGCAGCACATGGGTGTTTGCCCGTCGAGTGAAACTCGGAGGAAGAGGGATCACTCGGAAGGAGAGAAGAAGGGAGAGAATTATGGTGTCTCCCCTTTTTCGGGTGATGATGTTGACTTTTGTGCAGGGTTTGTCAGTGAGCAGGAGGTGCGAGCGAGCGAGCGAGCGAGCGAGTCGAGCGAGGCCGAGAATGAGAGAGATTTGTTTTTTTGTGAGAGGGACGACCGAAGGAACCAGAAGGACCCACAGACTTCCAATACGCATCTGATGCGTCTTCTTGACAAAGAAAATGGCTGGGAGTTTGCGTACCTATTGCACGTGACTTGTGCTCACTGAAGTGTGGGACCTCAAGCGTGGGCACCACACGTAAGTGACAGACCTGTTGGTGTAAAAACTCGGTTGATTATAATAGTGCATTAGAACAAAGTTTCCTATGGATTCAAGGGTAGGAAATCCAAGTTAACTCATTTACGTGTTAAACTTGTCTATATCTTGGTCAAACCTAGGATTTGACCAAGATTCAAATGGGCAGAAAAATAAAAACAGAAAAATGAAAAACCAAATCACATAGTCTTCTTATGTCATATAGTAAGCATTAAAGTTGATAAACAAGGTCTAGACATATTAAACCAGACAAATCATGTATCTATACCCCTAACCCCTAAACTTGTCTTATGAAGTCAAGCATGTGAAGAGAAGTGGTTTTGGGTTTCAAACATGGAAATTTCAAAAACTCCCAAAAACTACATTTTAGAGTGACTAAGAAGGATACATGCTCCCTTTTCATATTCATGTTTTAAGCTTGTTTAAATTATCTTGGTCAAACCTAGGATTTGACAAGATTCAAATGGGCATCGAAATTGAAAAAAAAAGTCAGAAAAAAGAAAACCAAAGCAAATAGTTTTCTTATGTCATATAGTAAGCATTAAAGTTGATAAACAAGGTCTAGAAATATTCAAACTAGACAAATCATGTATCTATACCCCCTAACCCCTGAACTCTGTCTTATGAAGTCAAGCATATGAAGAGAAGTGGTTTTGGGTTTCAAACATGGAAATTTGAAAAACCTCCCAAAAACTTCATTTTAGAGTGACAAAGAAGGATACATGCTTCCCTTTTCATATTCATGTTTTAAGCTTGTTTAAATTATCTCGGTCAAACCTAGGATTTGACAAGATTCAAATGGGCATCAAAATTGAAAAAAATCAGGAAAAAGAAAAACCAAAGCAAATAGTTTTCTTATGTCATATAGTAAGCCAATTAAGTTGATAAACAAGGTCTAGACATATTCAAACTAGACAAATCGTGTATCTATACCCCCTAACCCCTAAACTCCGTCTTATGAAGTCAAGCATATGAAGAGAAGTGGTTTTGCTCCCAAAAGCTTCATTTTAGAGTGACTAAGAAGGATCCATGCTTACCTTTTGCATTTTCATATTTTAATCTTGTTAAATCATTATCAAGCCTAGGATTTGACCAAGATACAAATGGGTGGGCACAAAATTCAAAAAAATCAGAATAATGAAAAACAAAAGCACGTAGTCTTCTTATGTCATATCGTATGCATTCAAGTTAAACGAGGTCTAGGTATATCCAAACCAGACAAATCATGTATCTACCCCATGTTGATCTTATGAAGTCTAGCATGAAGAGAAGTCGTTTTGGGTTTCAAACATGGAAATTTCAAGAACATCCCAAAAGCTTCATTTTAGAGTGACTAAGAAGGATACATGCTTCCCTTTTCATTTTCATGTTTAAACTTGTTTAAATCTTGGTCAAACCTAGGATTTGACCAAGATTCAAATATATGAGCATAAAATTCAAAAAAAAACCAAGGCACGTAGTCTTCTTATGTCATATAGTAAGCAATCAATTAAGTTGATAAACAAGGTCTCTAGACATATTCAAACCAGGAAATCATGTATCTACACCCCCTAACGTACCCTAGCTAAACTCTGTCTTATGAAGTCAAGCATGCATGAAGAGAAGTGGTTTTTGGTTTCAAACGTTTAAGCCAAAAGGTAAGCATGGATCCTCCTTATATAGTCACTGTAAAATGAAGCTTTTGGGAGGTTTGTGAAATTTCCATGTTTGAAACCCAAAACCACTTAAGACAGAGTTTATGGTTAGGTGTGTACATGATTTTTCTTGTTTGAATATGTCTAGACCTTGTTTATCAACTTGAATTTTTTACTATATGATATAAGAAGGCTATATATATGTGCTTTGGTTTTTCAATTTTTGATTTCTTTCGATTTTTTATGCCTATTTAAATCTTGGTCAAATCCTAGGTTTAAACAAGTTTAAAACATGAAAATGAAACGGTAAGCATGAATCCTTCCTTACTCACTCTAAAATGAAGGTACTTGAAAATTTTATGTTTGAAACCCAAAACCCCAGTTCTCTTCATATGTTTGACTTCATAAGACAGAGTTTAGCTAGGGTTAGGGGTAGATATGATACATGATATTTCTGCTTTGAATATGTCTAGACCTTGTTTATCAACTTGAATGCTTACTATATATATGACATAAGAAGGCTATATATATATATATGTGTGTGCTTTGGTTTTTCATTTTTTTTGAATTTTTCTGAATTTTTACTCCCATTTGAATCTTGGTCAAATCCTAGGTTTGACCAAGGTTAAAACAAGTTTAAAACATGGCAATGAAAAGGTAAGCATATGGATCATTCTTAGTCTCTCTAAAATGAAGCTTTTGGGAGGTTTTTGAAGTTTCCATGTTTGAAACCCAAAATCACTTCTCTTCATATGCTTGGCTTCATAAGACAAAGATTAGGGTTTAGGGGTAGATATATACATGTTTTGGGAGGTTTTTGAAATTTCCATGTTTGAAACCCAAATCCACTTCTCTTCATCCTTGACGTCTTCATAAGACAAAAGTATAGGGTTATATATATATGCATATGGGTAGATACATGATTTGTCTGGTTTGAATATGTACAAATCTTATTTATCAACTTTTGAATGCATGCTACTCTCTCAAAGAAAAACTTTTGAATGCTTACTATATGACATAAGAAGACTATATGCTTTTAAAATTCAAACATATGGTAAGCATTCTTATGTCATATAGTAAGCATTCAAGTTGATAAACAAGCAAGGTTTGGACATATCCAAACCAGACAAATCATGTATCTGCCCCCTGTCGATCTTATGAAGTCTAGCATGAAGAGAGAAGTCGTTTTTGGTTTCAAAAATGGAAATTTCAAGAACATCCAAAAAGCTTCATTTTAGAGTGACTAAGAAGGATACATGCTTCCCTTTTTATTTTTATGTTTAAACTTGTTTAAATCTTGGTCAAACCTAGGATTTGTCCAAGATTCAAATATATGGGCGTAAAATTCAAAAAAAAACAGAAAAATTTAAAACCAAGGCACATAGTCTTCTTATGTCATATAGTAAACAATCAATTAATTAAGTTGATAAACCAGGTCTAGACATATTCAAACCAGGAAAATCATGTATCTACCCCCTAACGCCCTAGCTAAACTATGTCTTATGAAGTCAAGCATGCATGAAGAGAAGTGGTTTTGGTTTCAAACATGGAAATTTCGAAAAAACCTCCCAAGAGCTACATTTTGGAGTGACTAAGAAGGATATATAGATGCTTAATTTTTCATATTCATGATTTAAACTTGTTTAAACCATGTTCAAACCTAGGATTTGACCAAGATTCAAATGGGCATACAATTTTAAAAAAATCAAAAAAATAAAAAACAATGCACATAGTATTATTATGTCATATAGTAAGCATTCAATTAAGTTGATAAAGTAGGTCTAGACATATTCAAACCAGGAAAATCATGCATCTATCCCCTAACCCTAGCTAAACTCTGTCTTATGAAGTCAAGCATGCATGAAGAGAAGTGGTTTTTGGTTTCAAACGTTTAAGCCAAAAGCCCCTTTTCAAATATTTCAAACTTATTCAAATTTGGTTCAAATATGAAAGACATACAAGTTATAGCACACATAGTGCATACATTTTCACACATACTGCACTAGATGCTAACCCTATAGTTTGAGGCCATTTGGGTGACCTAGGTCGAAAAAATTCTTGGATTAGAATCGTGTTGTTCGAACCCCGTAGTTGGATTTTTTTGAACCCTTGATCTGTAGAACTGGGCAAAACCCTAGTTTAACCTATTTAATTACAGATTCGTATATCGATTTTTCTACGAGTACTACCTTTTTTTATTATTATTACTATGCAGCACATGGGTGTTTGCCCGTCGAGTGAAACTCGGAGGAAGAGGGATCACTCGGAAGGAGAGAAGAAGGGAGAGAATTATGGTGTCTCCCCTTTTTCGGGTGATGATGTTGACTTTTGTGCAGGGTTTGTCAGTGAGCAGGAGGTGCGAGCGAGCGAGCGAGCGAGCGAGTCGAGGCCGAGAATGAGAGAGATTTGTTTTTTTTGTGAGAGGGACGACCGAAGGAACCAGAAGGACCCACAGACTTCCAATACGCATCCTGATGCGTCTTCTCTTGACAAAGAAAATGGCTGGGAGTTTGCGTACCTATTGCACGTGACTTGTGCTCACTGAAGTGTGGGACCTCAAGCGTGGGCACCACACGTAAGTGACAGACCTGTTGGTGTAAAAACTCGGTTGATTATAATAGTGCATTAGAACAAAGTTTCCTATGGATTCAAGGGTAGGAAATCCAAGTTAACTCATTTACGTGTTAAACTTGTCTATATCTTGGTCAAACCTAGGATTTGACCAAGATTCAAATGGGCAGAAAAATAAAAAAAAAGAAAAATGAAAAACCAAATCACATAGTCTTCTTATGTCATATAGTAAGCATTAAAGTTGATAAACAAGGTCTAGACATATTAAACCAGACAAATCATGTATCTATACCCCTAACCCCTAAACTCTGTCTTATGAAGTCAAGCATGTGAAGAGAAGTGGTTTTGGGTTTCAAACATGGAAATTTCAAAAACTCCCAAAACTACATTTTAGAGTGACTAAGAAGGATACATGCTCCCCTTTTCATATTCATGTTTTAAGCTTGTTTAAATTATCTTGGTCAAACCTAGGATTTGACAAGATTCAAATGGGCATCAAAATTGAAAAAAAGTCAGAAAAAAGAAAACCAAAGCAAATAGTTTTCTTATGTCATATAGTAAGCATTAAAGTTGATAAACAAGGTCTAGAAATATTCAAACTAGACAAATCATGTATCTATACCCCCTAACCCCTGAACTCTGTCTTATGAAGTCAAGCATATGAAGAGAAGTGGTTTTGGGTTTCAAACATGGAAATTTGAAAAACCTCCCAAAAACTTCATTTTAGAGTGACAAAGAAGGATACATGCTTCCCTTTTCATATTCATGTTTTAAGCTTGTTTAAATTATCTCGGTCAAACCTAGGATTTGACAAGATTCAAATGGGCATCAAAATTGAAAAAAATCAGGAAAAAGAAAAACCAAAGAAAATAGTTTTCTTATGTCATATAGTAAGCCAATTAAGTTGATAAACAAGGTCTAGACATATTCAAACTAGACAAATCGTGTATCTATACCCTAACCCCTAAACTCCGTCTTATGAAGTCAAGCATATGAAGAGAAGTGGTTTTGCTCCCAAAAGCTTCATTTTAGAGTGACTAAGAAGGATCCATGCTTACCTTTTGCATTTTCATATTTTAATCTTGTTAAATCATTATCAAGCCTAGGATTTGACCAAGATACAAATGGGTGGGCACAAAATTCAAAAAACAGAATAATGAAAAACAAAAGCACGTAGTCTTCTTATGTCATATCGTATGCATTCAAGTTAAACGAGGTCTAGGTATATCCAAACCAGACAAATCATGTATCTACCCCATGTTGATCTTATGAAGTCTAGCATGAAGAGAAGTCGTTTTGGGTTTCAAACATGGAAATTTCAAGAACATCCCAAAAGCTTCATTTTAGAGTGACTAAGAAGGATACATGCTTCCCTTTTCATTTTCATGTTTAAACTTGTTTAAATCTTGGTCAAACCTAGGATTTGACCAAGATTCAAATATATGAGCAGCATAAAATTCAAAAAAAAAAAACCAAGGCACGTAGTCTTCTTATGTCATATAGTAAGCAATCAATTAAGTTGATAAACAAGGTCTCTAGACATATTCAAACCAGAAAATCATGTATCTACACCCCCTAACGTACCCTAGCTAAACTCTGTCTTATGAAGTCAAGCATGCATGAAGAGAAGTGGTTTTTGGTTTCAAACGTTTAAGCCAAAAGGTAAGCATGGATCCTCCTTAGTCACTGTAAAATGAAGCTTTTGGGAGGTTTGTGAAATTTCCATGTTTGAAACCCAAAACCTCTTAAGACAGAGTTTATGGTTAGGTGTGTAGATACATGATTTTTCTTGTTTGAATATGTCTAGACCTTGTTTATCAACTTGAATTTTTTACTATATGATATAAGAAGGCTATATATATGTGCTTTGGTTTTTCATTTTTTGATTTCTTTTGAATTTTTATGCCTATTTAAATCTTGGTCAAATCCTAGGTTTAAACAAGTTTAAAACATGAAAATGAAACGGTAAGCATGAATCCCTTCCTTACTCACTCTAAAATGAAGGTGTACTTGAAAATTTTATGTTTGAAACCCAAAACCCCAGTTCTCTTCATATGTTTGACTTCATAAGACAGAGTTTAGGGTTAGGGGTAGATATGATACATGATATTTCTACTTTGAATATGTCTAGACCTTGTTTATCAACTTGAATGCTTACTATATGACATAAGAAGGCTATATATATATGTGTGTGCTTTGGTTTTTCATTTTTTTTGAATTTTTCTGAATTTTTACTCCCATTTGAATCTTGGTCAAATCCTAGGTTTGACCAAGGTTAAAACAAGTTTAAAACATGGCAATGAAAAGGTAAGCATATGGATCATTCTTAGTCTCTCTAAAATGAAGCTTTTGGGAGGTTTTTGAAGTTTCCATGTTTGAAACCCAAAATCACTTCTCTTCATATGCTTGGCTTCATAAGACAAAGATTAGGGTTTAGGGGTAGATATATACATGTTTTGGGAGGTTTTTGAAATTTCCATGTTTGAAACCCAAATCCACTTCTCTTCATCCTTGACGTCTTCATAAGACAAAAGTATAGGGTTATATATATATGCATGGGTAGATACATGCTTTTTTCTGGTTTTAATATGTATAGACCTTGTTTAAAATTATCAACTTAATTGAATGCTTACTATATATATGACATATATAAGAAGGCTATATATGTGTTTTGTTTTTTCATTTTTCATTTTTTCCTGATTTTTTATGCCCATTTGAATCTTGGTCAAATCCTAGGTTTGATCAAGATTTAAACAAGCAGTTTAAAAATGAAAATGAAAAGGTAAGCCTGGATCCTTCTTAGGGCTCCTTTGATTTAAAGGATAGGAAAAGTATAGGAATAGGAAAGGCATAGGATTGGAATGACACATGTCTACTTGAATCCTATAGAAAGATGAAGTGTGTTTGATTGTAGCAAAGGAATTTTTTCATGAGGTATGAGCCAATGTTTTTTCCTATAGGAATTACGCTACAAGATTCCTATAGGAATTTTTCCTATAGGATATGTTTCTATGAATCAAACAACATGTATAGGAAATTTTCCCATAGGAACCAAATCCTACACAATTCCTATGCAAATCCTATGAATCAAAGGAGCCCTTAGTCACTGTAAAATGAAGCTTTTGGGAGGTTTGTGAAATTTCCATGTTTGAAACCCAAAAGCACTTCTCTTCATGCTTGACTTCATAAGACAGAGTTTAGGGTTAGGGGGTGTAGATACGACATGATTTGTCTGGTTTGAATATGTACAAATCTTATTTATCAACTTTTGAATGCATGCTACTCTCTCAAAGAAAAACTTTTGAATGCTTACTATATGACATAAGAAGACTATATGCTTTTAAAATTCAAACATATGGTAAGCATTCTTATGTCATATAGTAAGCATTCAAGTTGATAAACAAGCAAGGTTTGGACATATCCAAACCAGACAAATCATGTATCTGCCCCCTGTCGATCTTATGAAGTCTAGCATGAAGAGAGAAGTCGTTTTTGGTTTCAAAAATGGAAATTTCAAGAACATCCAAAAAGCTTCATTTTAGAGTGACTAAGAAGGATACATGCTTCCCTTTTTATTTTTATGTTTAAACTTGTTTAAATCTTGGTCAAACCTAGGATTTGTCCAAGATTCAAATATATGGGCGTAAAATTAAAAAAAACAGAAAAATTTAAAACCAAGGCACATAGTCTTCTTATGTCATATAGTAAACAATCAATTAATTAAGTTGATAAACCAGGTCTAGACATATTCAAACCAGGAAAATCATGTATCTACCCCCTAACGCCCTAGCTAAACTATGTCTTATGAAGTCAAGCATGCATGAAGAGAAGTGGTTTTGGTTTCAAACATGGAAATTTCGAAAAAACCTCCCAAGAGCTACATTTTGGAGTGACTAAGAAGGATATATAGATGCTTAATTTTTCATATTCATGATTTAAACTTGTTTAAACCATGTTCAAACCTAGGATTTGACCAAGATTCAAATGGGCATACAATTTTAAAAAAATCAAAAAAATAAAAAACAATGCACATAGTATTATTATGTCATATAGTAAGCATTCAATTAAGTTGATAAAGTAGGTCTAGACATATTCAAACCAGGAAAATCATGCATCTATCCCCTAACCCTAGCTAAACTCTGTCTTATGAAGTCAAGCATGAATGAAGAGAAGTGGTTTTTGGTTTCAAACGTTTAAGCCAAAAGCCCCTTTTCAAATATTTCAAACTTATTCAAATTTGGTTCAAATATGAAAGACATACAAGTTATAGCACACATAGTGCATACATTTTCACACATACTGCACTAGATGCTAACCCTATAGTTTGAGGCCATTTGGGTGACCTAGGTCGAAAAAATTCTTGGATTAGAATCGTGTTGTTCGAACCCCGTAGTTGGATTTTTTTGAACCCTTGATCTGTAGAACTGGGCAAAACCCTAGTTTAACCTATTTAATTACAGATTCGTATATCGATTTTTCTACGAGTACTACCTTTTTATTATTACTATGCAGCACATGGGTGTTTGCCCGTCGAGTGAAACTCGGAGGAAGAGGGATCACTCGGAAGGAGAGAAGAAGGGAGAGAATTATGGTGTCTCCCCTTTTCGGGTGATGATGTTGACTTTTGTGCAGGGTTTGTCAGTGAAGGAGGAGGTGCGAGCGAGCGAGCGAGCGAGTCGAGCGAGGCCGAGAATGAGAGAGATTTGTTTTTTTGTGTGAGAGGGACGACCGAAGGAACCAGAAGGACCCACAGACTTCCAATACGCATCCTGATGCGTCTTCTCTTGACAAAGAAAATGGCTGGGAGTTTGCGTACCTATTGCACGTGACTTGTGCTCACTGAAGTGTGGGACCTCAAGCGTGGGCACCACACGTAAGTGACAGACCTGTTGGTGTAAAAACTCGGTTGATTATAATAGTGCATTAGAACAAAGTTTCCTATGGATTCAAGGGTAGGAAATCCAAGTTAACTCATTTACGTGTTAAACTTGTCTATATCTTGGTCAAACCTAGGATTTGACCAAGATTCAAATGGGCAGAAAAATAAAAAAGAAAAATGAAAAACCAAATCACATAGTCTTCTTATGTCATATAGTAAGCATTAAAGTTGATAAACAAGGTCTAGACATATTAAACCAGACAAATCATGTATCTATACCCCTAACCCCTAAACTCTGTCTTATGAAGTCAAGCATGTGAAGAGAAGTGGTTTTGGGTTTCAAACATGGAAATTTCAAAAACTCCCAAAAACTACATTTTAGAGTGACTAAGAAGGATACATGCTCCCTTTTCATATTCATGTTTTAAGCTTGTTTAAATTATCTTGGTCAAACCTAGGATTTGACAAGATTCAAATGGGCATCAAAATTGAAAAAAAAAGTCAGAAAAAAGAAAACCAAAGCAAATAGTTTTCTTATGTCATATAGTAAGCATTAAAGTTGATAAACAAGGTCTAGACATATTCAAACTAGACAAATCATGTATCTATACCCCCTAACCCCTGCCCTCTGTCTTATGAAGTCAAGCATATGAAGAGAAGTGGTTTGGGTTTCAAACGTGGAAATTTGAAAAACCTCCCAAAAACTTCATTTTAGAGTGACAAAGAAGGATACATGCTTCCCTTTTCATATTCATGTTTTAAGCTTGTTTAAATTATCTCGGTCAAACCTAGGATTTGACAAGATTCAAATGGGCATCAAAATTGAAAAAAATCAGGAAAAAGAAAAACCAAAGCAAATAGTTTTCTTATGTCATATAGTAAGCCAATTAAGTTGATAAACAAGGTCTAGACATATTCAAACTAGACAAATAATGTATCTATACCCCCTAACCCCTAAACTCCGTCTTATGAAGTCAAGCATATGAAGAGAAGTGGTTTTGCTCCCAAAAGCTTCATTTTAGAGTGACTAAGAAGGATCCATGCTTACCTTTGCATTTTCATATTTTAATCTTGTTTAAATCATTATCAGACCTAGGATTTGACCAAGATACAAATGGGTGGGCACAAAATTCAAAAAAACAGAATAATGAAAAACAAAAGCACGTAGTCTTCTTATGTCATATCGTATGCATTCAAGTTAAACGAGGTCTAGGTATATCCAAACCAGAAAAATCATGTATCTACCCCTGTTGATCTTATGAAGTCTAGCATGAAGAGAAGTCGTTTTGGGTTTCAAACATGGAAATTTCAAGAACATCCCAAAAGCTTCATTTTGACTAAGAAGGATACATGCTTCCCTTTTCATTTTCATGTTTTAAACTTGTTTAAATCTTGGTCAAACCTAGGATTTGACCAAGATTCAAATATATGAGCATAAAATTCAAAAAAAAACAAAAAATTGAAAACCAAGGCACGTAGTCTTCTTATGTCATATAGTAAGCAATCAATTAAGTTGATAAACAAGGGTCTAGACATATTCAAACCAGGAAAATCATGTATCTACCCCCTAACCCTAGCTAAACTCTGTGTTATGAAGTCAAGCATGCATGAAGAGAAGTGGTTTTTGGTTTCAAACGTTTAAGCCAAAAGGTAAGCATGGATCCTCCTCAGTCACTGTAAAATGAAGCTTTTGGGAGGTTTGTGAAATTTCCATGTTTGAAACTCAAAACCACTTAAGACAGAGTTTATGGTTAGGTGTAGATACATGATTTTTCTTGTTTGAATATGTCTAGACCTTGTTTATCAACTTGAATTTTTTACTATATGATATAAGAAGGCTATATATGTGCTTTGGTTTTTCATTTTTTGATTTCTTTCGAATTTTTTATGCCTATTTAAATCTTGGTCAAATCCTAGGTTTAAACAAGTTTAAAACATGAAAATGAAACGGTAAGCATGAATCCTTCCTTACTCACTCTAAAATGAAGGTACTTGAAAATTTTATGTTTGAAACCCAAAACCCCAGTTCTCTTCATATGTTTGACTTCATAAGACAGAGTTTAGGGTTAGGGGTAGATATGATACATGATATTTCTGCTTTGAATATGTCTAGACCTTGTTTATCAACTTGAATGCTTACTATATGACATAAGAAGGCTATATATGTGTTTTGGTTTTCCATTTTTTTTGAATTTTTTTGAATTTTTACTCCCATTTGAATCTTGGTCAATTCCTAGGTTTGACCAAGGTTAAAACAAGTTTAAAACATGGCAATGAAAAGGTAAGCATGGATCCTTCTTAGTCACTCTAAAATGAAGCTTTTGGGAGGTTTTTGAAATTTCCATGTTTGAAACCCAAAATCACTTCTCTTCATGCTTGACTTCATAAGGCAGAGTTTAGGGTTAGGGGGTAGATACATGATTTGTTTGGTTTGAATATGTCTAGACCTTGTTTATCAACTTGAATGCTTACTATATGACATCAAAAGACTATGTTCTTTGGTTTTTTTCCGTTTTTTTTGAATTGTTATACCCATTTGAATCTTGGTCAAATCCTAGGTTTGACCAAGATTTAAACAAGTTAAGAAATTGAAAATGAAAAAGGTAAGCCTGGATCCTTCTTAGTCACTGTAGAATGAAGCTTTTGGGAGGTTTGTGAAATTTCCATGTTTGAAACCCAAAACCAGTTCTCTTCATATGTTTGACTTCATAAGACAGAGTTTTTATCAACTCGAGTGCTTAATATATGATATAAGAAGGCTATATATGTGCTTTGGTTTTTCATTTGTTGATTTTTTCCGAATTTTTATGCCCATTTAAATCTTGGTCAAATCCTAGGTTTAAACAAGTTTAAAACATGAAAAGAAAAGGTAAGAATGGATCCTTCTTAGTCATTCTAAAATGAATGAAGCTTTTGGGATGTTCTCACAAATCGATCTAGTCTACATGACTTTGATAAATTTTAATTAAGAAGCAGCAACTTAACAATAATTACCCAAAATCTAACAGCTGGTTCGACAACAACCTGGACGTTACGCTAAAATGAACTGCGAAAACAACGAACAGCACTTTTGTAGTACTGTACTCGGTACTCCGTACTTGCTCCAGATAATCCCCATTGCTTCACTACTACAGTAGTACTACCCTGGCTCGCATTCATTGTTTCCCCTGACTATTCAGAGCTTTGGACGTCCATCAGAGTTGTAGTCAGTAGTACAGTACTGCTAGCTCGATTAATGGCGTGCTATAAAATTCTATACTAGCCGACAGATGTCCATTCCTCGGGTTGCGCGCCAGAGCCTTCGAAGAGAAGGTAGCCGCTCTGTCCCGTTGATTTACGGTGGACGGACAGGATACTCCGGACCGCTCTCGATTCATTTGCTTCTGCTCCCGCGTCCTGACCCTTCGCGGACTGAGATCCAGTGACTTCACTAAGAGAAGTCACCATGCGACTTTACACACGTGAGCCACTCGATCAAGATCCAACGCTCGCGGTTGATCCAAATTTCGAACTTAAACTAAACTAATATTTTAAATGGACTGGAACTTTCCGAGAATACGTCTTAATGTAAAGTTTTTCTGTTTTTTTCTGAGCTACAAAATTTTAATTTCAAATTTTAGATCGACCATGTTCGTTGGATCTTAACCTGATGGCTCGTATAGGTAAAGTTCATGGTAACTTCTGTTGGGTAAAGTCACTGGATCTCAGTTCGCAAGGGAGCCCCCTCTCGGCCGTTGATTTAGGATGGGCGGACCAGGTTGCTCGAAGCGAGGGCAGGAGACGGTTGTCTGGTTTTAATAGGGGGGAGTACTTCTTCCATCCCCTTCTTGCTTCACTTCCAGTCTCCTTCCACTTCCAGCGATGCCTCCGAAGTCAAGGCCACCATCTCGCTTGAAGAAGCACCATCTAGTGTTGACCAAGGACGCGGAGAGTTCCCGCCGGCGGTCTATCCAGATGCTGGCCGCGAGAAAGGGCCCGCCAGAAAACGAAGGCCCTGCTTCGCGCTCGTCTCGGAACGGCGTCAGTCGTGCGGTCGAAGATTCCTGGTTGGTTTCCATCGCCATGTTTCTTGATTCTTCCTGGCCCGGAGGTCCCAACTCTTTATTCCGTATTAATCCTTTTTATACATATCTCAGTGCCCCACGACGCACCCTGACATCTTCTCATGACGACTTCAACCCCTGTCTCCTGCGCTTAGAGGTTACCACTGATTGGACATTTTCGTCTTCCTCTCGTCACTTTGTTTCGGTACTGATGATATTGCCATGCAGGAAGCATCGGCGTGTTTCAGAGATGAGCTTAAAACTCTCGTGGAACTCGCCTCCAACTTTCGCGATGATGTCGATACTTTGAAGGACGAGGTCACCGGCCGGGGCAAGCTGCATGATGTGAGGGTTCCATCAAGTGAGGAAACGAACTCTGTCATCAAGAAGCTCAAGGGCGAGAATTTGATGCTTAAGATCGAGTGCGGCTTTCTTCGCGAAGAAAACGTCGAGCTATCAAACAGGTGCGTTCAAGCTCTCAACGGGAGCCTCAACACCCAACATGATGCGGTGAAGAAGATGATGGATGACAGCATCTTGAAGAAAAACAATATGGTGGAGGACACGCGCGGGATGGTCGATCCAATCCAGGCACCGCAGAAGGAAGTCGATGCGCTCCGAGTCCAGCCACCTTTGCGTAGGTCGCCGAGGCGCCCTCGCGCAGGTCACTGAGGAGCGCACGTCGCCGAGTAGGCTGGGGGATAAGGAATTCCAACGAGAGAAGCGGAATCACCACCTGTCCTGATGGAGGGCCACTCCGCCAAGTAGGCTGGGGGAGAGAAACACTGCCTCTCATTGTTCTTTAGCTAGTCCTCCGATCCATATTACTTGATGTTAAAATGGATGTATCTACAACTGAAATATGTCTAGATACATATATTTTAGTATCACAAAGTAAGTATCAACGTTTATATTGCCCAAGTCTTATTATCCATCCCTAAGGTGGGTCGCTTTTGTAACTACTGATTGCAGATTCGACTCTTCTGCAGACCGAAAGATTTTTAGAGTGACTAAGAATGATTCATGCTTAGCTTTCCATTTTCATGTTTTAAACTTGTTTAAATCTTGCTCAAACCTAGGATTTGACCAAGATTCAAATGGGTTTAACAATTAAAAAAATCAGAAAAATGAAAAACCAAAGCACATAGTATTCTTATGTCATATAGTAAGCATTCAAGTTGATAAACAAGGTCTAGACATATTCAAAACACACAAAACATGTATACCTAACCCTAAACTCGTCTTATGAAGTTAAGTATGAGGAGAAGTGATTTTGGGTTTCAAACATGGAAATTTCACAAACCTCCCAAAAGCTTCATTTTAGAGTGACTAAGAAGGATCCATGCTTTTTGCCATTTTTTAAACTTGTTTTAACCTTGGTCAAACCTAGATTTGACCAAGATTCAAACGGGCGTAAAAATTCAAAAAAAATAAAAAATGAAAACCAAAGCACATATATAGCCTTCTTATGTCATATAGTAAGCATTCAAGTTGATAAACAAGGTCTAGACATATTCAAACCAGAAATATCATGTATCATATCTACCCCTAACCCTAAACTTTGTCTTATGAAGTCAAACATATGAAGAGAACTGGGGTTTTGTGTTTCAAACATAAAAATTTCAAGTACCTTCATTTTAGAGTGACTGAGAAAGGATTCATGCTTACCTTTTCATTGTCATGTTTTAAACTTGATTAAACCTTGGTCAAACCTAGGATTTGACCAATATTTAAATGGGCATAAAAAATTCGAAAAAATGAAAACCAAAGCACATATATAGCCTTCTTATGTCATAAACATTCAAGTTGATAAACAAGGTCTAGACATATTCAAACAAGAAAAATCATGTATCTACGCCTAACCAAAAATCTGTCTTAAGTGGTTTTGGGTTTCAAACATGGAAATTTCAAGAACATCCCAAAAGCTTCATTTTAGACTGACTAAGAAGGATACACACTTCCCATTTCATTTTCATGTTTTAAACTTGTTTAAATCTTGGTCAAACCTAGGATTTGACCAAGATTCAAATAAGTAAAAACATGAAAATGAAAAGGTAAGCATCGATCCTTATTAGTCGCTCTAAAATGAAGCTTTTGGGAGGTTTTTGAAATTTTCATGTTTGAAACCCAAAACCACTTCTCTTCATGCATGCTTGACTTCATAAGACATAGTTTAGGGTTAGGGGTAGATACATGATTTTTCTGGTTTGAACATGTCTAGACCTTGTTTATCAATTTGAATGCTTACTATATGACATAAGAAGGCTATGTGCTTTGGTTTTTCATTCTTACGATTTTTTTCTTAATTTTTATGCCCATTCGAATCTTGGTCAAATCCCAGGTTTGACCAAGATTTAAACAAGTTTAAAACATGACAATGAAAAGGTAATCAATCCTGGATCCTTCATAATTAATAAGTTAGTCTAATTAAAATGAAGCTTTTGGGAGGTTTTTGAAATTTTTGTGTTTGAAACCAAAAACCACTTCTCTTCATGCTTGACTTCATAAGATAGAGTTTAGGGTTAGGGGTAGATACATGATTTGTATTATTTGAATTGTCTTGACCTTATTTATCATCTTTTAAATGCTTACTATATATATGACATAAGAAGACTATGTGCTTTAGTTTTTCAATTTTCTGATTTTTTAATTTTATGCCCATTTGAATCTTGGTCAAATCCTAGGTTTGACAATGATTTAAACAAGTTTAAAATATGAAAATGAAAAGATAAGCATGGATCCTTCTTAGTCACTCTAAAATAAAGCTTTTGGGTGGTTTTTGAAATTTCCATGTTTGAAACCCAAAAGCACTTCTCTTCATGCTTGACTACATAAGACAGAGTTTAGGGTTAGGGGGTAGACACATGATTTTTCTTGTTTGAATATGTCTAGACCTTGTTTATCAACTTTAATGCTTACTATATGACATAAGAAAACTATGTGCTTTGTTTTTTCATTTTTTTATTTTTTTGGAATTTTGATGCACATTTGAATCTTGGTAAAATCCTAGGTTTGACCAAGATTTAAACAAGTATATAACATGAAAATGAAAAGGGAAGCATGTATCCTTCTTAGTCACTCTAAAATGAATTTTTTGGGAGTTTTTTGAAATTTCCATGTTTGAAACCCAAAACCATGCACTTCTCTTCATGCTTGACTTCATAAGATAGAGTTTAGGGGTTTGCGGATAGATACATGATTTGTCTAGTTTGAATAAGTCTAGACCTTGTTTATCAACTTTAATGCTTACTATATGACATAAGAAGACTATGTGCTTTCGTTTTTCATTTTTCTATTTTTTTATTTTATGCCCATTTGAATCTTGGTCAAATCCTAGATTTAACCAGGATTTAAACAAGTTTAAAACATGAAAATGAAAAGGTAAGCCTTGATCCTTCTTAGTCACACTAAAATGAAGCTTTTGGGATGTTCTTGAAATTTCCATGTTTGAACCCAAAACGACTTCTCTTCATGCTAGACTTCATAAGACAGAGTTTAGGGGTTAGCGGGTAGATACATGACTTGTCTAGTTTGAATAAGACTAGACCTTGTTTATCAACTTTAATGCTTACTATATGACATAAGAAGACTATGTGCTTTGGTTTTTCATTTTTCTATATTTTTATTTTATGCCCATTTGAATCTTGGTCAAACCTATATTTGACCAGGATTTAAACAAGTTTAAAACATGAAAATGAAAAGGTAAGCCTTGATCCTTCTTAGTCACACTAAAATGAAGCTTTTGGGATGTTCTTGAAATTTCCATGTTTGAAACCCAAAACGACTTCTCTTCATGCTAGACTTCATAAGACAGAGTTTAAGGTTTAGGGTTATAGATACATGATTTGTCTGGTTTAAATATGTATAGACCTTGTTTATCAACTTGAATGCTTACTATATGGCATAAGAAAACTATGTGCTTTGGTTTTTCATTTTTCTGATTTTTTTAAATTTTGATGCCCATCGAATCTTGGTCAAATCCTAGGTTTGACCAAGATTTAAACAAGTTTAAAACATGAAAATGACCAGGGAAGCATGTATCCTTCTTAGTCACTCTAAAATGAATTTTTTGGGAGGTTTTTGAAATTTCCATGTTTGAAACCCAAAACCAGTTCTCTTCATGCTTGACTTCATAAGACAGAGTTTAGGGGTTAGGGGGTAGATACATAATTTGTATGGTTTGAATATGTCTAGACCTTGTTTATCAACTTTAATGCTTACTATATGACATAAGAACACTATGTGCTTTGGTTTTTCATTTTTCTGATTTTTAAATTTTAATGCCCATTTGAATCTTGGTCAAATCCTAGGTTTGACCAAGATTTAAACAAGTTTAAAACATGAAAATGAAAAGGGAAGCATGTATCCTTCTTAGTCACTCTAAAATGAAGTTTTTGGGAGGTTTTTGAAATTTCCATGTTTGAAACCCAAAACCACTTCTCTTCATGCTTGACTTCATAAGACAGAGTTTAGGGGTTAGGGAGTAGATACATGATTTGTATGGTTTGAATATGTGTAGACCTTGTTTATCACCTTTAATGCTTACTATATGACATAAGAAGACTATGTGCTTTGGTTTTTCATTTTTCTGATTTTTTTAATTTTCTGCCCATTTGAATCTTGGTCAAATCCTTGGTTTGACCAATATTTAGACAAGTTTAACACGTGAAAACGAACTGATAATCCCATTTGTTGACTCATTTAACTAGTTAATCCCATTTGTTGACTCTCTGTTGACCAGGCACTTGAGGTAAAACTGAGTATATTGCACTAGCCAGTATTAGTACTCAAGGGGAAAACCGAGCACACAAAAAATGCTACAGTATAAGACTCGAGAGTATATCTAAATTTCCAGGGTTAGACTCGAGTACGCGTGTTGCGGTGCAGAAGTGGAAGACGTGCAATTGTTGACGGGTACTGACGCGAGTCGCGGTGCAGAAGTCGAAGACGTGCAATTGTGGACGCGTGTCGCGTTGCAGAAGCCCAAGACGTGCAGACGTTAAATGGTGGACGCGTAGGACGCGGGTCGCATTAACCACCCCTCGCCTTTATAGACGCCTCCTCGCACTATCTCTGTCACTCTCACTCGCTCATGCAACGCCGCCTCTCACGTCCCATCATCTTCTCCAAAGCAAAAACCCTCTCCCTCTCTGCAGGCGAGATGGACATGGAGAATGCGAATCCCATCGTCCATGACGCCGTCGGCTCCAAGCGCGACGCCTCCCTCTTCGACGTCGTCCCCTCAAAGGCCGTCGCCGCCGCCGGTGGCGGTCGTATCCCGCCGGGATGGGACCCCTATGAGCCGGTGCCGTACATCTCGCCTCCGAACCCCTACGACACCTTCATGGACGACCCATGGAACGAGGTAACTATGGTTTGCTCCCTTTTTTCTTCGCCCATTCCTTTTTGAACCCTATTTTTGCTGGTTCCCTAGTAACTATTAGTGCCGATCTGTAGATGGTTGAGTATTGGGTTAATATTTGCGCCGATTTTATTCCATTTTGCTTTGATCCCTTCTTGATTTCGTTTAAGATTTGGAGTTCGGCCGTTCGGTTAATTTATGCAAGTAATAATGGGATCTCAATCAGTTAATTTATGGGATCTCAGTCAGTTATTTTATGCAGGAATCAAAAGATATCAACCGTTTAATTTTGCAAATATTCTGGAATCTGTTCAAAATCAGATCTGGAATCTGTTTCTTTGCCTATGATGAATCGTTGGGCACAAATTTTTACAGAGTGGGTTCAGCGAACCATTGCTGTGTACAAATCTGTTGTGCATGAGCTATGGTTCGCTAACACCATCCCTGTAGACATATAATCGTGTCCACTCTAACTGAGGCTGGCTCTGTTTTTCCTTACTTTGTTATCATGCACGTTAGTCATCGTTGCATCTCATTCACTAATAGTTCCCGTTTGATATGGATCAGCTGTCTGGCAGCGACGTCGGCAGCGACGACGAGCACCATGACGTCAAGACTCGCCAGGTGCTGCGGAGGCTGCAGGTCGGCCAGTACGTCTCCTACTTCGCCAAGGGTGTCTACAGGTGCCCCTTCTGCACTAGGAGGCTCGGCCGCACTGACTTCAACTGCCTCCTCACGCATGCCGAGAACATCGGCAACACCAACCCCAAGGTCGGCGCGTCGGTGAACCCCCACTCCTTCCGCGCCAAGCACATGGCGCTCGGCATGCACCTCCGCAGCATCCAGCGGGTGGAGATCTCCGCCGGGCGCATGCCTCCGCTCAAGCCCAAGGCTCCCAAGGGGAGCAACAAGTGGAGGCAGATGGGGTAGGCGGAGTCCCGGACGTGTGCTGCTGCTGCTGCAAAGCAGCTTCTATTTTGTTGTTAGCTAGGGATCCCTTGTTGTTATGTTGTTAGTATGATGGTGTTGTGAAGAACCTCGAACCTGTTGGCTGCTGTGTATGCAGCTTATTATCTAGGGAGGGATCCCTATTATCTATCCCTATTCTACTGGAGTATATTTTGTTGGCCCTACTTTGTTTTCTCGATTTACTATTACTGCGAATTTGTCGTACGGAGTACATTACCCTGGAGATTTGCTTCTAGATTTAACTACATACATATGGACCAGAGGGAGTACTAGATTTGCTGCCATATTGGGCAAACAACGAGGGCCAAAAGGCACAAATAATTGAAGAAAGACAGAAATGCAAGCTTCTCTAGATTTGATACTAATTTGGTTAATAAAGACAAAGAGACAGAGGGGGAAAAGGTGCTCTTAAAAATGCCAATTCGCGCCGAGAGAGACAGAACCCAGCTCCTGCTCACGTACAACCAAACGCGGTCTCGTCCTGTCCCACGCGGTCCCTTTCTACTAGCCCCACACGTCAGCACGGAACGGTCAACTAAACTGGAATCCTCCCGTCTGAGCTCCTTCTGCGGGTTACAAATAAGGGCTTGGCGAAAACTGAGGAAAAACATAAGGCAATCTTATTGACTAATATAGCTGTTTAATTAATAAAAGGATTAGCTACAACGTGCTCAGTTTGCCCATTTATTAAGGTATAAGACTGGCAGGAGAGAAAGTAATCGCTAGTTTCCTCATTTTGCCCCTGCATGCTCGCACGATTAAAGCTCCTTCCGCACGCGCTGGACTCCTCGTTTCCTTAAACCTCCTCGTTTCTCGGGATAGACCAACAGTTTTTCAGGATCTTGGGGTTTTTTTTTTGACAATCAATACCACATATATTCATAGCAAAAATAGTACATGGTAGAGGGCTACATGACGACTAGATATATCACCAAAAAAGGTGATGCATGTCTCCTTCACCAAAACAGCTGAAACAAGTACACGAACGCAAGTACACCACCATAATAATACTACTACATTAACACAAGTACGAGTAATAAAGTAAGAGTACTACTCCCTCTAATCTAATTTAAACCAAAATAAATCTTAAACTTCATCCTAAATTTGAACTAGTGCCTCGTCCTCGTTCTTCGCTCATTTTCTGATCCAAGACGGCGCAGAGTGCCAGAGTGCATGGCACGGAACTCTTCATCGGTGGCATGCCATGGGCATGTCACCGGATGCATGATTTTTTTCGCAATGTTTTAAATTTGAATTTAGGCCGCATGTCACACGGTGACATGCAAAAGGTGCATGTCACCTGGTGGTGGTAGGCAACTACCCTTATTTACGGCGGCGTAGGCGACTGGACGCCGCGTGGCCAGCCGCTGCCTCGTGGCCGCCTCGGTTTCCACGCGGGAGACCATTAAACGCCGACGACCAACCTTCCCGCGTCACGGTTAGCGACTATGACTATAAGGGCAAAACGCTAAACTCTCTCGTTCCATTCACTTTCTTCCTCTCTCCACCTAACAAACATTTGTTCGTCGCTCTCTCCTCCAGCAATGTCTTCAAAATTCAGGTCGTCGGCGGTCAAGTACGCGGAGAAAAAACGCCGGCTCGAAATTTCGAGAGACGCTTCCAGAAACCAAGTGGGCTCGCCGTCGCCGCCGCCGCCGCCGAAACGCGTCCGTGCTGTGCTCACCGGGTTAGTTTCCTTCGCCATGTACTTTCGTTTCTTTCGTCGCTCTCTCCTCCAGCAATTAATGTGTTCAAACTTCAGGTCGCCGGCGGTCAAGTACGCGGATAAAAAACGCCGGCTCGAAATTTCGAGAGACGGTTCCAGAAACCAAGTGGGCTCGCCGTCGCCGCCGCTGCCGCCGCCGCCGAAACGCGTCCGTGCTGTGCTCACCGGGTTAGTTTCCTTCGCCATGTACTTTCGTTTCTTCTTGCCCGGGCTCAAGCTCTTTAAGAGTCTCTATGGTTATACATCTTAAAGGGTTGGAAGTTCCAACGACGCCCCTACTGCACCAACTTCCACGACCAAGGAATCATCGTCGTCCGATGATTTCAACCCGGCCCTACCCCGGCGAAATGAGGTAGCACCAAGCACTGTGTAGTTATCTTCTTCTTCTTCTTCTTCTTCTTCTTCTTCTTCTTCTTCTTCCTTTGCGCTTACTTGCTACCGATGATTTCGCCCTGAAGGAAGCGGCGCCGACTATCGACACCACTGTCGCCATCTTGATGGAAAAAAACGAGGAGCTCAGCTTAGAGTGTGATCGCCTCCGAGACGATTTGGCTGCCAAGAAGAAGAATTCGAAAACTCTTGTGGAGCTCATTTGCAGCCTTCGAAATGAGCGCGATATGTTGAAGAACGAGCTGATTAAGCAGAAAGCATCAGCGGAGAAAGCCAGCAGCATACTCAAGACTGTGTGCCTCGACAGAGACAAGTCTGATATAGAGTACAAAATCCTTCTTCAGGATAAAGTACAGCTCCAAAAGTTGAACCTTGAATATGCTGACATCGCCATCCTTGCCCTTCTCGAGAGGCAGAAGGCACAAGATAAGTTGATGCACCTGATGTTGGAGAGCTGCAGTGAAAGAGAAGAGACATTGAAAGAAGTGAGCAGTTTGGTGGGATACATGAGTGACGTCGGGCGAACTTCGCAGAATCCGCCCCGGCTGAGCTCAAATTCCAGCGGAACCAGCTTTCAGCAATGCATGTTAGGCGCACCTACAACTTCTACTCATTGATTAGAGGTCGCACGACATGGCATTTTCCCTCGAAATAGTAGTACTGTACTAATAGTTGTACTACTTAATATGTACCTTTTTGTAAAGTAATTTCTTACATGTATTAGAAACTACCCCTCTCGTTTCTGGATGCACCCGGGACATTGTCATCCGGCCCTCTTCTGGACAAACCCCCTCGGGAAGGGCGGTATATTTTGCACATTTCGCTACTAGTACTTCTAATTCCACCGCTTATTTTTCTAATCCGTTAAATCGTTAATTGGATGACCAACTGATGGAAGCTGCGATAGATTAGACCAACAAGTGGTGAATTGTGCAAAAGATATGTCCGTGTTTTATGCAAAAGAGTGATATGGGGATCTGGTGGAATCTTGAATTTCCTCTTCAGTGGTAGGCATGCTTCACTTATAGCTGGAGTACATTGCGGACCTGGTGCATTTCGTCAGTACCGATCAGCTATTTTTGCTTATCCGGGAAGAAAAGGTAGTACTAGCCTTTTCTGTGAGATGTCTTTTCAGTGCTACGGAGTTGTCTGTTCACTGCTTGCTTTGTCTGTCGGTGACTTTGCCAAGCTGACTTTGCCATGACTTTGGGTGACTGATATGTGGACCACAGTTGTAAGTGACTCAAAGTCACTGACTTTGGGGACTCGTGAATGCTTCGTATATTTCTGACGGTTTCTGAATTATGTACTCCGTACAACTTTTGTAATATTGGTCAAACTAGTTTTGACCAGGGTTTGTGTAGGGTGTTTTTTTTTGGTTGGTCCAAATGGTGTTGTGTGGTCCAAATGTGATGTATCATCACACCACCATGTGCCCCCCTCCCCCCACCCCACCCCTAGGTTTTGGTAATGCCATTCTGATACATGCTTCTTAGAAGGAGTACATTTTTTCCGTTAGGGCATGACAATTTTGAAAAATTCAAAAAAAAATGGGAAGACAGAATGGTAACATCATTTTCCATGTGATGATGCACCCCTGTGCCAAATTTTGGTTCATTTTAAGAATGTAAGGTGACAAATTACTCGAGGAAGCTAGTTGGAGTAGACGGGCATGATCGGATTGGCATAGGCGATTTATTTTTTGAAGGATGTTATTTTTCATAGACAATATCTGACACAAAAAATAAAATGTTAAGGTCTCATATTATTCTGAATGATTTTGAATTACTTATGACGTTTGGAAGTATTGGTATACATGAGTCCCACATGAAGTTAAATGGTCCAAAAAAAAGTTTCGTACACGTCTCCCAGAAAGTGGAAAGTCGAGTACATGCATGACTTCACGCGTCCACTACTGGATACAGGGAGTCGGAGGCTATAACATAATCGGCCTCATCATCTCTCGCGAGCTCGTCCTCTCCACTCCCCCAACTTGCCTCCCCCACACTGTGAAAACCCCCATCCACTCACCGCACCTCTGAGGCATCGACTTTCCCGTTTCCAACCACAACAGCATGAAGATAGGTATTGCATACGAGGCGGAGCAATAGGCGACCGCCCACGCAGAGGATGCCTCTACGGTAGTGGCCGTCGTGGTGGGTGAGGCTTCACCGGGCACCCAAGCCGCTCGTCTCCTCTGCTTGTCGGATTCTTCGACCTCGGTCGAAATGGGCATCCTGGCCGTCACGACGGGTGAGGCTTCACCGGGCACCCATGCCGCTCGTCTCCTCTGCTTGTCTGGTTCTTCGACCTCGGTCGAAACGGGCGTCCTGGCCGTCGAGCAGAAGGTGGATACCAACGTTGTTTATCCCGCCGAAGATGTGCACGGCGTTGCAGGCCACCACGGCGAGGTCTTCCTAGGCCCGATGCTGGACGCGAACCTCGACCCCTTCGACGATTTCGGCCCAAACGTTCAGTTCCAGGAGGATGTTGAGGGTGATGACGAGGAGGTACTTCTCTTTTACCGAAACTGTCCCAACCCTCTTTGTGTCATATTGCTGTTCACATGGTTTGCACGAGCCTGGTTCTTGATTGATTTGATATCCTACCTTGTTCTTGTAGATGTAATTGATTCTACGATTCGTAAGATCAGATTCTAGTTTAATTTCGACTAATCTGCCATGTAGTCATATAATCAATTTATGTGTTCATACTTAGTGGACTTGCAATTGTTGTGGCTAATGTTCATGGTTGTTCATAGGGTTTCTCATGATTTATTACGATTTCTTCTGCCATTTACTTGTTCTACACATTTAATTTTAGGGTTTCTAAGGTTTGATTATGTTAGTGGAGTATTTATTCGATCTGTCATAAAAAACCTGATTATGTAGTACTTAATAATTCATAGGAGTATTCTGATGACATGGACAACAACAAGGTGCGCAGGGACCGGAAAAGCCGCTATGTTCTCAAGCGGCTGAAGGGTGGTGAAATTCGTTTCTGCATGCGCGCGGGGAGCTATTTTGCCCATTATGTGGCAAATTTCTCTAGAAGGACATCCACAGCCTGATCCAACATGCGATGGGTGTAGGCCTAAGTACATAGGGGGAAACACCGCCCTGCAACCAAGGCCAAGTACGCATCATATGGCCTCTTCCTCCAGAATTACGTCTTGCCTAGCTTGCTCCACGTCAACGCCCCTGCTGCTGGCCCTCATGCTCCTGGTCATGTTTAAAGTTCATATGTGTAATCTTAATCCCTTTGGAAGTTCAGCATTAAACTCTACTAGTACAACCGTGGTGGTCTTGTGATGTAGTACTCTTTTGATGCATTTGTGATGTAGTAGTACTTTTTTTTGAAATGATATAGTACTATCTAAGAAAAGTACTCCCTCCGATTCACATTCATTTCACATCAAGAAATATGGATCAGAGCGAGGGAGTAAATTAAACATGGCATCTCGTGCATGAAGCTTGACATATCGATCAGGTTGGCTAGAATAGCAATACAATGTTGCTCATTAGGCAAATGCATGCCATGTACGATAGTATACATCCAGTAAAGAAGTCTATACTGACATAAAAAAACTACTTTGGGGATGAGAGTCAATTGGGGCATCTACAATATAGAAAATCTTGCTCGTAGATGATTTTGGCTAAGAGGGTTTTACTCACATTACACGTGCCACTTTCCTTGTCTGCAAAACAAGTTCCAATAAAGGGAGAGGAAAGAAGAGGGTATTGTGGGCGAGATTGAACACCTTTTTTATGTGTTAAGCTGAGGCCTCGTTTAGATGAGGATTTCGACTTATGCCTAACAGCTCAACACATCCACAAATAACTCTGCTTGCGCACACCACCGTTCATTAAAAATAACAATATTAGCTCGCAAGATTAAGAACAAAGTGAATTTAAGTAACTTGGTAAGCTTTTCAAGCAATATATTCAGAGAAAGAGCACACATGTTCGGCTCAAAATAATCATAAGAGAAGAACAATAAATCTAAGACACCACATGGATTCATACCTTGAGTCGACGCTGGCTCGTAGAAGGGCGGACGCGCCTCGAGGATGCCGGGGACGTCTCCACCTCGGTCTCACATGTGACTGCTTATCGGCGGGTGGTGCGCCGCGCCATGTAGAAGATCTATCAAGAGATGAGAGCCCGATGACGCTACCGACGCCTCAACCTTGATAGCACCGACTTGTTGCTCCGCACCGAGATGCGCCACGTGCAAGATTTAGCGGATGCACTAATTTTAGAGATATGTCATGATCATTGTAACAAATTTCAACGTGATGATGATTTGATCTTGTACTCGGCCTTGAACATAAGAACTAGTACAATCTCACCTTTTTTTATCATTATCCTTTGCGAGATTTAGCGGTTGCGCCAAATTCAGAGAAATATCATGATCATGGTAACACAATTTTCAATATAATGATGATTTGATGTTGCACTCGACCTTGAACATAAGTACTAGTACGGTCTCACAAATTTGTATCATTATACTTTGCAAGTTTTAGTGGATGCGCCCATTTTCAGAGGTAGATCATGATCATGGTAAGTTGGTAACAAATTTTCAACGTGATGATGATTTGATTTTGCACTCGGCCTTGAACAGAGGTACTAGTACGGTCTCACAATTTTTTATCATTATACTTGGACGGTGGCCAAATTCAAAATCTCATAGCGGCAAAACTTCCCGCCCACAAAATACAAAAATTTCACACGCTTCCAAATTCCCATTCTACCCCTTTGGAGATCACCACCCCTAGCCCGGAAACCCTCCCAAAAAAATTCATTTCCCTCAGACCACCCACCGGAACTTCCCAAGTCCCTCTCTCCCACCTCCACGACCACCGCACCGGAACATCCCCGCCGGACTTCCCTGGCCTACCCGAGGCCTCGCGATCCTCGTCATCCGGCTGCCTGCCGGAGCCGCTTCATCGACGCCGTCATCAACCGGACCGGATCATCCCCGCCGAACCTCGAAACCATATGCTCATCCAGCAGTCTACCGCAGTCGCTTCAGCTGCGGTATCGTCCACCCCGCCGGAGCCGCTTCGCCGGATCCGTCGTCCACCGCATCGGATCTTGCTCACCGACACCGCTGTGCATGAACCGGATCTGCTTCACCGGCGCCGTGCATGATCTAAACTCTTCTACTGTCGCTTTTCTATTGCTTGCCTGCAAGTTCTTGTTTAATCTTGGGGGAACCTGTTTGTGCTAACGACGCGCCATTACGTTTTTGCAGATGAGATGAGTAACCATGAAGTGTAATGGCCGTCTCTCCAACCCCAAGTAGCACATGTAGCGTACTTCATCACCGGATCTATCAACCCCAGGAAGATCTGCTGTGACTCCCACAGAGTGCTTCTCCTAATGTAAGTCCCTTGTTTTAGCGCCATGTTCTGGGTTCAGTTCTTGTTTGTCTGAAGCTCTTTTAGTTCATTCCTAGCTATGACCGTAACACGTTGCTATTTTCTACTTCATTGCTAACTTTAAGCGATTGAACATTTTGGTTTGCATTCCCTGCTCTGTAGATGTAGCCATCATAACTTCTATCTTGCTCAGTCGTTGTTACAAAAATTATACTGTAGGTATTATAGTAACATCCTGCTATTATTTAGTTCATGGCCAATTTTAAGTAATTGCACATGTTGGTTCGCATTCCCTGCTCTATAGCTTTTGGCATCGTAACTTCTATATTTGGTTTACATTCCCTGCTCTGTAGATCTAGCCATCATAACTTTATCTTGCTCAGTCGTTGTTATAAAAATTATGGCCTGCTACTATGTTGTTTGTGCCAATTTTTTACTCCATGAACATGTTGGCTTGCATTCCCTGTACTACAGATGATGCCATTGTTTTGTATCTAGTTCATTGTAAGCTAACAAAGTAAGGACTTAGTTTGGCATGCTATCACTCTGCTATCTAGCCTGTAGTACAAATAAACTTGTCATACTACTAGATAATAATTTTGCGTGCCATCTTGTTCTTCAAAAGCTGCATTATTGACTTGTTTCTCTGACTTGGCATGACGCTCACATATGGAAAGCTGAACATATTGGTTTGCATTCCCTCTTATACAAGTTCACAGGTGATCCCACTATATTCTGTATCTGGTCCATCCTAAGCTCCAGCATTAACTATCCTCTATGTGTTGCTCATTACAAGTTTATATCCCGAAACATCTTGATTTGCATCCCCTTCACTATAAGTTCAGGAGTATTATTTAGTTCACGGCCAAAATGAAGTAATTGCACTTGGCACATGTTGGTTCACATTCCCTCCTCTTTAGCTTTTGCCATCGTAACTTCTATTTTTGGTTTACATTCCCTGCTCTGTAGATGTAGCCATCATAACTTCATCTTGCTCAGTCGTTGTTACAAAATTTATAGCCTGCTACTATGTTGTTCATGCCAATTTTGTACTCCCTGAACATGTTGGTTTGCATGGGACTCGACAGTAGTAAGTCTGCTGTTTCATTCTAACATGCTCTGTTATATTGGCTGTTGGTATGCGGCATGCACTCTTTGTTTGCTTATTGTGCGCATTACAATGATCTTGTTATAACGACGAAATGATGAGCTCCAAATTCTTTGGCAAACAATATTGTAGTGTCTTTGCCTTTCCATTGTTGCTGTCTTAACTTGTAATGTCTTTGTTTCAGATATAGGTGCTGCATGGACAACTTAAAAGATTGCCGGATCGCTTCATTGTATTGCTAGGTTTAATTACCATTCAATTTCTCTGGGTTCTGTAATATATTTTTTCAATGCCTTGCAGCTGATGTAATATTTAGTTAGTTTTTATAGTTCTTTCGCGCATTTTTTCTTTGGTGCTTGTGGTAAGTGAGGCTATCCGACAGAAATCAATGCTGCGTAAATATTCTCAGTATCTAAATCACGAATTCCCATCCCTTAAACGGCCCAATTAATCGAAATCACATATGTGCCTGCCCGCAAAATCCTAAAGCGCATATTATGCCGGCATATAAACAGCAACTAAACGGGCTGGCCCACTTACTTCTTGGGCCAGCCCATGTGAGTTACGGTGGACCCCACACTCTAATTGGCCTGGCCCACTTGCTTTAAGGTGGTCCCCACCCACTACTGGGCCGGCCCACTAATTAGTTGGGCCAGCCCATTTGCTTTTGTGGTGGACCCCACATACTAAACGGGCCGCCCTTCAAGAGGAAAGTGGGACCCACCTGTGTTTTTGGCCCGGCCCACTATCTTGTTGGGCCGGCCCACTTGCAATATGGTGGACCCCACATACTAATTGGGCCGGCCTTTTAACAGGAAAGTGGGGCCCACCTGTGCTTTGGGCCGGCCCACCATCTTGTTGGGCCAGCCCACTTGCTATATGGTGGTCCCACATGGTAAATGGACCGGCCCTTTAATAGGAAGGTGGGACCCACCTGTGTTTTTGGCCCGGCCCACTATCTTGTTGGGCCGGCCCACTTTCTGTATGGTGGACCCCACATAACAAATGGCCCGGCCCATTAACAGGAATGTGGGACCCACATGTGTTTTTGGCCCGGCCCACTATCTTGGTGGGCCAGCCCACTTGCTATATTGTGGACCCCACATACTAAATGGGCCGGCCCTTTAACAGGAAGGTGGGACCCACCTGTGTTTTTGGCCCGGCCCACTATCTTGTTGGGCCGGCCCACTTGCTATATGGTGGACCCCACATACTAAATGGGCCGGCCCTTTAACAGGATAGTGGGACCCACCATGTGTTTTTGGCCCGGCCCACTATCTTGTTGGGCCGGCCCACTATCTTGTTGGGCCGGCCCACTTGCTATATGGTGGACCCACACACTAAATGGGCCGGCCCTTTAACAGGATAGTGGGACCCACCGTGTTTTTGGCCCGGCCCACTTGCTTCTTGGGCCGGCCCAGTTGCTGTAAGGGGGACCCCACTTGTTAAATGGGCCGGCCCATTTACCTTTGACCAGTCAACATTAGAGGTTAGGCCCGGCCCACGTAACTAATGGACCAGCCCAGCTATATAGTTGACCGGTCAAACTATGTCATCTGGCCCGGCCCGCTTAAGACGTGGCAGGCCTCGTGTGGGCCTACCATCTACCACGGGGTTTCAGCCGGTTAACGCCGTTAACTGCCAGTTAACGGCGTCTGCCACGTGTCAGTTTGCATGACGTCAGCAGTCAACGGGCTCCCGGAAACACTTCCGCAACGGTCCGATTTTCCGTGGCGGAAGGGCGCCCAAGCGCGACGGACCGAAAAAATCGTCGTTGGACTTTGCCTGACGCAGTTTCGACAACAGAACCCATATCGTCGGGTTAGGCCCATAGGCGACGAAAAATGCCCCTTAGTTGACGATTTTGGGACGTTGTCTATCAGAACTTTTCTTGTAGTGTGGGGATCACTCGGAGGCATCTTCATCATCGGACTCATATGGCGCTTCTTCTTCTTCCTCCTCTTCTTCATCGTTGTCGTGCATCCGGAGAGCGGCGAGTGAGACTGGACCTTTGAATGCAACTATCAAGATCACTCCACGGAACCTGTGCAGAATGCCACCCACTGTAACCTGGGTGAGCTGGAGGCGAGGGGTCCTTGCTCACCACTGAGCTTGTGGAATAACCTGAGTATGCTTAATCTCAGAACGCTCTCGGCTGGCCGCATAGTTCTCCTTATGGATCTCAATGTTCATGCAAAGGATGTAACGCTGAAACCAACTGAGCCTGTTCACTTGTTTCTTCATAGCAGGGAGGTCAGGATGGCGAGCAGGAGCAAATCCACTAGAACGAGCATCACCCATGAAGGAGTCAGGTGGAGGTACAGCAGAAGAGACAGGCTTAAGCTTGTAGGCCTTCTTGATAGAGTGCTTCATCAAAGGGTACCCGCTCAAGTCTTCACCACTCACGCCCGCAGTGTTGTTGATGAGGAGCTGGATGTAGGGCGCATAAGGTATAGTGGTGCGGGAGACCATGGCATCATGAATCTCATGGAAGATGTAGTCCATGATATCAATAGTGTAGTTATGTTCCTCATTCTCATCACGAGCACACCGAAAGTTGAGGTACATGAGATCCACAGAGTTGATACGTCCAAAACGTATCTACTTTCCCGAACACTTTTGCTATTGTTTTGCCTCTAATTTGTGTATTTTGGATACAACTAACACGGACTAACGCTGTTTTCAGCAGAACTGCTCTGGTGTCTCGTTTTTGTGCAGAAATCCAACTTTCGGGAAAATCCTCGGAATTTATGCAGAAGGCCCTATTTTACCAAAATATTGACGGAGCCAGAAGGGCAAGGGAGGTGGAGGCCCGAGGGCCCCACACCACATGGCGGCGCGGCCCAGGGGGGCCCGCGCGGCCATGTGGTGTGGCCCCCTCGGCCGGCCTCCGACGCCCCCCTTCGGACTACTTATTGGTTTCGACCTGAAAACGCACGGAGAGAAGTCGAAGTCGCCAGAAACCCTCCAGAGAGCCGCCACATCGCGAAACTCCGTCGCGGGAGCCAGAAGTCTCCGTTCTGGCACTCCGCCGGACGGGAATTGGAGGAGATCTTCACCGCCATCACCGCCAACGCCTCTCCATCGACCATCCATGTTTCCCCCATCCATGTGTGAGTAATTCCCCCGCTGTAGGCTGAAGGGGATGGTAGGGATTGGATGAGATTGGTCATGTAATAGTCATAAGATTGTTAGGGCATAGTGCCTAGTATCCGTAGATGTCACTTTTATGATATTGTTGCAACTTGTTATGCTTAATGCTTGTCACTAGGGCCCGAGTGCCATGATCTCAGATCTGAACATGTTATTGATTCATGAAGATATTCGTTGTTTATGATCTTACCTGCAAGTTGTATACACATGTCGCTGTCCGGAACCAATGGCCCCGAAGTGACAGAAATCGGGACAACCGGAGGGAATGGTAGCGATGTGAGGATCACATGTGTTCACGGAGTGTTAATGCTTTGCTCCGGTACTCTATTAAAAGGAGTACCTTAATATCCAGTAGTTTCCCTAGAGGCCCGGCCCACCGGCTGGTAGGACAAAAGATGTTGTGCAAGTTTCTCATTGCGAGCACGTACGACTAAATATGGAACACATGCCTATTGATTGATTAGTACTTGGATACCGTTTTATTATTATCTGCAAATGCCCTGCTTTGATTGTTACATGAGTTTCTCTCATCCATGCAACGCCCGTTAATCCGTCCCTGTGCCTACAGTATTTTAATCCTGCTGTTTACTATAATCACTACTGCTGTCTTTATTTCACCGCTGTTATTTCACTATTTCCACTGCTATCAAACATTATGATAAACTCTTGCGAGCAAGTCTGCTTCGTGCAGCTGAATTGACAACTCGCTGTTAAGGCTTACAAGTATTCTTTGTCTCCCTTGTGTCGAATCAATAAATTGGGTAATACTTCCCTCGAAGACTGTTGCGATCCCCTATACTTGTGGGTCATCAAGACTATTTTCTGGCGCCGTTGCCGGGGAGCATAGCTTTATTTGGAAGTTCACTTGGATTGATATTGTTCGCTGCAAATTCTCCATCATGGGTAAACCTCGTGATGCGCGTAGATGTACACGTCCGTTGGGAACCCCAAGAGGAAGGTATGATGCGCACAGTGGCAAGTTTTCCCTCAGTATGAAACCAAGGTTTAATCGAACCAGTAGGAGCCAAGAAGCACGTTGAAGGTTGATGGTCGCGAAATGTGATGCGGCGCAACACCAGGATTCCGGCGCCAACTAGGAACCTGCACAACACAACCAAAGTACTTTGCCCCAACGAAACAGAGGTTGTCAATCTCACCGCTTGCTGTAACAAAGGATTAAACGTATCGAGTGGAAGATGTTTGCAAAGAAAACAGTAAAACAAGTAGATTGTATGCTATGGAAAGAATAGGACCGGGGTCCACAGTTCACTAGAGGTGTCTCTCCCATAAGATAAAAGCATGTTGGGTGAACAAATTACAGTCGGGCAATTGACAAATAGAGAAAGGCATAACAATGCATATACATGACATGGTAAATATAGTGAGATTTAATCCGGGCATTACGACAAAGAACATAGACCGCCATCCAACTGCATCTATGCCTAAAAAGTCCACCTTCAGGTTATCATCCGAACCCCTCCAGTATTAAGTTGCAAAGCAACAGACAATTGCATTAAGTATTGTGCGTAATGTAATCAATAACTACATCCTTAGACATAGCATCAATGTTTTATCCCTAGTGGCAACAGCACATCACAACCTTAGAACTTTCTGTCACTGTCCCAGGTATCAATGAAGGCATGAACCCACTATCGAGCATAATTACTCCCTCTTGGAGTTAAGAGTAAAAACTTGGCCAGAGCCTCTACTAATAACGGAGAGCATGCAAGATCATAAACAACACATGAACAATAGATTGATAATCACCATAATCATAGTACTCTCTATCCATCGGATCCCGACAAACACAACATATAGAATTACATATAGATGATCTTGATCATGTTAGGCAGCTCACAAGATCTAACAATGAAGCACAACAAGGAGAAGACGACCATCTAGCTACTGCTATGGACCCATGGTCCAGGGGTGAACTACTCACTCATCACTCCGGAGGCGACCATGGCGGTGTAGAGTCCTCCGGAGATGAATCCTCCTCCGGCAGTGCCGGAGGCGATCTCCGAATCCCGAGATGGGACCGGCGGCGCGTCTCCGTAAGGTTTTTATCGCTCCTACCGGGGTTTCGCGACGGAGGCTTTAGGCGGAAGGTCAACGCGAGGGGCCACACGAGGGCCCAGGGCAGGGCCGCGCGGCCAAGCCCTAGGCCGCGCCGCCACCCCCGGCTGCCTCGTGCCCCACTTCGTAGGTCTTCGGTCTTCTGGAAGCGTGCAAAAATAGGACCCGGGCGAAAGTTTCAATTCCGAGAATATTTCTTTACTAGGATTTCTGAAACCAAAAACAGCAGAAACAAGAATGGCTCTTCGGCATCTTGTTAATAGGTTAGTTCCGAAAATGCATAAATATGACATATAATGTGCATAAAACATGTAGGTATCATCAATAAAGTAGCATGGAACATAAGAAATTATCGATACGTTGGAGACGTATCAGCATCCCCAAGCTTAGTTCTGCTCGTCCCGAGCAGGTAAAACGATAACAAAGATAATTTCTGAAGTGACATGCCATCATAATCTTGATCATACTATTTGTAAACATATGTAATGAATGCAGCGATCAAAGCAAAGGTAATGACATGAGTAAACAACTGAATCATATAGCAAAGACTTTTCATGAATAGTACTTCAAGACAAGCATCAATAAGTCTTGCATAAGAGTTAACTCATAAAGCAATAAATCAAAGTAAAGGTGTTGAAGCAACACATAAGAAGATTAAGTTTCAGCGGTTGCTTTCAACTTATAACATGTATATCTCATGGATATTGTCAACATAAAGTAATATAACAAGTGCAATATGCAAGTATGTAGGAATCAATGCACAGTTCACACAAGTGTTTGCTTCTTAAGGTGGAAGGAGATAGGTAAACTGACTCAACAATAAAAGTAAAAGAATGGTCCTTCAAAGAGGAAAGCATCGATTGCTGTATTTGTGCTAGAGCTTTTATTTTGAAAACATGAAACAATTTTGTCAACGGTAGTAATAAAGCATATGAGTTATGTAAATTATATCTTACAAGTTGCAAGCCTCACGCATAGTATACTAATAGTGCCCGCACCTCGTCCTACTTAACTTGGACTACCGGATCTTTGCATGCCATGTTTCAACCAAGTGTCACAAAGGGGTACCTCCATGCCGCCTGTACAAAGGTCCAAGGAGAATGCTCGCATTTCGGATTTCTCGCTTTTGATTATTCTCAACTTAGACATCCATACCGGGACAACATGGACAACAGATAATGGACTCCTCTTTAATGCATAAGCATGTAGCAAAGTTATTATTCTCATATGAGATTGAGGATATATGTCCAAAACTGAAACTTCCACCATGGTTCATGGCTTTAGTTAGCGGCCCAATGTTCTTCTCTAACAATTTTGCATGCTCCAACCACTAAAATGATAGACCTTCAGACAAGACGGACATGCATAGCAACTCACATGATATTCAACAATAGTTGATGGCGTTCCCCAGAAACATGGTTATCGCACAACAAGCAACTTAATAAAATATAAAGTGCATAAGTACATATTCAATACTACGATAGTTTTTAAGGCTATTTTGTCCCATGAGCTATATATTGCAAAGGTGAATGATGGAATTTTAAAGGTAGCACTCAAGCAATTTACTTTGGAATGGCGGGTAAATACCATGTAGTAGGTAGGTATGGTGGACACAAATGGCATAGTAGTTGGCTCAAGGATTTTGGATGCATGAGAAGTATTCCCTCTCGATACAAGGTTTAGGCTAGCAAGGTTATTTGAAGCAAACTCAAGGATGAACAAGTGCAGCAAGACTCACATAAAAGACATATTGTAAACATTATAAGACTCTACACCGTCTTCCTTGTTGTTCAAAACTCAATACTAGATATTATCTAGACCTTAGAGAAACCAAATATGCAAATCAAATTTTAGCAAGCTCTATGTATTTCTTCATTAATGGGTGCAAAGCATATGATGCAAGAGCTTAAACATGAGCACAACAATTGCCAAGTATCACATTATCCAAGACATTTTTAGAATTACTACATGTAGCATTTTCCAATTCCAACCATATAACAAATTAACGAAGAAGAAACTTCGCCTTGAACATTATGAGTAAAGCCTAAGGACACATGTGTCCATATGCAACAGCGGAGCGTGTCTCTCTCCCACAAAGTGAATGCTAGGATCCATCTTATTCAAACAAAAACAAAAACGAAAACAAACCGACGCTCCAAGTAAAGAACACAGATGTGACTGAATAAAAATATAGTTTCAGGGGAGGAACCTGATGATGTTGTCGATGAAGAAGGGGATGCCTTGGGCATCCCCAAGCTTAGACGCTTGAGTCTTCTTAAAATATGCAGGGATGAACCACGGGGCATCCCCAAGCTTAGAGCTTTCACTCCTCTTGATCTTAGTATATCATTCTCCTCTCTTGACCCTTGAAAACTTCCTTCACACCAAACTTCAAGCAAACTCATTAGAGGGTTAGTGCATCATTAATAATTCACACATTCAGAGGTGACACAATCATTCTTTTCACTTCTGGACATTGCATAATGCTACTGGACATTAATGGATCAAAGAAATAAATCCAACATAGCAAAAGAGGCAATGCGAAATAAAAGGCAGAATCTGTCAAAAACAGAACAGTCCGTAAAGACGAATTTATAAATGGCACCAGACTTGCTCAAATGGAAAAACTCAAAACTAATGAAAGTTGCGTATATATCTGAGGATCACGCTCGTAAATTGGCAGATTTTTTCGAATTTTCTACAGAGAATTATGCCCAGATTCGTGACAGACAGCAATGCTGTTTCTGTGCAGCGATCCCAAATATAACATCAACTTTGTCATAGAAACTTTACTTGGCACAAAAACATGATAAGGAGAGGTTGCTACAGTAGTAAACAACTTCCAAGACTCAACAAAACAAAAAATTGCTGTAGGTAAAAACATGGGTTGTCTCCCATAAGCGCTTTTCTTTAACGCCTTTCAGCTAGGCGCAGAAAGTGCAAATCAAGTAACATCGAGAGTAGAAGCATCAACATTATTATTTTTCATGCAAACACAACTTGTTGCAGAGGGTGCTTTAGGTGCTCCATTATCTAAATTTTCTATGGTGGTGCTAGGGGTTTTAGCAATTTTAGGCCTATAGTAATTCTTTTGTTTAGGCACTTTAGAGGCATACATGAATTTTTGCTCTTTACCCACATAGGCTTTCTCATTATACTTGAGAGAAGAAAAGGTTGAACCCAAGGTTCCCATAGCCTTTTCAAGTTCATCAATCCTATTGGTTTGATTATCATGGATAACACAAGTTCCTAGGACACTAATTCTTTCATCAATTCCTCCTAGGGATTTATCAAGTTCATCAGTTTTATCCAATAACATTTCTAATTTAGTTTCAATACTTGGAAAATTTTTCTCTATGGTTTCCAATTTTTTCATAACATCTTCAAGAGAGATTTCAATTTTAACTTCATTAACAGGTGGTATTCCAACTAGACTCTCAATGATGCAACTAGCTTCTAAAGCGGGAGTACCTAGGAAATTACCTCCCGAAAGAGTATCAAGAACATATCTATTCCAACTAGATAAACCAACATAAAAGTTCCTAAGAAGGATAGTGGTGGAGTGTTTCTTAATGCACCTTTGATGAGCATTACTAATTCTATACCAAGCATCTTTAAAACTTTCTCCACCTTGTTGCTTAAAAGAACGAACTTCAACTTCAGGATTACTCATTTTAGTAGCAGTAAAATAAAACAAACTAGATAGAGTAAATGCAAGTAACTAATTTTTTTGTGTTTTTGATATAGCAAACAAGATAGTAAATAAAGTAAAACTAGCAACTAATTTTTTTGTGTTTTGATTTAGTGCAGCAAACAAAGTATTAAATAAAATAAAGCAAGACAAAAACAAAGTAAAGAGATTGAGAAGTGGAGACTCCCCTTGCAGTGTCTTGATCTCCCGGCAACGGCGCCAGAAAAAGTGCTTGATGCGCGTAGATGTACACGTCCGTTGGGAACCCCAAGAGGAAGGTATGATGCACAAAGGCAAGTTTTCCCTCAGTATGAAACCAAGGTTTAATCGAACCAGGAGCCAAGAAGCACGTTGAAGGTTGATGGTCGCGAAATGTGATGCGGCGCAACACAGGGATTCCGGCGCCAACTAGGAACCTGCACAACACAACCAAAGTACTTTGCCCCAACGAAACAGTGAGGTTGTCAATCTCACCGGCTTGCTGTAACAAAGGATTAAACGTATCGAGTGGAAGATGTTTGCAAAGAAAACAGTAAAACAAGTAGATTGTATGCTATGGAAAGAATAGGACCGGGGTCCACAGCTCACTAGAGGTGTCTCTCCCATAAGATAAAAGCATGTTGGGTGAACAAATTACAGTCGGGCAATTGACAAATAGAGAAAGGCATAACAATGCATATACATGACATGGTAAATATAGTGAGATTTAATCCGGGCATTACGACAAAGAACATAGACCGCCATCCAACTGCATCTATGCCTAAAAAGTCCACCTTCAGGTTATCATCCGAACCCCTCCAGTATTAAGTTGCAAAGCAACAGACAATTGCATTAAGTATTGTGCGTAATGTAATCAATAACTACATCCTTAGACATAGCATCAATGTTTTATCCCTAGTGGCAACAGCACATCACAACCTTAGAACTTTCTGTCACTGTCCCAGGTATCAATGAAGGCATGAACCCACTATCGAGCATAATTACTCCCTCTTGGAGTTAAGAGTAAAAACTTGGCCAGAGCCTCTACTAATAACGGAGAGCATGCAAGATCATAAACAACACATGAACAATAGATTGATAATCACCATAATCATAGTACTCTCTATCCATCGGATCCCGACAAACACAACATATAGAATTACATATAGATGATCTTGATCATGTTAGGCAGCTCACAAGATCTAACAATGAAGCACAACAAGGAGAAGACGACCATCTAGCTACTGCTATGGACCCATGGTCCAGGGGTGAACTACTCACTCATCACTCCGGAGGCGACCATGGCGGTGTAGAGTCCTCCGGGAGATGAATCCCTCTCCGGCAGGTGCCGGAGGCGATTCTCCGTCCCCCGAGATGGGATCGCGGGCGCTCCAAGGTTTTCCGTATCGTGGCTCTCTTACCGGGGGTTTCGCGACGGAGGCTTTAGGCGGAAGGTCAACGCGAGGGCCACACGAGGGCCCAGGGGCAGGGCGCGCGGCCAAGCCCTAGGCCGCGCCGGCCCCCGGCTGCCTCGTGGCCCCACTTCGTTAGGTCTTCGGTCTTCGAAGCTTCGTGCAAAAATAGGACCCCGGGCGTTTCGTCCAATTCCGAGAATATTTCTTTACTAGGATTTCTGAAACCAAAAACAGCAGAAACAAAGAACTGGCTTTCGGCATCTTGTTAATAGGTTAGTTCCAGAAAATGCATAAATATGACATATAATGTGCATAAAACATGTAGGTATCATCAATAAAGTAGCATGGAACATAAGAAATTATCGATACGTTGGAGACGTATCACCTCGCGATACTAAGGTCGCCATATTACCATCCACTACAAGAAAAGATACAACTCTGAGTACCTCTGCTGCTCTTGATTCACCATCTGTGATTGATAAACTTGTTTCACCGCCACATGCTTCACATGCTGGTACTTCTGCTGAATCTGAAAATTCTCATAATATTGATAATGTTTCTGCTGTGCTTGATGATAGTGGTTCATTGGGATCTTTTCTAGATGCTACAATTGCTAGGTCTAGACAAATTGAAAATACTGAAACTCCTAATGCTACTACACCTGTTAATTCACCTGAACTTGATTATTCTAGTGATGATCCTGATGAAGATTATGTGGAGCTTGATGATGATTTTATTGAAAAATGCAATGCTACTACTGATGCAAGAAAAATTAAAAAGTTGCTTGCAGAACATGCTGTTAAATATAAACCATCTCCTGATCCTAAATTTGCCACATCTCCTATAAACATTAGGGATAAAGATTATGATTTTTCTCTTGATCTATCTCATATAGCTATTGTTGAGAAAACACCCTTTTGTGGTACTGAAAAAGAAAGTGCTGTTGAACACTTGACTGAGTTATCTACTCTTAGTGGCGTGTTTTCTGATGATGTCAAGATGCGTACTTATTTTGTCGCTAAAATTTTTCCTTTCTCATTAAAGGATGATGCTAAAACTTGGTATAATAATTTGCCTCCTGGTTCTATTAAAAGTCCAATTGACTTGCGTGATGTTTTCTTTCGAAAATACTTTCCTGCTAGTGCTCAACATGCTGCTTTGCAGAGAATTTATAATTTTGACCAGGAAGATGGAGAGAAATTGCCTGAGGCTTGGGCTAGATTTTGTTCTCTTATTAGAGCTCAGCCTGACCATGATTTGGAAAAGCATGATTTACTTGATATATTTTATAGTGGACTAACTATTGAGTCTAGGGCATACCTGGATAGTTGTGCTGGTTGTGTTTTCAGGAAAAGAACTCCAGACGACGCTGAAGAATTATTGGCTAAAATAGGCCGGAATCATGATGATTGGTCTACACCTGAACCAACCCCGACACCGATAGTGAAGAAGAGGGGTATGATTAAATTAAATGATGAAGATATGAGGGAAGCCAAGAAGTCTCTTAAAGAGAAGGGTATTAAACCTGAAGATGTGAAGAATTTACCTCCTATAGAAGATATATGTGAGACAATTCCCCCTTCATCCATGATTGAGGTACACTCGCTTCAACACTTTACTAGGGAAGATATTCCGTATTCAAAATCTCCTGCTCAATGCTTAGATGAATTTGATAATTATATTGTTAAGCAAGAAAACTTTAATATGAGAATAGAGAATCATTTAATGGAAAATTCTCGAGCTATTAGTGAATTGCATGGTATTGTGGAGAGAACCTCCAATGATGTTAAGATACTTGTTAAACATTTTCAAATGGTTCAAACTCAAATTGATCAACTTACTAAAGTGCAAAATGACTTGTTGGGAAATAATTCTAAAGAAAAACATGCTTGTGAAGTAACAACTAGAGGTGGTGCTTCTACCCAGGATCCTCTATATCCTGAAGGGCATCCCAAAAGAGTTGAACAAGATTCTCAACTAATTAAAACTAGTGCTCCATCTAAGAAAAAGAAAAAGAAACATAAGAATGTTGTAGAATCCTCTGAACCTGTTAATGATCCTAATAGTATTTCTATTTCTGATGCTGAAACTGAAAGTGGTAATGAACATGAGGAAGATAACGATAAGAATGATACTCCTGATAAAGAAGAAATTGAAAAAGAACCTGAAAAGCATGCTAAAAATAAAAAGTACACTAAAGAAGATTTTATTACTGAGAAACATGGTAATGAAAGAGAACCTTGGGTTCAAAAGCAAATGCCTTTTCCTGCTAAGAAACTAAAATCAAAGGAGGAGGAACATTATAATAAATTTTGTGATTGGATGAAACCTTTATTTTTGCAAATCCCTTTGACTGATGCTATTAAATTGCCTCCTTATTCAAAGTATATGAAAGATATTGTTACTAACAAAAGGAAAATCCCCAATGAGGAAATTTCTACTATGCTCGCTAATTACTCCTTCAATGGTAAGATTCCAAAGAAGCTTGGAGACCCAGGTATACCGACTATTCCTTGTTCCATCAAGAATAATTATGTTAGAACTGCTCTATGTGATTTGGGAGCAGGTGTTAGTGTAATGCCTTTTTCTCTTTATAAGAGACTTGATTTAGATAAATTGATACCTACTGATATATCTTTGCAAATGGCTGATAAATCTACTGCTATTCCTGTTGGTTTATGTGAAAATGTTCCTGTTCAAGTTACTCAGCATTGCTTGATATTAACTGATTTCGTTGTGTTGGAAATGCCTGAAGATGATAATATGTCCATTATTCTTGGAAGACCCTTTCTTAATACTGCAGGGGCTGTTATTGATTGCAATAAAGGCATGGTTACTTTCAATGTTGATGATAAGGAACACACTGTCTATTTTCCCAAGAGGATTGATAAAGTATGTGGAGTCAATACAATTTTTAATGTGAAAACTATCAAAGTGGGATCCATTGATTGTCCTATATATGAGCCTAAAGAAGAATATCAAACTCTTGTGATTGGATCCATATCAATTCAATATAAGGTAACATGATTGATTTGAGGTTTATTTCTTCTTATGTCATATAAAATTTATTTGGTAGCAAGACTTGATCAACCTTGTTAACAAGTATATTTTATTGCATAAAAGAGCTAAACAACATTTCTTTCTTTCTTTCTCCCTCCACCTATTTTACTTGCTGTAGCACTTTTGTTTTGCAATATGCTTTAGTCATTTAAGATTTTAGAAATCATTTTCCTGCGCAGTAATCATTAATTTAATACCCAGAAATGTGCATTTTTCGAAGTTCTCTAAAAATTACAAAAATTACACCGTTGGTCCTATTTTTCGACGAGGCACCTGGGAGCACCAGAGGATGACCTGTGGGGCACCAGGGGGTGCCACACCATAGGCCGGCGCGGCCAGCAAGGGGGCCGCGCCACCTTGTGGTGTGGGCCACCCCTTGCCCCACTACATCATCTCTTCCTCCCAGCATCTTCTCTCTCCCGCTCGTACCAAGTTCCTCTCACTCGTGTTTCTGCTCAAGAACTCGCGATTTTTCGATCTCCTTGCTCAGCCCAGATTTCTGTTTGAAATTTGGCACATTTACTCCTTGGTATGTGACTCCTTTGATTGTCCAATTAGAATTTCATTTGGTTGAGTATATCTTGAATATTTTGCTGCTGTAGATAACATGTTTAGTGAGCTTGCATGCTTGTTCTAAGTGGAAGAAATTAGTTTTGATGCATGTTTAGTACTCTAGCAAGTTCCTATAGTAGTTCCCTTCAATTACATACCTTGAAATCAAATTTTATAATGATTGTTGAAAATTTCAGAAAATGGAAGGAAGTATGCACCAACTTAACCAAGAAGAGTTGGAGGTACAGCAAGTCATGAGAGTTCATCGTGAAGAGGGAGTATACCCCTCTTATTACCCATGCACGGACTTTATGCGGAATGCAGGAATCCTGCAAGACGTTCAAACACTAATTTCCAATGCAGGATTGGGAGATTTTACTATTGGTGAACCTCACCAATATGCTAAACTAACGGTGTCGGTTGTGCAGGATTTCGAATTTCACCGGTCTCAAACTGACCCCATGGTCCGGTACAAGATTTATAACAAAACTATCGACTTGCCTTTCAGTGATTTTTGTACAGCAATTAGAGTGCCGCGATGGGGATCTTGCGAGAAGATCAGGGGAACACCGCGGGAGCTCTCGAATCTTTATACAAGGATTTGTAATGGGAGGAGCTTCTCCAATGATGGTGGTAAGATTAGTAGCATTCAACATCCAGCCATCCGCTATTTTGCCTATTTCATTACAAAGTGCGTTCTTGCGAGAAGGACTGGAGGTAAATTATCTGTCCAAGATTTGGCTTTCTTAGCTGCTGCTTTGCAACAGGATAGGACTTATAATTTGGGTGCTTTAATAGCTTGTAGACTTGCTACTAACCGTGAGAAGGGAGGAATTTGTGGAGGTCTTATCGCCTCTCGCTTATTAGCTATGCATGGTGTAGGTCCTCACCATTTAGATATTCCGCTTTCTATAGAGAAACTTGATGTTTTCTCCATGATCAGACATGAGTTTATTTCAGATGCATCTAATTTGAACAACCTGCATTATAGGATAACTTTGTATAAGAAAAGTTGGAGTATAACTAAGAAAATTGAAAAATTAGTACGCTTGCCTGCACCTGCTTTGTTTAACCTTGATGCCAGGGACGGGTGGTCGATCACAGAAAATGAGCTAAACGCATACATAGAAAGGGAAAGCCGTCGTGCAAGGGAAGATGTGGAGGAGGCCGAGGAGCACCCCGACTCTTCATCCGATGCAGCGAGCTCCTCATATCAACATCATGGGCATGTGGAACCTCCACGATATTCTTCTGCACAGGGGCCCTATTACCACTCCATGTATGATCCACCGGCGTGGAACTCCGACCCTCGTTGGGAATGAACTCCACTTAGGCCAAAAGCCTAAGCTTGGGGGGAGGTATACCGGCATCACTCATTCTTTGCATATTATGGTTGCTGGATACTTGTACATATTTGTTTAGTCTCTAGAGTGGTTTTCTAATGAGAGGGAGATGATATTTGGGGAAGTGCTGTCCAAAAACAGATTCTGTGCTGTTACCAAAAAAATTCGTACGCACAGCCAGAACGTTATTTTGAGTTTCCAATTTTTGAGCATGTTCCCCAGGTTGTTATCTAACTTTCATTAGTTGAACACTTTTTGGTCTGAGCAATGGAAGATTTTTGTTAATTTCGATTTCTGTACTGCTGTCAGGATTTGGCAGATTTCTGTCATCCTGCTTTTCTGTGTTTCTGTTAGTTTGCATTCTTTTGTTTTCGCTTTGTTTCTTTCCTAAAACACAAAAAGACCAAAAATATTTCTGTTGTTTCTCTTCACCATTTGTTTATTTGGTTCTTTGCTCTTAGTTTATTTCGTTTGCTATCGTTGGTTTGCTATGAGAAAACCCAAAAAGATTTTGCTTTGTTTGCTTGTTTTCTTTCGCTCTTGTTTCTAATTCGAAAATACCAAAAATATTTGCTGTTCTTCTTTGGTTTGTAAAGTTCATCATGAGTTCAATGGTCTTCGGTGGCTGGAGCGTGGTTTTCATTTCATATTATCCAAGCTACACAAGTGAAAAGGCAATAATGACGATCTACGACAATCTGATTGTGGTGAGAGGCTGGTATGAACTCTATTTGCTTTCATTTTTGTACATATACTCATCCATATGAGCATGCTTAGTTGGTTCATGTGAGGTATATGTTATTTGAGAAAGTCTAGTAGTTCATGATCTCTCATGTTTAGTTCCAATTTATTAATATGAGTAGCATGTCATGGATGTTTGCTTGCATTGTTTTATTCATAAGTAAGTATGACATTGTGGTATCCTCCTCTGAATAATTCATTTATATCGACTTGGCACATGCTCACGCATGCATATGACTGAACAAAAAGTCAATTAAGCCTCGATGATTTATATTGCTTCAGAGTTCTTGTATCACTTTTATGCCTCCGTTAATTTATTTTGCCGCAAGCATGATTATGACAGTTACTGCTCTCTTGATTTGTCGCTCCCTAGTCTTTTGCTAGCCTTCACTTGTACTGAGCGGGAACGCCGCTCGTGCTTCCAAACACCTGAAAACCAAGTTGTTCCAAAAGTGTCCACCATAAATACCTATGCATGGCATTTCAAACCATTCCAAGTAAATTCTCATGCGCTACCTTTAAAACCTTCAAAATGCTTCTCAATTTGTGTTAATGTTTCATAGCTCATGAGGAAGTATGTGGTGTTTAACTTTCAACCTTGTCATTTACTTTTGACGGACTCTCATATGGACTAGTGGCATATCCGCTTATCCAATAATTTTGCAAAAAGAGCTGGCAACGGGATTCCCAGTCCCAAATTAATTAATTCAAATAGACACTCCTCCATGGTTTGTGATTGTTGGACGGCACCCGAAGGATTCGGTTAGCCATGGCTTGTGTAAGCAAAGGTTGGGGGGAGTGTCATCATCATAATAAAACTTAAATAAAAAGGCACTCCTTCATGGTATGTGATTGTTGGCAGGCACCCGAGGATTCGGTTAGCCATGGTTTGTGAAAGAAAGGTTGGAAGGAGTGCCAACCAAAAATAAATAAAATGGGAGCCGCTCTTGTGAGTCCGGTTGATGAGGTAGTTAGTGTACCCATTACCATTCGTTGACAACAACAAACACCTCTCAAAATAATTTTACTCCTGCTTTACAAATGAAAAGCTCTAGCGCATGTTAATCCCTGCTTCCCTCTGCGAAGGGTCAATCTTTTACTTTTTATGTTGTGTCTCCATTCTTTCTTTGAGCACTATCTTGAGAGCACGACTGTCATTCTTAGTATAATATGCTTGTCTCAAAATATGATTGATTGTGGTATAACTTTGATGCTTTTATCTTTGACAATCACTACTTCTAGTCTTTCTATGAACTCAAGAGGTGCCTCGGCATTTATGTTTTGCCGATCAAATACGGGCAAGCGAGATACCACTTTATCATATTCTCTTATGAACATTGCAATCTTGCTTACATACATGATTCATGATGCTTATTATTAATTGTTGGTACCTCTCCATGATTGACATAGCTGTTGGATGATCTTATTTGCATATGTCTCATTATGAACTGCTTAAGTATTAGCCATAGCATGAGAATATATACATCATATGAGCAAATGTGTTCGTGAAAGTTCTTTTATCGCTCAGTTGTTAACTGAATTGCTTGAGGACAAGCAATAAGCTAAGCTTGGGGGAGTTGATACGTCCAAAACGTATCTACTTTCCCGAACACTTTTGCTATTGTTTTGCCTCTAATTTGTGTATTTTGGATACAACTAACACGGACTAACGCTGTTTTCAGCAGAACTGCTCTGGTGTCTCGTTTTTGTGCAGAAATCCAACTTTCGGGAAAATCCTCGGAATTTATGCAGAAGGCCCTATTTTACCAAAATATTGACGGAGCCAGAAGGGCAAGGAGGTGGAGGCCCGAGGGCCCCACACCACATGGCGGCGCGGCCCAGGGGGCCCGCGCGGCCATGTGGTGTGGCCCCCTCGGCCGGCCTCCGACGCCCCCCTTCGGACTACTTATTGGTTTCGACCTGAAAACGCACGGAGAGAAGTCGAAGTCGCCAGAAACCCTCCAGAGAGCCGCCACATCGCGAAACTCCGTCGCGGGAGCCAGAAGTCTCCGTTCTGGCACTCCGCCGGGACGGGGAATTGGAGGAGATCTTCACCGCCATCACCGCCAACGCCTCTCCATCGACCAGCCATGTTTCCCCCATCCATGTGTGAGTAATTCCCCCGCTGTAGGCTGAAGGGGATGGTAGGGATTGGATGAGATTGGTCATGTAATAGTCATAAGATTGTTAGGGCATAGTGCCTAGTATCCGTAGATGTCACTTTTATGATATTGTTGCAACTTGTTATGCTTAATGCTTGTCACTAGGGCCCGAGTGCCATGATCTCAGATCTGAACATGTTATTGATTCATGAAGATATTCGTTGTTTATGATCTTACCTGCAAGTTGTATACACATGTCGCTGTCCGGAACCAATGGCCCCGAAGTGACAGAAATCGGGACAACATGTGTTCACGGAGTGTTAATGCTTTGCTCCGGTACTCTATTAAAAGGAGTACCTTAATATCCAGTAGTTTCCCTAGAGGCCCGGCTGCCACCGGCTGGTAGGACAAAAGATGTTGTGCAAGTTTCTCATTGCGAGCACGTACGACTAAATATGGAACACATGCCTATTGATTGATTAGTACTTGGATACCGTTTTATTATTATCTGCAAATGCCCTGCTTTGATTGTTACATGAGTTTCTCTCATCCATGCAACGCCCGTTAATCCGTCCCTGTGCCTACAGTATTTTAATTCTGCTGTTTACTATAATCACTACTGCTGTCTTTATTTCACCGCTGCTGTTATTTCACTATTTCCACTGCTATCAAACTGTTACTACTGATAAACTCTTGCGAGCAAGTCTGTTTCCAGGTGCAGCTGAATTGACAACTCCGCTGTTAAGGCTTACAAGTATTCTTTGTCTCCCCTTGTGTCGAATCAATAAATTGGGTAATACTTCCCTCGAAGACTGTTGCTTGTGGGTCATCAATCCCCGGATTGCATCATTGTTACCACCACTAGGAGCGATGGTGGACCGAAGAACCGGAGTAACTGACCATAGATGGGAAGCAGCCCCTTTGTCTTCCCACTTTTCCAGCAGATGTATAGAGATCAAACCGTGCATTCTTATCTGCCCTCTGAGGTCCATGGAGACGACGGCCTCCTTCTACAGGAACTCCAAGAATAGCAGCAAAACGGCGCAAGGTGGCACTACAGTGAGTGGAGCCAGACATCCATTCCATAGTACGGTCCACATCTTTCTTGATGGCCAACGTAGCAAAGAACTGCTTCACCAACTCTGGACTATAGTCACATCGAATCTTCATCAAATCCTGCAAGCCCATCCTACCAGTCACCCAGATGGCATCCTCAAAGTGATTGTTGACTGCCAGAACGTCCACATCGATAGCTTGCATGGGACGTAATTTCTTCATGGGCTCATAGATATCCTTATAGATGAACTCCTGTTCCATGCACCAGTATTTTCTGCCCTCTGTCTCTTCATCCCTTGGGAGGTCTTCATACCAGTTCTTCAAGCGGATAGCAGAATAAGAAATAAGGTCCATGGTCTTGTAGTTTTCCCTTGATGCCTTGTTCTTGTGCCTAGATGAGGTTGACTTGCGAGGAGCGTTGGACACGAACTCATCACTTGACCGATCAGCCCTTGGGCGTCTCCGAGAAGTACCCCGAGAAGTACGACCTGTGACTAGCAAAGATGGATAGCAAAGAGAAGATAATGCTCATAAGTCATGTATGATATAGCAATGTACTCTAGGAACATACTATAAGCTGGTACAAGTCTAAACAAGATAGATTGAATCAAAACTGCAGCGGCGATGAAGCTCCAGGCCGGATAATCCGGTGCCCCAAGGGGGCGGATAATCCGGCCGGACCGGATAATCCGGTCCTCGCGGATAATCCGGCCCTCGAAACTAGCAGATTTTGCAAACAACAACTTGTCTAAGAACAGATCGGCCTTATAGCATGCAAGAGGAGTACACTACAAACGATTTGGAACAACTAGACACCAAATCCACCAAGAAAATAGCACATACAAATCACAACACCTAGGGTTAGGGATTGTGAGTCATACCCGCATCCATTGCGAAAGCCGCTTGGAGGAGAAGGTAGCTAGGAGGGAGGAGCACCTGATCCTCCCAAAAACTCCGGGAGGGAGTGGACGGGTGATACGTCTCCAACGTATCGATAATTTCTTATGTTCCATGCCACATTATTGAAGTTATCTACATGTTTTATACACATTATATGTCGTATTTACGCATTTTCTGGAACTAACCTATTAACAAGATGCCGAAGTGCGTTCCTGTTTTCCTGTTTTTGGTTTCAGAAATCCTAGTAACGAAATATTCTCGGAATTGGACGAAATCAACGCCTGTGTTCCTATTTTGCCCGAAGCATCCGAACACCCGAGAGCCGCGAGGGGGCTGGGGCCCAGATGACATGGTGGCGCGGCCAGGGCTGGGCCCGCGCCACCCTATGGGTGGTCGCCCCTTTGACCCTCCTGCGCCGCCTCTTCGCCTATATAAAGCCCCTGCATCGAAAACCCTTACGGAGAAAGCCACGATACGAGAAAAGTTCCAGAGCCGCCGCCATCGCGAAGCCAAGATCTGGGGGACAGGAGTCTCTGTTCCGGCACCCTGCCGGAGCGGGGAAGTGCCCCGGAAGGCTTCTCCATCGACACCGCTGCCATCTCCACCGCCATCTTCATCACCTGCTCCCATGAAGAGGGAGTAGTTCTCCATCGAGGCTCGGGGCTGTACCGGTAGCTATGTGGTTAATCTCTCTCCTATGTACTTCAATACAATGATCTCATGAGCTGCTTTACATGATTGAGATTCATATGAGTTTTGTATCACAATTCATCTATGTGCTACTCTAGTGATGTTATTAAAGTAGTTCTATTCCTCCTGCACGTGTGTAAAGGTGACTAGTGTGTGCCCCGTGTGGTTCTTGTCGTAGGCTATGATCATGATCTCTTGTAGATTGTGAAGTTAACTATTACTATGATGGTATTGATGTGATCTATTTGGTTATGTTGATCTATCTTACACTAAAGGTTACTAAAATATGAGCATTATTGTGGAGCTTGTTAACTCCGGCATTGAGGGTTCGTGTAATCCTACACAATGTGTTCATCATCCAACAAAAGTGTAGAGTATGCATTTATCTATTCTGTTATGTGATCAATGTTGAGAGTGTCCACTAGTGAAAGTATGATCCCTAGGCCTTGTTCCTAAATACCGCTATCGCTGCTTGTTACGTTTTACTGCGTTACGTTACTATGCATGTTTACTTCCCGCATATTATTACCATCAATGCACGCCAGAAGCTATTTTCTGGCGCCGTACTACTGCTCATACTTATTCATACCACCTGTATTTCACTATCTCTTCGCCGAACTAGTGCACCTATTTGGTGTGTTGGGGACACAAGAGACTTCTTGCTTTGTGGTTGCAGGGTTGCATGAGAGGGATATCTTTGACCTCTTCCTCCCCGAGTTCGATAAACCTTGGGTGATCCACTTAAGGGAAAACTTGCTGCTGTTCTACAAACCTCTGCACTTGGAGGCCCAACACTGTCTACAGGAAAGGAGGGGAACGTAGACATCAACGGGGCAACTCCGGTGAGGAGGAGAAGCTCCGGCGATCTTGAGAGGAGAGAGAGGAGAGAGAGGCGCGTGGGGGTGGTCTGAACCGTTTGCCCCCCCGCGGCCTCGTCCTCAGCCCTTTCAAGATCTGCCCAGGCCGGATAATCCGGCCCTAGTTTAGGGCGGATAATCCGGCCGGGCCGGATTTTCCGGGTCGCCTGGGGGGCGGATTATCCGGTGTTCTGGAGAATTTCAGAACACCGCCAATCCCGCCTATCTTTCGTTGGTTATTTGCGGACCCATATGTGGTGCAATAAACTATCACCTCACATATAAGATGCATATTTACCAATAAGATGGGGCAACCTAGATCATCCGACCGAGAAACCTCAAACTCCAAGTTTTTATCAAACATGACAAATGAGCAAGATGGAAATGGCTTATAGATGAGTGTAGGCTTAGGTTTAGAGGAAACAAACTGTTAATGGTACATGATCACTCAAGTTTGCAAGATATGAGCAAATAAGGCCAAACTAGAGTGATTTCCCATAAGAACATGGAGTTGTCAAATAAAAGGCGATAAGATCCAAATAACTCCAACTCTTCTCAAAGAAGAGTGTGGTGGCCTAGGCCACCATATATGAGTGTTATGGCATGGCACCGCGAAGATATATCTTGGGCCCAAAACCACTACTCATCATTGAAGCTCACATATCATTATATGATATAAAGAGAATGATTTTATTTAATGTTGGCATTATGGGGGGAGGGATAGCTCAATAGTTTAAACCGCACTCCCCCTATTTCCATGCCCACATCTAAACCAAATAAAGTTTTGAGACAAAGGTGTGTTTGCAAGATGGTCAAGCTATACTCCTTGAATCAATGATATTTAGCTCATTCCTCAAATAAGAGAACCTTGCTTCATCAAGAGGCTTCGTGAATATATCGGCAAGTTGATCTTTGGTAGGAACATAGATAAGCTCAATATCACCACGGGCAACATGATCCCTAATGAAATGATTCCGGATCTCAATATGCTTCGTTCTTGAATGTTGCACCGGATTATAGGCAATCTTGATGGCACTTTCATTGTCACATAATAGAGGCACTTTGTCACAAATGACACCATATTCCTTTAAAGTTTGCCTCATCCATAACAATTGAGTGCATCCACTTGCGGCGGCAACATATTCGGCTTCGGCGGTGGAGAGAGATATACAATTTTGCTTCTTAGAAGACCAACACACCAAGGACCTACCAAGAAATTGGCAAGCCCCGGAAGTTGATTTCCTATCATCCTTGTCCCCCGCCCAATCCGCATCGGTATATCCATTGAGAATAAAGCTTGAGCCTTTGGGGTACCAAATACCATATCTTGGGGTATCAACCAAATATCTAAAGATTCTTTTGAGAGCCATCATGTGGCTCTCCTTAGGAGAAGCTTGATACCTTGCACACACACCAACACTCAACACTATGTCCGGTCTAGATGCACAAAGGTAAAGCAAGGATCCAATCATGGAGCGATATACCTTTTGATCCACCTCTTTACCATTGGGATCTAGTGCAAGATGACATTTGGTAACCATAGGAGTGGCCACACCCTTCAACTCGGTCATCTTGAACCTCTTGAGCATGTCTTGGAGATATTTTGCTTGATTGATGAAGGTTCCTTCTCTCAATTGCTTGATCTCAAAACCAAGGAAGAACTTCATCTCTCCCATCATAGACATCTCAAACCTATCGGTCATAAGCTTTGAAAATTCATCATTGAAAGCTTTGTTAGTAGAGCCAAAGATAATATCATCAACATATAATTGGCAAACGAAAAGCTCCCCATTAACCCTCTTAGTAAAAAGAGTGGGATCGATTAGCCCAACATCAAACCCACGGTCTACCAACAATTCTTTAAGGTGCTCGTACCAAGCTCTAGGAGCTTGTTTGAGACCATAAAGTGCTTTATCAAGCTTGTAGACATGGTTAGGAAAGTTGAGATCCTCAAACCCCGGGGGTTGCTTAACATAAACCTCTTCATGCAAAGGACCATTAAGAAATGCACTTTTAACATCCATTTGTTGTAACTTAAAGTTATGATGTGATGCATAAGCAAGAAGGATACGGATGGACTCAAGGCGAGCCACGGGAGCATAGGTCTCTCCAAAGTCAATTCCTTCAACTTGAGAGAAACCTTGAGCCACCAATCTTGCCTTGTTCCTCACAACATTTCCAAACTCATCTTGCTTGTTCTTGAATATCCATTTAGTGCCTATAACATTGCGGCACTCCTTTGGCTTCTCTACTAAGGTCCATACTTTGTTGCGCTTGAAGTTGTTGAGTTCTTCGTGCATAGCTTCCAACCAATCCGAATCTTCAAGGGCTTCAAATACTTTCTTGGGTTCCACTAAGGAGATATAAGCATGATGATTGCTAAAGTTAGCCAATTGCCTTCTTGTGGAAACCTTTGCCCTTACATCACCAAGAACCTTGTCATGTGTGTGTTCAAGACGCTCAAGTTGCCTTTCTCTTCTTGCTAGACGACGGGCCTCGATCTCCTCCTTGGTTTTTCTAGGCCTTGGAGGTGTCACTTGATCAACTTGATCATTTGGGTCCCCGTCTTGACCTTCAATTTGAGCTTCCTCAATTTCTTGAGAATGCTCATCCTCATGTGCTTGATCTTGGACAATATTTGGTGAAGCGCAAATATCAAATGGATACTCATCGGAGCCATCATGAATTCTTGGTTGATCTTGTCCTTGATCTTGTTCATGAGAGGGAGGGTTTTCTTCTTGTTCTTGGGTTGGTGCATCATTAGCTTCAATAGATGGGGTTTGTTGATGTTGAGAGGATGAGGGCTCCACCGTGGTAGAGCATAGTTCTTCCCGAGACGCCACACCGTGTCCCTCAATGGGGCGGAAAAATCCCACACCCATTCTTACTATGGCATCTTGAGGTATTTCATCACCTGCACATACATCAACTTGCCCCACTTGGGAGCCATCATTTTCTTCGAACCTCACACTACAAGATTCGATGATAATCCCGGAGGCTATATCAAAGACTCTATAAGTGTGAGATTCGGCACCGTAACCAACAAATATACCCTCCAAAGCTTTAGGAGCAAATTTAGATAAACGAACTCCTTTGATTTTGTAGAAACACTTACACCCGAACACCTTGAAGTATGAGATATTAGGCTTGTTGCCGGTGAGTATTTCATATGGAGTCTTGTTCAAGCCCTTGCGGAGATAGAGCCGGTTAGAAGAGTGGCAAGCGGTGGAGATGGCTTCGGCCCAAAAGTTATAGCGGGATTTATACTCCGCCATCATAGATCTTGCCATATCCATAAGAGTCCGGTTCTTCCTCTCTGCAACACCATTTTGTTGAGGGGTGTAAGCAGCGGAATATTGATGACGAATCCCCTCATCACTAAGAAAATCATTGAGTGTGTAGTTCTTGAACTCGGAGCCGTTGTCACTTCTTATTGCCATAATGAGGAGGTTGTGTTGGCGTTGCACCTCGGTGGCAAAGTCAATGAATATTTGTTGAGTCTCATCTTTCGTCTTGAGAAAGTAGACCCAAGTGTATCTTGAGTAATCATCAACAATCACCAAGCAATGTTTCTTCGCACCAAGACTTGCATGAGTAACGGGACCAAAGAGATCCACATGAAGGAGCTCCAAGATCCTCTTGGAAGAGATGATAGTCTTGCTTGGATGCGGAGAGTCATGCATTTTTCCTTCAACACAAGCCCTACAAACACGATCTTTGGCAAAAGAAACATTTTCCATTAGTCCCACAATATGGTTCCCCTTGTGAAGACTTTGCAAAGTTCTCATGTTGACATGGGCTAGGCGGCGATGCCACAACCAACCCACATCCGCCTTTCCGAATAGGCACATCGCACTTGAAGTGGTGGTCCCCGAAAAGTCCACCACATACAAGTTATGTTCGCGATACCCAACGAAAGCGACTTTTAGAGTCTTGCTCCACAAGAGGACCACAATATCATTATCAATAAAGACGGTGAAACCCATCTTGCCAAGGGCGGAAACGGAAAGCAAATTGTAACCAAGGGTTTTGACAAGCATGACATCCACAAGTGTTATGTTGTGTGCAACCACAACCTTGCCAAAACCCAATACCTCGGATGTAGAATTATCGCCAAAGGAGACGGTGATATTGTTTATGTTGGGCCTCAACTCCTTGACGAGGTTCTTGCCGCCGGTCATATGACTTGTACATCCACTATCAAGTACCCATTTTGAACCTCCGGCGGCATAGTCCTACATGAGATCAATGCTTGGATTTAGGTACCCATTTCTCAATGGGTCCTCTTTTGTTAGCAACAAGGGTCTTTGGGACCCAAATAGACCAAGCAACATAACCATCATATGGGCCAACATATTTAGCATAAACATCACCATAATAATCTTTGAATAAAACATAGTGAGGGTTAGCATTTCCCGCATCATCATCATTAATGGTTTTGCCCTTAGGGGCTTCACCATTAGTGATATCTTTCTTCTTCTCTTGTGCGGGCTTGGCCTTTTGCTTGTTTGCCTTCTTTGCCTTGGCTCCATAACCAAGGCCCTCCTTCCCATTGTTTGATCTTTGCTTACTCAAGAGATCATCCAAAGAAAGTTTACTTTGGGGAGAGGAGGCCTTAGCAAGTTCATCCTTCAACCTAGCATTTTCCTCAATAATATTTGCATGATCACATGAAGGGGTAGAGGAACTAGGCACATCATATGAAGCAAGCCTAATTTGAAGTTGCTCATTTGACTTGGATAGGAGAGCGTATTCACTCTTCAAAGCTTTGTGAGCTTTGTCTAGTTCATCTAGATCCTTCACAAGTTTCTCATGATCAACACCAAATTGGGCCATTTCCTTTTTAAGCAATTTAGTCTTAGCCCTAGCATGATCTCTAGCTTTAGTGAGCTTGTTAATTTCATCTTGAGGCTCTTCAAGATTTTCTAGCCTCTCCTCAAGAGAAGCTATAGTTTCTTGACTTTCCTCAAGAGCATTTTTAAGAGCATGGATTTCAAGAGAGTCTTCTCTCTCTATTTGACCCTTTTTCTCAAGAGTAGCATTTTGTTGAGCTAAACGAGCCATGAGATTTGAAACATGCTTTTTGTTGATACCTTGTAGGTTAAGAATGAATTCATCAAACTCTAGCATTTCTTGTTTCACTTTTAGACTAGCATCATCAACCCCTAGATCACTTGATATGTTAGGCATAGAGGGGCTAGGAGATGATACCTCGGAGGATTTAGCCATGAGACAACTTTCTTCCTCCACATGAATGATCTCATTGGGGGATTCACTTGGTGATGAAGAGTTAGTGGAGAGGGAGGCAAGAGCGACCAATCCATTAGAGGTTGCATCTTCTTCATCATCAACATCATCATCTCCGGAGGTATATTCTTCTTGAGTTGATAGCACAATAGATGTGTCCAAGGAGGATTTTGCCATGAAGCAATGTGCATTCTTGATATGAGGATTCTCATTGGGGGATTCAAAGAGAGATGAAGAGGGAATGTTGGTAGTGACAATGGCGGCCACTTCCTTTGAGCTTTCTCCTTCATCATCACTAGAGCTTTCAACTTCATCGGTAGAATACTCTTCCCTAGTCACTAGCACAACTCTTGGAGGCCTCTTGCCCTTCTTGGTCTTGTTGTTGTAGAATTTCTTGTTGGGGGCCTTTGAATATTTGCCCTTTGTGTCTTTGCTCTTGTCCTTGGGAATGAGCCTTCCATTATGAAGCTCTCTATTCTCATAGGGGCATTCGGCAATGAAGTGGCGCTTGTCATCACAGTTGTAGCATGACCTTGTCTTTGGACCAAAGCTAGTGAACCCACTTTTGTGGTTTCTCTTGATGTTGTCTTCCTTGGCCTTGGAGGGATCAACCCAAAATGACTTTGCATGGAAGGCCATGTGATCATGATAGTGGCATTCCAAATCTTCCGGATAGGACATACTCCAAGATGCCCTATATTGTTCTTGAGGGTACACTTCTTCAACGGGGTTGACCACCAAGGCAAGATTGTTCCCTTTTGCCATACCAATGGCACGATTGCGAGAATCATGAGAGTTTTGCTCGAGCACCTTGAGGGCTTGCATCTCGTGCACGGCATCTTGAGATGAGAGAGAGGAATAGCATTCTCTCCCAACAAGGGTCTTGACATCAATGGGTACAAACGGCATCATGCATTCAATGTACTTCTCCTTGATCCAAGAGTCATTGATGTGGGTGGCACCACTAAGCCGGAAGGCATCGGCAACAATGAGGAGTCTTCCATACATGACTTGATGATCTTCATCCGGTAGCCTCATGAATCCTTCGGCTTGATTCCGAAGAGCATTATACTTGTTCCTTCTCGTGCTCTCACTTCCAATGCAACTAGCGGCCAACCCATCCCAAGCTTCCTTGGCGGTGGTGTAGTTCCGAACACGAGGCAACTCTTGTGTCCCCACACTAGTTTGAATCATGTGCAAGGCGGTGTTGTTGAGTTGACTATCAACCGCTTCTCTTCTAGTCAACTTGTCGGGGTTGTAGGGCTTGAAGCCTTCCAAGATGATTCTCCAAAGTTCATTGGAGGCACTGCAAACATGAGAGCGAAACTCAAATTGCCAAGTATCGAAATTATCAACGGAAAACTTAGGTGGGTCGCCTCGAATGTTCAAATGGGGATGGGGAACCGGTATATCGGGAGATAGAAAAGGTGGAGCTACTCGATTGTAGCTCTCACCTCCACTAGTTCCCCTAGGAGATGCAATGGGAGATTTGATAGTGTTTAAGTTATCACCTTCCACGGGTTTAGTAGAGGAGGGTAATGCCGAAGCACCTCCCTCTTCTAACACACCCGTGTCCTTTACCTCTATGACGGGAGCCCTAGGAGGGACCGGAGTCAAAAGCTCGGAAATCAATTTTCTCATGCTTTCCATTTGAGCGTCCATGGAGGATCTCAACGAATTGATGTCCTCCATGGTGACCAACTTACCGGCCTCTTCCGGAGGCACATCGTCCGGCATACTCTTAGGCGGTTAAGCCCGAAATAAGAGCCGAGGCTCTGATACCAATTGAAAGGATCGTATGCCGCACCTAGAGGGGGGTGAATAGGTGCTAACCAATTTTTAGTTCTTTTTCAATTTAGGTTTGACACAAAGGTAAATTCTCTAGATATGCAACTAAGTGAATTTACCTATATGACAAGGTTACCAACTAAGCAAGATATAGCTACGCAATATATAGGAGATAGAGTGGGATAGAGGTAACCGAGAGTGGAGCACGCGTTGACACGGAGATGATTCCCGTAGTTCCCTTCCTTTGCAAGAAGGTACGTCTACTGATACGCGTAGATGCACACGTCCGTTGGGAACCCCAAGTGGAAGGTATGATGCGTATAGAAGTTTCCCTCAGTATGAAACCAAGGTTTAATCGAACAGTAGGAGCCAAGAAGCACGTTGAAGGTTGATGGTCGCGAAATGTGATGCGGCGCAACACCAGGGATTCCGGCGCCAACGCGGAACCTGCACAACACAACCCAAGTACTTTGCCCCAACGAAACAGTGAGGTTGTCAATCTCACCGGCTTGCTGTAACAAAGGATTAAACGTATCGAGTGGAAGATGTTTGCAAAGAAAACAGTAAAACACAATTGCAGTAGATTGTATGCTATGTAAAGAATAGGACCGGGGTCCACAGTTCACTAGAGGTGTCTCTCCCATAAGATAAAAGCATGTTGGGTAAACAAATTACAGTCGGGCAATTGACAAAATAGAGAAAGGCATAACAATGCATATACATGATATGATAAATATAGTGAGATTTAATTGGGCATTACGACAAAGTACATAGACCGCCATCCAACCGCATCTATGCCTAAAAAGTCCACCTTCAGGTTATCATCCGAACCCCATTCAGTATTAAGTTGCTAAGCAACAGACAATTGCATTAAGTATGGTGCGTAATGTAATCAACAACTACATCCTTAGACATAGCATCAATGTTTTATCCCTAGTGGCAACAGCACATCACAACCTTAGAACCTACTGTCACGATCCCAGGTGTCAATGAAGGCATGAACCCACTATCGAGCATAAATACCCCTCTTGGAGTTAAGAGCAAAAACTTGGCCAGAGCCTCTACTAATAACGGAGAGCATGCAAGATCATAAACAACACATAAACAATAGATTGATAATCACCATAATCATAGTACTCTCTATCCATCGGATCCCAACAAACACAACATATAGAATTACATATAGATGATCTTGATCATGTTAGGCAGCTCACAAGATCCAACAATGAAGCACAACAAGGAGAAGACGACCATCTAGCTGCTATGGACCCATGGTCCGGTGAACTACTCACTCATCACTCCGGAGGCGACCATGGCGGTGTAGAGTCCTCCGGGAGATGAATCCCCTCTCCGGCAGTGCGGAGGCGATCTCCGAATCCCGAGATGGGATTGCGGCGGCGTCTCTGGAAGGTTTTCCGTATCGTGGCTCCCGGTACCGGGGCCGCGAAGGAGGCTTTAAGTAGGCGGAAGGTCAACGCGGGGGCCACACGAGGGGCCCAGCAGGGTGGCGGGCGGGGCCGCACCGCCCTAGCTCCTGGCTGCCTCGTGGCCCCACTTCGTTATCTCGGTCTTCAGAAGCTTCGTGCAAAAATAGGACCCTGGGCGAAAGTTTCGTCCATTCCGAGAATATTTCTTACTAGGATTTCTGAAACCAAAAACAGCAGAAACAGCAACTGGCTCTTCGGCATCTTGTTAATAGGTTAGTTCCGAAAATGCATAAATATGACATATAATGTGCATAAAACATGTAGGTATCATCAATAAAGTAGCATGGAACATAAGAAATTATCGATACGTTGGAGACGTATCAGCATCCCCAAGCTTAGTTCTGCTCGTCCCGAGCAGGTAAAACGATAACAAAGATAATTTCTGAAGTGACATGCCATCATAATCTTGATCATACTATTTGTAAACATATGTAATGAATGCAGCGATCAAAACAAAGGTAATGACATGAGTAAACAAATGAATCATATAGCAAAGACTTTTCATGAATAGTACTTCAAGACAAGCATCAATAAGTCATGCATAAGAGTTAACTCATAAAGCAATAAATCAAAGTAAAGGTGTTGAAGCAACACAAAGGAAGATTAAGTTTCAGCGGTTGCTTTCAACTTATAACATGTATATCTCATGGATATTGTCAACATAAAGTAGTATAACAAGTGCAATATGCAAGTATGTAGGAATCAATGCACAGTTCACACAAGTGTTTGCTTCTTAAGGTGGAAGGAGATAGGTAAACTGACTCAACAATAAAAGTAAAAGAATGGTCCTTCAAGAGGAAAGCATCGATTGCTGTATTTGTGCTAGAGCTTTTATTTTGAAAACATGAAACAATTTTGTCAACGGTAGTAATAAAGCATATGAGTTATGAAAATTATATCTTACAAGTTGCAAGCCTCATGCATAGTGTACTAATAGTGTCCGCACCTCGTCCTACTTAGCTTGGACTACCGGATCTTTGCATGCCATGTTTCAACCAAGTGTCACAAAGGGGTACCTCCATGCCGCTGTACAAAGGTCTAAGGAGAAAGCTCGCATTTTGGATTTCTCGCTTTTGATTATTCTCAACTTAGACATCCATACCGGGACAACATGGACAACAGATAATGGACTCCTCTTAAATGCATAAGCATGTAGCAATGATTATTATTCTCATATGAGATTGAGGATATATGTCCAAAACTGAAACTTCCACCATGATTCATGGCTTTAGTTAGCGGCCCAATGTTCTTCTCTAACAATTTTGCATGCTCCAACCACTAAAATGATAGATCCTTCAGACAAGACGGACATGCATAGCAACTCACATGATATTCAACAATAGTTGATGGCATTCCCCAGAAACATGGTTATCGCACAACAAGCAACTTAATAAAATATAAAGTGCATAAGTACATATTCAATACTACGATAGTTTTTAAGGCTATTTTGTCCCATGAGCTATATATTGCAAAGGTGAATGATGGAATTTTAAAGGTAGCACTCAAGCAATTTACTTTGGAATGGCGGAGAAATACCATGTAGTAGGTAGGTATGGTGGACACAAATGGCATAGTAGTTGGCTCAAGGATTTTGGATGCATGAGAAGTATTCCCTCTCGATACAAGGTTTAGGCTAGCAAGGTTATTTGAAGCAAACTCAAGGATGAACAAGTGCAGCAAAACTCACATAAAAGACATATTGTAAACATTATAAGACTCTACACCGTCTTCCTTGTTGTTCAAAACTCAATACTAGATATTATCTAGACCTTAGAGAGACCAAATATGCAAATCAAATTTTAGCAAGCTCTATGTATTTCTTCATTAATGGGTGCAAAGCATATGATGCAAGAGCTTAAACATGAGCACAACAATTGCAAAGTATCACATTATCCAAGACATTTTAGAGTTACTACATGTAGCATTTTCCAATTCCAACCATATAACAATTTAACGAAGAAGAAACTTCGCCATGAACATTATGAGTAAAGCCTAAGGACACATGTGTCCATATGCAACAGCGGAGCGTGTCTCTCCCACAAAGTGAATGCTAGGATCCATCTTATTCAAACAAAAACAAAAACAAAAACAAACCGACGCTCCAAGTAAAGAACACAAGATGTGATTGAATAAAAATATAGTTTCAGGGGAGGAACCTGATGATGTTGTCGATGAAGAAGGGGATGCCTTGGGCATCCCCAAGCTTAGACGCTTGAGTCTTCTTAAAATATGCAGGGGTGAACCACGGGGGCATCCCCAAGCTTAGAGCTTTCACTCCTCTTGATCATAGTATATCATTCTCCTCTCTTGACCCTTGAAAACTTCCTTCACACCAAACTTCAAGCAAACTCATTAGAGGGTTAGTGCACAATTAATAATTCACACATTCAGAGGTGACACAATCATTATTTTCACTTCTGGACATTGCATAATGCTACTGGACATTAATGGATCAAAGAAATAAATCCAACATAGCAAAAGAGGCAATGCGAAATAAAAGGCAGAATCAAAAACAGAACAGTCCGTAAAGACGAATTTAAAGCTGGAACCAGACTTGCTCAAATGGAAAAAATCAAAACTAATGAAAGTTGCGTACATATCTGAGGATCACGCTCGTAAATTGGCAGATTTTTTCGAATTTTATACAGAGAACTGTGCCCAGATTCGTGACAGACAGCAATGCTGTTTCTGCGCAGCGATCCCAAATATAACATCAACTTTGACATAGAAACCTTACTTGGCACAAAAACATGATAAGGAGAGGTTGCTACAGTAGTAAACAACTTCCAAGACTCAACAAAACAAAAAATTGCTGTAGTAAAAACATGGGTTGTCTCCCATAAGCGCTTTTCTTTAAGCAGAAAGTGCAAATCAAGTAACATCGAGAGTAGAAGCATCAACATCATAACTTGTTCTAATAATAGAATCAAAAGGCAACTTCATTCTCTTTCTAGGGAAGTGTTCCATACCTTTCTTGAGAGGAAATTGATATTTAATATTACCTTCCCTCATATCAATAACAGCACCAACGGTTCGAAGAAAAGGTCTTCCCAACACAATAGGACAAGATGCATTGCATTCAATATCCAAGACAACAAAATCAACGGGGACAAGGTTATTGTTAACCGTAATACGCACATTATCAATCCTCCCCAAAGGTTTCTTTTTAACATTATCAGCAAGATTAACATCCAAATAACAATTCTTCAATGGTGGCAAGTCAAGCATATCATAAATCTTTTTAGGCATAACAGAAATACTTGCACCAAGATCACATAAAGCATTACATTCAAAGTCATTGAATTTCATTTTAATGATGGGCTCCCAACCATCTTCTAACTTTCTAGGAATAGAAGTTTCAAGTTTTAGTTTCTCTTCTCTAGCTTTTATGAGAGCATTTGTAATATGTTTTGTAAAGGCTAAATTTATAGCACTAGCATTAGGACTTTTAGCAAGTTTTTGTAAGAACTTTATAACTTCAGAGATGTGGCAATCATCAAAATCTAAATCATTATGAGCTACAACAATGGGATCATTGTTCCCAAGGTTGGAAAAAATTTCAGCAGTTTTATCACAAGCAGTTTCAGCAGTTTTAGCAATTTCAGGCAGTTTTGTTCGCTTTGCACTAGGAGTAGAAACATTGCCAACACCAATTATTTTACCATTGTTAGTAGGAGGTGCAGCAACATGTGAATCATTATCATTACTAATGGTGGTAATAGTACAAACTTTAGCTACATTATTCTCTTTAGATAGTTTTTCATTTTCTTCTCTATCCCACCTAGCACGCAGTTCAGCCATTAATCTTATATTCTCATTAATTCTAACTTGGATGGCATTTGCTGTAGTAGTAATCTTATTATCAATATCATTATTAGGCATAACTTTCAATTTTAAAAGATTAACATCAGAGGCAAGCCTATCAACTCTAGAAGCAATAGTATCAATTTTATCAAGCTTTTCCTCAACAGATTTGTTAAAAGCAGTTTGTGTACTAATAAATTCTTTAAGCATAGCTTCAAGACCAGGGGGTACACTCCTATTATTGTTGTAAGAATTCCCATAAGAATTACCATAACCATTACCATTAGCAGAAGGATATGGCCTATAGTTATTACCAGAGTTGTTCCTATAAGCATTGTTGTTGAAATTATTATTTTTAATGAAATTCACATCAACATTCTCTTCTTGAGCAACCAATGAAGCTAAAGGAACATTATTTGGATCTACATTAGATCTACCATTCACAAGCATAGACATAATCACATCAATCTTATCACTCAAGGAAGAGGTTTCTTCAACAGAATTTACCTTCTTACCTTGTGGAGCTCTTTCCGTGTGCCATTCAGAGTAATTTATCATCATATCATCAAGAAGTTTTGTAGCCGCCCCCAAAGTGATGGACATAAAGGTACCTCCAGCAGCTGAATCCAATAAATTCCGCGAAGAAAAATTTAGTCCTGCATAGAAGGTTTGGATGATCATCCAAGTAGTCAGTCCATGGGTTGGGCAATTCTTTACCAAAGTTTTCATTCTCTCCCATGCTTGAGCAACATGTTCAGTATCTAATTGCTTAAAATTCATTATGCTACTTCTCAAAGATATAATTTTAGCGGGAGGATAATATCTACCAATAAAAGCATCCTTGCATTTAGTCCATGAATCAATACTATTCTTAGGCAAAGATAGCAACCAATCTTTAGCTCTTCCTCTTAATGAGAAAGGAAACACTTTCAATTTAATAATATCACCATCTACATCTTTATACTTTTGCATTTCACAAAGTTCAACAAAATTATTGAGATGGGCAGCAGCATCATCAGAAAATTGATCTCTCATAACCAAGTTCAGTAAAGCAGGTTTAATTTCAAAGAATTCTGCTGTAGTAGCAGGTGGAGCAATAGGTGTGCATAGGAAATCATTATTATTTGCATTTGTGAAGTCACACAACTTAGTATTTTCAGGAGTATTCATTTTAGCAACAGTAAATAAAACAAACTAGATAAAGTAAATGCAAGTAACTAATTTTTTTGTGTTTTTGATATAGAGAGCAAGAAAGTAAATAAAGTAAAACTAGCAACTAATTTTTTTGTATTTTGATTTAGTGCAGCAAACAAAGTAGTAAATAAAATAAAGCAAGACAAAAACAAAGTAAAGAGATTGAGAAGTGGAGACTCCCCTTGCAGCGTGTCTTGATCTCCGGCAACGGCGCCAGAAATTTAGCTTGATACGCGTAGATGCACACGTCCGTTGGGAACCCCAAGTGGAAGGTATGATGCGTATAGAAGCAAGTTTCCCTCAGTATGAAACCAAGGTTTAATCGAACCAGTAGGAGCCAAGAAGCACGTTGAAGGTTGATGGTCGCAAATGTGATGCGGCGCAACACCAGGGATTCCGGCGCCAACGCGGAACCTGCACAACACAACCCAAGTACTTTGCCCCAACGAAACAGTGAGGTTGTCAATCTCACCGGCTTGCTGTAACAAAGGATTAAACGTATCGAGTGGAAGATGTTTGCAAAGAAAACAGTAAAACACAATTGCAGTAGATTGTATGCTATGTAAAGAATAGGACCGGGGTCCACAGTTCACTAGAGGTGTCTCTCCCATAAGATAAAAGCATGTTGGGTAAACAAATTACAGTCGGGCAATTGACAAAATAGAGAAAGGCATAACAATGCATATACATGATATGATAAATATAGTGAGATTTAATTGGGCATTACGACAAAGTACATAGACCGCCATCCAACTGCATCTATGCCTAAAAAGTCCACCTTCAGGTTATCATCCGAACCCCATTCAGTATTAAGTTGCTAAGCAACAGACAATTGCATTAAGTATGGTGTGTAATGTAATCAACAACTACATCCTTAGACATAGCATCAATGTTTTATCCCTAGTGGCAACAGCACATCACAACCTTAGAACCTTCTGTCACGTCCCAGTGTCAATGAAGGCATGAACCCACTATCGAGCATAAATACCCCCTCTTGGAGTTAAGAGCAAAAACTTGGCCAGAGCCTCTACTAATAACGGAGAGCATGCAAGATCATAAACAACACATAAACAATAGATTGATAATCACCATAATCATAGTACTCTCTATCCATCGGATCCCGACAAACACAACATATAGAATTACATATAGATGATCTTGATCATGTTAGGCAGCTCACAAGATCCAACAATGAAGCACAACAAGGAGAAGACGACCATCTAGCTATTGCTATGGACCCATGGTCCATGGGTGAACTACTCACTCATCACTCCGGAGGCGACCATGGCGGTGTAGAGTCCTCCGGGAGATGAATCCCTCTCCCGCAGGGTGCCGGAGGCGATCTCCAATCCCCCGAGATGGGATTACGGCGGCGTCTCTGCAAGGTTTTCGATCGTGGCTCCCGGTACTGGGGTTTTGCGACGGAGGCTGGTAGGCGGAAGGTCAACGCGGGGGCCACACGAGGGCCCAGGGGGCAGGGCGCTGCGGCTTGGGCCGCGCCGCCCTAGCCCTGGCTGCCTCGTGGCCCCACTTCGTTATCTCTTCGGTCTTCTGGAAGCTTCGTGCAAAAATAGGACCCTGGGCGAAAGTTTCGTCCAATTCCGAGAATATTTCCTTACTAGGATTTCTGAAACCAAAAACAGCAGAAAACAGCAACTGGCTCTTCGGCATCTTGTTAATAGGTTAGTTCCAAAATGCATAAATATGACATATAATGTGCATAAAACATGTAGGTATCATCAATAAAGTAGCATGGAACATAAGAAATTATCGATACGTTGGAGACGTATCATCTACGTTTGGAGGAGTGTGGTTGCTACGCAAGCCAAACCAACAGCCACGAAGGCTTCACTTAGATCTCCTGTGAGCAACGCCACGAAGGCCTAGCCCACTTCCACTAAGGGATTTCCTCGAGGCGGAAACCGGGCCTTTACAAGGTTCTTGGGGCACACATCCACAACTGAATTGGAGGCTCCCAAATCTGTAACAATACAACAATCAACAACAACACATCAACACAAATCAACTAGGGAACCAAATAGGAACACTAGCATGAGATCCCTCAAACAAATGAGGGGGAAATGAAAAACGCTTTGGTGAGGATGTAGATCGGTGGCTTCTCCTTCGAATCTCCAAAGATCAAGAGCTTTGGTTGGGGGAGGAAGGAGATCTTGCAAATCTTGTGTTTCTTGAGGTGGCTCTAATGGTGGTGAAGCTTGGCAGATTTCTTGTGCAATGATTGAGCAAAGGGGTAAGGAAGAAGAAGAGGGGTATAAATACCCCTCCCCAAAATCCAGCCGTTGAGCCTTCCGGGGGGCCGGATAATCCGGCCTAAGTTAGGGCCGGATAAATAATCCGGCCTCCAGGTACAAAACCAGGACAATGTCCGGTCAAATGTCCGGCCCCATACCAGAGCCACTTTTCTTCAGGTCCTTAGCCGTTTTCGAGGGGGCCGGATATTCTTGAAATGTCCGGCCCGGATAATCCGGCCCTGGGACAAAACCAGGACAATATCCGGGCAAATGTCCGGCCCCTATACTGAGCTGATTTCCCTCAAGTCCTTAGCCGAAATTCTGGGGGCCGGATATTTTGGAAATATCCGGCCCGGATTATCCGGCCTGATGAACTTTTTCTGATTCTCTTTGACAGCACTGACCACATCCAACACACACACAAATGTATCTATATAATCCCTGTACCACTTAACCAAACATTAGTATATCACGTACATTGACATCAAACACTCAAAACGTAATATGAGAGATGTTCTTTCAATAGGTCATGAGCGAGTAGAGACTATGGCAATTAAGTCTTGAAGATGAAGATTGGGTAAGCCTTCATGTATAAGAGGGCGGAGGGAGAAACGAGAGAAGAGCGAGTGATAGGATAGGTAGAGAGAGGTTCTCGGAGTAGCTCCTCCTACCCGGGAACCCCGCCAAGAACCTCTCCCCCGTGTAATCCCATGTTCTTCCCAAATCAAAATTAATACCAATCCAACATGTAGGACGTAGGCTTGTTAGCCTTAGGACGGCCTGAACATGGGTAAACCTTTTGTGTTTTTGCAGCATGTTGAACTAAAACATATTGTCCTAGTCTCGAAGTCCTTGAAGACCAATATGATAAACTTCTTATCCTCACACCTAACTTGGTCACAGTTTAGGATTCATTTGTTGCATTTTCGATCATGTTAACAAGATTATGAGGCATGGCAATTTATACTACACTACTAGAAAAATGCATATTTGTTGCCCACCTAAAAGGGTTAGCTGGTGCGCCACTACTAACACTTCGATGTGCCACTGCTAACCCTGCTTGGTGCGCCACTACTAGCTCTTATGGTGCACCACTAGTAAATTTTGAAATCTGGATCTGGATCGAGCACCATATTTTCGCGATTTTTTTCTTGTTTTTGTTTTACAAATTATTTGTCATGTTCATCTAGCACCATTTTTCCTTGTTTTTATTTTCCGAATTAGATGGGCCGTGGGAGAGGGTGGAGAAGAGAGGGAAGAGAGGATGGAGAGGAAAGAGGATGGAGAGGAGAGAATAGGATGGAGGAGATGATAGAGAACGGAGGATAAGAGAGGAGATGATGGAGTGGAGGAGAGGAGGGAGGGTTGCCGGAGTGCTTGGAGGAGAGGAGGCCAGAGAGGAGGAAGGGGCGCCAAAGTGGAGGAGAGGAAGGACGAGAGGAGGACGAGAGGAGGACGAGAGGATGGAGGAGAGGATGAGGAGAAGAGGATGGAGGAGGGAGGTCGATAAGAGGGTAGTGGGGGTAGGTGGTCGCCGACCATTTTGAATTTCGATGGAGTGAATGTTTGTTGTGGCGCACCTCTACTATTTTTATTTTATTTTAAAAAATTCATCAAAATCTTAAAGCTGAAAAAACTCCTATTTCCATTTGAATTTGATGAATCTAAAAATTCTCTAATTAACCGTAGGTGTTGAATTCGGATGTAAAATTTTCCGTAGATACATTTTCATATTAAAACGTTTTCATCAGAGGTTGTATGCAACCGGAAAAAATCGTTTTACCAAAATATGACGTTATTTTGCATAATATATCGAAATTCATGTTTGTTAATTTTTCTTAAAACTAGATGGCATAGCACATGGTCATCTGGGAAGGATTTTATTTTTAAATTTTCTATCATTTTCTCTGTTAACTGAAAAGACGATTTCCAAGGGGAGGGGGGAATGTTGTGGTACCAGCGCACGTATACATGGTACGCCATTGGTATATGTAGGGAATTGATCAAACATAGTAGTGATGTACTATTCATCACTCGTAATTGTGATAGCTATGGCGCACCATGTATAGGTGTGCCACTGCTATGCTAGGTTTTTTTTCTTGTAGTGTACGCTGCAGTAGCAATTTATACTACACTAGCACTTTCGAATACACTATAAATTTAGACTAGGAATTAATACTATGTATACACTAGTAATTTGTACTACACGCTATGTGTACTATGTGGCACTCACCGGCGGTGACACGGCCGAAGATAACTAAGAGCAAGTACAATAAGGCTTAGTCAACAGGCTATAAGGATTTAAATATAGGGATTTCTATTTCGTGCCCTCGGGTCCTTAGTTGTGCTCAGTTTTCCCCAGCTCCTTAGTTTTTTCTCAGTTTTACCCAAACGTTTGTCTGAAACCATCACACGTGATGTAACGGCCGGTTGCCCGACGGTTGACCGTTATCTTCTGACTAGTGGGGCCACGTAGAGCCTGCAAAGACACGTCAGACCATCCATCTTTGTTTGACCGTAAGCATCGCTGTATCCCTGACCAAAACGCGAACGAGTGGGGCTTCGGTATATCAAATGACAAGTGGGGTGTAACATCCCAAGTTTTCAATAAATAATAAAGCAAGTGAGATTCCATTTACTCAAAATTCACAACTAACAAAAACTTTTTCTATGCATGTAGTGCCACATATAGTGTTGTGCATCTAAGTGAATTTCTTGTGTGCTATTGCCATGATGAGTGTTAGCATGTAAATCAATGACTATATGAACCCTAATCAAGATCACAAAACCCTAGCTTGAGGAGAAATAAAGACAATAAGAAAAATCTCTTCATCACTCACATACACCATATGCAAAAATGCAAAACCACCACCAAGGCCATAATTGCTTGCTTCCTTGCTTCTAAAATGTTTCTATATGATAAACTAACACAATTGCATCATTGGATCATGAATCAAAGCAAGAGAAATCAAGAACTCATCATACATATGATAATGGTCACTTTAGTGAAAAATATTTTCTTCACCACTTTGCACCCCTGTATTTCTTAAAACCTAAACTAAACTTTGTCAACCAAAGCCATGTCATCCAAGACCATGTCAAGGTGAACACTTTTCATGTTGACCACCATGTCCAGAGTTGACTAGGTTGACCAGAAATTAATTGCCAAAACAGGACCAGAGAATAAAATGAAGATCATCTCAAATTTGAAACTTTGCATTTCATTTCCAAATTGAGTACCACCACCACCATTACATCACTATAATTATATAAAAGAGATTCACCAAAAAGATTTCCAAAATTTGAAAATTTTCTTCATGCGGCCATTGTGTCGAACACCTGGCAGGCACAAATTCAGAAATGTGTTACATGCTCTTGTCCAGCAGTTTCTTCCCTAAACCCCTTTGCAAATGTGATCATGAGCTAGTTCTATACCCCCTGCCTCTAGCCCAGTACTTGCATGGTCGATTAAAGCCATGGAAAAACCCTAAACTATGCACAAACTCACCATGCCGGCCACTTTGGCATCTCCACCTCTAGCCCTCCTCTCACACTTTCTTCTTGTCCTGGAGCATCTACACTGCATAAGGATTCGAATGGTACAAGCACGCGTGAAGCCAAGCCTTGGCATTGGCCAGAACGGCCGTGGCCAAAACCATGCCAGTACACGCCCATGCCGCGGTGAGCGCGCTCTGGAGCGCGCCAGAGGACGCCGTGCACTCGAACGCGCTCACCCTGCCCTGCATCCCTACCACTGCGTCTAGCCTCCACTCCACTCACTCTACGTCCTAGACATGCTCGAGCACCGCCCAGAGCCTCGTCACCGTCGTCCTCGTCGTCGACGTACCGCGGGTACCGCGATGATGACTGGAAGAACTCGAGCGCGTCCGTAGCTTTTTCGTCCGCACCAATACCCGTTGAGCATCGCCAGGACCCTGCCTAGCCGTAGCCGTCCTCGCCTTGCCCTTTGGCGCACCACAGAAGCCGCGCCATGGCCGCGCCCTTGCAGCACCCTCGGCCACCTCTCTCCCTCTATAAATACTGATGATCGGCACTCGCATTCTTCACACCATCTCTTCCCCTCTCCTCACTGAGCACTTCTACACAGCCAATTTCACTAGAGCTCGCCGGAGCTGCTCGAATCGCGAGCTCGAGTCCGCCGGAGCCCGCGGAAGCTCTGCGTCGATTGGAGCCTCCCCGAGCGCCGCCACTTCACCAGGCTGTTCCTCGTCGACCACCACTTCCCCGAGCATCTTGCCAGAGACCTGCAACGGCCTGGTAAGCTCTCCGACCCCCTACTGGCGCTCTGGGTTCGCCGGAGTCTCGCCGGGGACGACGACACACGCCAGCCGTTGATCTGCGTCTTGATCCAACGCCCCCTATCGCTCGTACCGCTTCGGCGTGTTATGAGGCGCCGACAGGTGGACCCCACCCTGTCAGCGCAGCCCGCCGCACCAGTTGCTTGCTGGGCTGTGAAGTGGGTTTAAAACTCGTTTCGGCCCGTTAGCTTTTCCCGCCCAGGCCCAAAATTCAAATAGAGGTTTAAACTTAATATGAATTGTGCTGCAGATGGTTTAGTAAAAATTGAATAATTTGAAATCTGCCAAACCAAATCTAGCAAACTTTATATCTTTGGAAAGCCCATAAAATTATCTAACTAATGCCACTGGCCTCATATCCAAATTCGTATTAATTTTTAAATGATAAAAATAACAAGACAGAGCCTTTTCTGACTTCAAATAATTATTAAAAATAATCTATAAATGATTTTAAGTTGATTCAAATTCTAATAAATCACAAATGATGTCCTCTAATTGATTATGCAATAATATAGTCAGGTTATTTGCATGATCATGGACTAGATCAAATAAAATAGCTATGTAGTTAATTCTAGCACCATTTAACTTGAAATTCAAATTTAATGAATAGTATGAGAGCTACTCTCTCATTTAAATCTTGATCCTAAGTAATATAACCAGGGGGAATAACCTAGGCTAAAGAACCCTTGATAAATATTACTTAGAGATTTTAATGCATTTAAAATAATAGTATAATAACATGTGTAGTGTAAAACCTTAATTAAATTATACTCACATATAATAGATATGAAATGTTGACTTAGGTCAACCTATATTTCATACCTGATTATTATATGATGAGATTAAATCTTATTATGAAGTAAAGAGAAGAAATGAAGTTTCTCTAAGGATCTACATATTAAAAATTAAGAAATAGGAATAATGAGAGGAAATTATTTTCTATTAAATAAGAATTCATCCAATAAACTCACCATGCCATGTTTGATTGATAATAGGACTAGAGTGTGAACTCTTTGAGTGTTCCTAGTTTAGCATATGAGTTTGGTTTAGTATTTATACCTCGTATTCGTATATAGACGCTAGTAACGAGGATTACCAAGAGGAGGAGGCCTACTCCCAAGAAGAGGAAGAGCACTTTGATCACTACTCAGCTCAAGGCAAGCTAACCCTTGCTAAATACAAATGCTTAGCTCTACAAGAGCAAAGGCATCATCACACTTTACTTTTATGTATTACCTATCCCATGTTTTACTTAATTTTACTTTGGCTTATTTACTTCAAAGTACCTTTTGATTTATGATTCACTTGGTCTAGAACAATACTTGGGTTAGATGAACACAAATCAAAGTTAGATTAGCACCCCTCATTTAGTGGCTATTGCTAATCAATTAAAATTTGACTACTCTAGATGGGAACAAGTGATGTTGATATGAAATTGAAACCTTGGGAATGATGGTTCATTCCAAGGAATGACTTTGAAGGTGAATATGACCAAGAGAAGATGGTGATTTTTGATATAAAACTGAGATGGGTTTGAATGCGATACCTTTCCAATTATACAAGTACCCCCACAATACCTGATTATGGGTAGGGCTTAACTAGAAACTTGTGTATTTTAGTATGGGTTCCCTCTAAACAAGCATCATAGGGGTTACGCCGAGGCTGCCTCCGTATATGAGAAATGATGTGAATATGAGGTGAATGTACGACCCAAGCCCTGTGCAGTTCCCGGGTTAACAGTTGGTTCTCACCGGGAGGCCAAGCTCATGGGGAGAGGTGCCTATACTAGGACATATAAGTGAAAGGTTATGATTGATGATCCGCGTACTGAGTTACGATGATTCGGGGTTATCCTCGACGGATGAAATCAATAGTTGTGGCACAAGAGTACAACCTCTGCAGAGTGTTAAACCTATTCGAATAGCCGTGTCCGCGGTTACGGACGGTTGGAAGGGCCATACTACTTCCATTATCAGGATTTATGTTGAAATAATAATGGTGATTGATGAATTGTCTTGAATCCCAAATGAATGGTGGGAATGACACTAATGTTCCCACTTGAGTTAGTCTACTAAATAATGAGGATTTTTATCAAATGTTTATTCAAAGAAAACTTGGCTTTATGCAAATAAACTTAGAGCTTAGTACCCCTTTACTACAATACATTATGCTTTACCTTAGTATTAGTTTGCGAGTACTTTAAAAGTACTCATGGCTTTGCCCTGGCTATTCAAATGCCAGACTATGAAGAGGAGCAACAGTATCAGGATGACGGACAGCAGGACGTCTATGATAACTAGGATCGTCTTCTAACGTCAAGCGTTGCCTGTGGAATTATGAGTCCACTACTACTACTACGCTTCCGCTACTTATGTGTGATGTTGAACAATCTATTTGTGTAACATTGGATCATGTGATCCATCGATGTAAGACCTTATGTGTTGTAATAAATGATGACTCTGAACGACTTACTATTATGTCTCGCAAAAACAATCTTCCTGGGATTGCGATGTATGATATAATAGGGCATCCGGACTTAAAAACCCGGGTGTTGACAAGTTGGTATCAGAGCCATTGTTTGACCTTAGAAGACCTTAGTTAGAATGGACGTCCAACAAACTTAGTTTAAAATAAAATAGTTATGAAAATATACTCATACCCTTACCTTGGAATTCCTTTTCAAAATAATCCATTTCATTGATTATTACTTAAAATTTTGAACACTGACAATTATTAACTTATTTGTCACTCCCTCTACAGATGGATCCCATCATCCCGACGGAGCCCTTTCTCCAGACCCAAGTCTATGACTTGGCGAACGGGGGAGACCTGATCTTCGAACGCGATCTGTTCGCGCTCACCGACTTCCTCGGACGCACGCCTCCCGTGTTCTACGGGGGTCAGATCTCGGACAACGGCCAGCTCCAATGGCTGATCATGGCTAACCTTCCGGGAAAGCCGGAGTCACCCATGTTCCGCCAGATCCAGTTCTCGCTCCGCGAGAACACTTGGGTGGATGGACTCGCCCATGCTCTGCAGGAGTCTCTCGCTCGTCTGTGCGGGCAGAACTCGCTGGCCATCGAAGGGGAACGCTTTGCGCACTTCGCAAGGCACTCCTCTGTTGGTCTGCCCCTCAGCCTGCCGTACCACCCCGTGCTGAGGCACCATGTGGACCACCTCGACTACATGCTGTACGAGACTCGGTCGGCGCTGAGCGACTCCCGCTCCGCCGCCAACCACACTCAGCAGCAGCTGAACCAGTACGCGGAGACCATCAAGGTCATCGCGAAGGAGCGCAGGACTCTGCGCCAGCTGGTCGCGAAGAGGGATGCCACCATCCACCGCCTCAAGACCAAGATCGCCGTCCTGAAGGAGACCATCTCCACTCAGGTGGAGCAGCTCCAGATCCTGGAGGGAGAAGGCGAGGGGGAAGACATCCAAGGGGATGGCTACTCCTACGTCAGCAACGACAACGACTACGAGCCGGAGGAGGAGGGAGACGACGACTTCCACCAGCACCTGCCTGCCGGGATGGACACCACCTTCCCGCTCCGCATCGATGGATAGCTTCCATCCTCTCCTTGAGCACCGCGTAGCCTGAGATGTATCGGTCCTTTGTATTCGCCCCTTGTATCGTAGCTTGTTGAAAGGGTTCTTCAAACCCTCCGGAATGTTGGCTTGTAATAATTGCTACCTTCATGACTATGTTAGTATGTGTAATATTATTATGTTATGAACCATGTTTTAAATAAATGTGAGTTTACTCCCCAAAAATTAAGCCATAGAAATTGTCCCTCTTATCTTATGATCCATATCTCTGTTCAGATGGCACATTCCAATCGCAACGCCAACCCGGATGCGTTGACGCAGATACTGCAACAGATGTTGGCTGAAAGAGAAGTGGATAGGACTGAAAGGCAGGCTAACTTAGCTGTACTTCAACAGTTAGCACAGAACAACCAAGGCCACGGGAACCATGATCACCCGGGCTCCAAGTTGAAGAACTTTCAGAACACCAACCCACCGGTGTTTAGCAAGACAGAGGAACCCCTTGATGCTGATGATTGGCTCCAAACAATGGAGAACAATCTTGAGGTTGCCGGAGTGGAGGCAAACGACAAGGTGCTGTTTGCCACTCACTATCTGGCAGGACCTGCACGTGCCTGGTGGACGAGTGCTCGCGCATTGAATGCCGGGCAGCTCATGACTTGGGCAGACTTCAAGCTCAAGTTTAGCAAGTACCATGTGCCACCAGGTCTCATCAAGAAGATGCGGGATGAGTTCCGCGAGTTAAAGCAAGGCCGTCTGACCGTGGTAGAATACCGCGACAAGTTCCTCACCTTGTCAAGGTACGCCCCGGATGAGACTGATACCACCGAGAAGAGGAAGGAGAGGTTCCTGAACGGACTGCACGATGAGATGCAGACTGTGTTGGTCAACATCCCTTTTGCTGACCTCGAAGCCCTTGTTGACTCCGCCATCCAGATGGAGGGCAAGCTGAACCAGGCCAACGAAAACCGCAAGCGTCGCATGATGCACCAGAGTGGGCCCAGCAACAACTCCAAGTTTCGCCCTGGCTCAAGCGGAGGCTTCACCCCCAGAAACAACAGGCCACCGGCACAGATGTCGCGCCCCGGTTATCAGAACCGGAGCGGAGGAAACCCCAGGACGGGAGGACACCCCACAACAGCAACAACTTCGTCCACCACAACAACAACTTCAACCGCGCCCCGACAAGAGCCCCTGCCAATCCCAACACCAACACTGCTCCAAGGACTGGGAGCAATGCTGTCCCTGTCGCCCCCAAGGACAAGTCCACCATCAACTGCTATGAGTGCGGTGTGTTGGGGCACTTCTCCAAAGAGTGTCCCCAGCGACTCGCCAAGATGGCCGCCAACACACTGGCCCTGCTCAGCAGCAACGCCGTGTCGCCAACAACAAGAAGTTCGCCCCCAACAACCCGAACAACCGCGGCGGTCGCCTCTTTCACATGAATGCGGAAGAAGCACAGGAAGCCCCAGATGTCGTGCTGGGTATGTTCTCTGTTAACTCAATACCCGCAAGAGTGCTGTTTGATTCTGGAGCATCGCATTCATTTGTTACGGAAGAATTTGCATGCACTAGTAAGATTCAACCCATCAGTTTGAAGCATGTCATGGTAGTGCAAATACCTGGATCAACAACTAAAGCTAGAAAAATTTGCAAAGATGTTCCTATCAGAATTCATGAAATAGATTTCTATGCCAATCTAATTGTTCTGGGAACAAAAGGTTTAGAGGTAGTACTGGGTATGGACTGGATGTCCAAACATCATGGATTGATTGATTGTGCCAAGAAGGCCATCACCATGACTAGTAGCACCGGAGTGTTAGTGGAGCACATCTCGGAAAAACTGCCCAGAAAATTTACCTGCAACCAGAGTTTAACCAAACCCACCCTGGATCAAATCAGAGTCGTCTGTCGATACTCTGATGTGTTTCCGGAAGACCTACCCGGTATGCCCCCGGATCGGGATATCGAGTTTATCATCGAGTTAATCCCCGGAACCGGACCAATAGCCCAGAGAGCTTACAGCATGAACCCAGCAGAATTAGTGGAACTGAAGAAACAACTGGATGATATGTTAGCCAAAGGTTTGATTAGACCAAGTGCATCACCCTGGAGATCACCAGTTTTGTTTGTGGACAAGAAGGATGGTACGATTCGTTTATGTACGGATTACCGCAAGCTCAATGATGTCACCATCAAGAATAAGTATCCTTTGCCCAAAATAGAGGACCTGTTTGACCAGTTGACCGGTGCCACCGTGTTCTCTAAGATTGACCTTAGGACAGGGTACCATCAGCTGAAGATCCGTGCATCGGACATTCCCAAAACTGCCTTCACCACCAGATATGGATTGTATGAGTACAATGTCATGTCATTTGGATTGACCAATGCCCCCGCTTATTTCATGAATCTCATGAATAAGATCTTCATGAACTTCCTGGATAAGTTCGTCGTTGTCTTCATCGACGACATCCTTATCTACTCCAAAACTGAAGAAGAACATGAACAACACTTGGAAATGGTTTTAGAGACTCTTCGGGAACACCAGCTGTATGCCAAGTTCAGCAAGTGTGAGTTCTGGTTGAGGGAAGTAGGATTTCTGGGACATATCTTGTCCGCAGGAGGAATTGCCGTTGACCCCTCAAAGATAAAGACCGTTGCAGAATGGAAAGCCCCAACCACCCAGACTGAGGTCCGTGCATTTCTCGGATTGGCGGGATATTACCGCCGATTCGTTGAAGGATTCTCAAGCATAGCCAGACCAATGACTCAATTGTTGAAAAAGGACAAGAAGTTCGAATGGACGAACAAGTGTGAAGAGAGCTTCCAACAGCTCAAGAACAGACTGACGTCAGCCCCAATACTGATCATGCCAGACATCACCAAACCCTTTGATGTGTATTGTGATGCCTCCAAGATTGGTCTTGGATGTGTGTTGATGCAAGAAGGCAAGGTAATCTCATACCTGTCCAGGCAACTGAAGCAACATGAACAGAATTATCCGACCCATGACTTAGAGCTAGCAGCAGTAGTGTTAGCCTTGAAAGTATGGCGTCATTACCTCATGGGTAATCGATGCGAGATCTATTCGGATCACAAGAGTTTGAAGTATATCTTCACCCAGAAGGAACTGAACATGAGGCAAAGGAGATGGTTAGAGTTAATCAAGGATTATGATATGGATATTCACTATCACCCAGGCAAGGCCAACGTAGTAGCAGATGCTTTGAGTAGACTGCCGTGTCAGTTGAACTCCATGATTGCCGAAGAACAACCTAGCCTTCACCAAGAGTTTGAACAGTTTAGAATGGAGCTAGTAAGTGAAGGATTTCTCGCCAGCATTGAACTTCAACCCACCCTGATTAGTCAAATCAAGGAAGCTCAGAAGAGCAATGCAAGCATTGACGGGATTAAGAGCCAGCTAGCAGCAGGAAAGGCACCGGGATTCACGGTCGATGAAGAAGGAGTACTTTGGTACAACGGACGCTTGTGCGTGCCGTCAGATTCAGAGTTGAAACAAGTGATCCTAAAGGAAGCCCATGACACCTTATATTCTATTCACCCCGGAGGTACTAAGATGTACCAGGACTTGAAGGAACAGTTCTGGTGGCATGGGATGAAGCGAGAAATCGGGAGTTACATCGCCAAGTGTGACATCTGTCAGAGAGTCAAGGCAGAACACCAACGACCCGCAGGACTGCTACAGCCCCTGCAGATTCCCGAATGGAAGTGGGATTCCGTAGGAATGGACTTCATCACCGGATTGCCCAAATCTAGTAAAGGGAATGATTCTATCTGGGTAGTGGTCGATAGATTGACCAAAGTCGCCCATTTCATCCCCGTCAAAACCACCTACCAAGGACCAAGACTTGCAGAGTTATATATCTCACGGATAGTCAGCCTGCACGGAACTCCGAAGTCAATAGTATCTGATAGAGGATCCCAATTCACCTCCAGATTTTGGCAGAAGGTACATGAAGGACTCGGAACTAGGCTGAACTTCAGTACAGCATATCACCCTCAGACGGATGGACAGACTGAACGAGTCAACCAGATACTAGAGGATATGCTGAGAGCATGTGTGTTGGAATATGGATCCAAGTGGGAAGACTGTTTGCCGTACGCAGAATTCTCATACAACAACAGCTACCAAGCCAGTTTGCAGATGGCCCCCTTTGAAGCTCTGTACGGAAGGAAGTGCCGTACCCCTCTGAATTGGTCGGAAGTTGGAGAGAGTCAAGTTTTTGGACCAGATATTCTCCGAGAAGCTGAAGAGAAGGTTCACAAGATCCGTGAGTACCTCAAGACCGCTCAATCAAGACAAAAGAGCTACGCCGACAAGAGACGCCGAGAGATGACTTTTGAGATCGGAGATTTCGTATATCTCAAGGTGTCCCCTCTTAAAGGAATGCAGAGATTCCAGCTTAAAGGAAAGCTCGCACCCCGTTATGTTGGACCTTTCAAAGTCCTAAGTCGCCGAGGAGAAGTATCCTATCAGCTGGAGTTACCAGAAGAAATGTCAACGGTGCACAATGTGTTTCATATCTCGTTACTCCGGAAGTGCTTGGAGGTACCTGAGAAGACTGAGGTGTTCAAGAACATTGACCATCGTACTGTGGATATCAACTCAGATCTAACCTACCGCGAAGTACCTATTCGCATTCTGGAGGAAGCATTCAGAACCACTCGTACCCGGAGTATCAAGTTTCTGAAGATACAATGGAGTAACCACACAGAAGAAGAAGCCACTTGGGAAAGAGAAGACTTTATGAAGACTGAGTACCCCAATCTCTTTAGTACCTAGTTTTTCTTCCAGATCTCGGGACGAGATCTTTTGTAAGGGGGAAGGGTTTGTAACATCCCAAGTTTTCAATAAATAATAAAGCAAGTGAGATTCCATTTACTCAAAATTCACAACTAACAAAAACTTTTTCTATGCATGTAGTGCCACATATAGTGTTGTGCATCTAAGTGAATTTCTTGTGTGCTATTGCCATGATGAGTGTTAGCATGTAAATCAATGACTATATGAACCCTAATCAAGATCACAAAACCCTAGCTTGAGGAGAAATAAAGACAATAAGAAAAATCTCTTCATCACTCACATACACCATATGCAAAAATGCAAAACCACCACCAAGGCCATAATTGCTTGCTTCCTTGCTTCTAAAATGTTTCTATATGATAAACTAACATAATTGCATCATTGGATCATGAATCAAAGCAAGAGAAATCAAGAACTCATCATACATATGATAATGGTCACTTTAGTGAAAAATATTTTCTTCACCACTTTGCACCCCTGTATTTCTTAAAACCTAAACTAAACTTTGTCAACCAAAGCCATGTCATCCAAGACCATGTCAAGGTGAACACTTTTCATGTTGACCACCATGTCCAGAGTTGACTAGGTTGACCAGAAATTAATTGCCAAAACAGGACCAGAGAATAAAATGAAGATCATCTCAAATTTGAAACTTTGCATTTCATTTCCAAATTGAGTACCACCACCACCATTACATCACTATAATTATATAAAAGAGATTCACCAAAAAGATTTCCAAAATTTGAAAATTTTCTTCATGCGGCCATTGTGTCGAACACCTGGCAGGCACAAATTCAGAAATGTGTTACATGCTCTTGTCCAGCAGTTTCTTCCCTAAACCCCTTTGCAAATGTGATCATGAGCTAGTTCTATACCCCCTGCCTCTAGCCCAGTACTTGCATGGTCGATTAAAGCCATGGAAAAACCCTAAACTATGCACAAACTCACCATGCCGGCCACTTTGGCATCTCCACCTCTAGCCCTCCTCTCACACTTTCTTCTTGTCCTGGAGCATCTACACTGCATAAGGATTCGAATGGTACAAGCACGCGTGAAGCCAAGCCTTGGCATTGGCCAGAACGGCCGTGGCCAAAACCATGCCAGTACACGCCCATGCCGCGGTGAGCGCGCTCTGGAGCGCGCCAGAGCGCCGTGCACTCGAACGCGCCAGTCCTTGCCCTGCATCCCTACCACTGCGTCTAGCCTCCACTCCACTCACTCTACGTCCTAGACATGCTCGAGCACCGCCCAGAGCCTCGTCACCGTCGTCCTCGTCGTCGACGTACCGCGGGTACCGCGATGATGACTGGAAGAACTCGAGCGCGTCCGTAGCTTTTTCGTCCGCACCAATACCCGTTGAGCATCGCCAGGACCCTGCCTAGCCGTAGCCGTCCTCGCCTTGCCCTTTGGCGCACCACAGAAGCCGCGCCATGGCCGCGCCCTTGCAGCACCCTCGGCCACCTCTCTCCCTCTATAAATACTGATGATCGGCACTCGCATTCTTCACACCATCTCTTCCCCTCTCCTCACTGAGCACTTCTACACAGCCAATTTCACTAGAGCTCGCCGGAGCTGCTCGAATCGCGAGCTCGAGTCCGCCGGAGCCCGCGGAAGCTCTGCGTCGATTGGAGCCTCCCCGAGCGCCGCCACTTCACCAGGCTGTTCCTCGTCGACCACCACTTCCCCGAGCATCTTGCCAGAGACCTGCAACGGCCTGGTAAGCTCTCCGACCCCCTACTGGCGCTCTGGGTTCGCCGGAGTCTCGCCGGGGACGACGACACACGCCAGCCGTTGATCTGCGTCTTGATCCAACGCCCCCTATCGCTCGTACCGCTTCGGCGTGTTATGAGGCGCCGACAGGTGGACCCCACCCTGTCAGCGCAGCCCGCCGCACCAGTTGCTTGCTGGGCTGTGAAGTGGGTTTAAAACTCGTTTCGGCCCGTTAGCTTTTCCCGCCCAGGCCCAAAATTCAAATAGAGGTTTAAACTTAATATGAATTGTGCTGCAGATGGTTTAGTAAAAATTGAATAATTTGAAATCTGCCAAACCAAATCTAGCAAACTTTATATCTTTGGAAAGCCCATAAAATTATCTAACTAATGCCACTGGCCTCATATCCAAATTCGTATTAATTTTTAAATGATAAAAATAACAAGACAGAGCCTTTTCTGACTTCAAATAATTATTAAAAATAATCTATAAATGATTTTAAGTTGATTCAAATTCTAATAAATCACAAATGATGTCCTCTAATTGATTATGCAATAATATAGTCAGGTTATTTGCATGATCATGGACTAGATCAAATAAAATAGCTATGTAGTTAATTCTAGCACCATTTAACTTGAAATTCAAATTTAATGAATAGTATGAGAGCTACTCTCTCATTTAAATCTTGATCCTAAGTAATATAACCAGGGGGAATAACCTAGGCTAAAGAACCCTTGATAAATATTACTTAGAGATTTTAATGCATTTAAAATAATAGTATAATAACATGTGTAGTGTAAAACCTTAATTAAATTATACTCACATATAATAGATATGAAATGTTGACTTAGGTCAACCTATATTTCATACCTGATTATTATATGATGAGATTAAATCTTATTATGAAGTAAAGAGAAGAAATGAAGTTTCTCTAAGGATCTACATATTAAAAATTAAGAAATAGGAATAATGAGAGGAAATTATTTTCTATTAAATAAGAATTCATCCAATAAACTCACCATGCCATGTTTGATTGATAATAGGACTAGAGTGTGAACTCTTTGAGTGTTCCTAGTTTAGCATATGAGTTTGGTTTAGTATTTATACCTCGTATTCGTATATAGACGCTAGTAACGAGGATTACCAAGAGGAGGAGGCCTACTCCCAAGAAGAGGAAGAGCACTTTGATCACTACTCAGCTCAAGGCAAGCTAACCCTTGCTAAATACAAATGCTTAGCTCTACAAGAGCAAAGGCATCATCACACTTTACTTTTATGTATTACCTATCCCATGTTTTACTTAATTTTACTTTGGCTTATTTACTTCAAAGTACCTTTTGATTTATGATTCACTTGGTCTAGAACAATACTTGGGTTAGATGAACACAAATCAAAGTTAGATTAGCACCCCTCATTTAGTGGCTATTGCTAATCAATTAAAATTTGACTACTCTAGATGGGAACAAGTGATGTTGATATGAAATTGAAACCTTGGGAATGATGGTTCATTCCAAGGAATGACTTTGAAGGTGAATATGACCAAGAGAAGATGGTGATTTTTGATATAAAACTGAGATGGGTTTGAATGCGATACCTTTCCAATTATACAAGTACCCCCACAATACCTGATTATGGGTAGGGCTTAACTAGAAACTTGTGTATTTTAGTATGGGTTCCCTCTAAACAAGCATCATAGGGGTTACGCCGAGGCTGCCTCCGTATGTGAGAAATGATGTGAATATGAGGTGAATGTACGACCCAAGCCCTGTGCAGTTCCCGGGTTAACAGTTGGTTCTCACCGGGAGGCCAAGCTCATGGGGAGAGGTGCCTATACTAGGACATATAAGTGAAAGGTTATGATTGATGATCCGCGTACTGAGTTACGATGATTCGGGGTTATCCTCGACGGATGAAATCAATAGTTGTGGCACAAGAGTACAACCTCTGCAGAGTGTTAAACCTATTCGAATAGCCGTGTCCGCGGTTACGGACGGTTGGAAGGGCCATACTACTTCCATTATCAGGATTTATGTTGAAATAATAATGGTGATTGATGAATTGTCTTGAATCCCAAATGAATGGTGGGAATGACACTAATGTTCCCACTTGAGTTAGTCTACTAAATAATGAGGATTTTTATCAAATGTTTATTCAAAGAAAACTTGGCTTTATGCAAATAAACTTAGAGCTTAGTACCCCTTTACTACAATACATTATGCTTTACCTTAGTATTAGTTTGCGAGTACTTTAAAAGTACTCATGGCTTTGCCCTGGCTATTCAAATGCCAGACTATGAAGAGGAGCAACAGTATCAGGATGACGGACAGCAGGACGTCTATGATAACTAGGATCGTCTTCTAACGTCAAGCGTTGCCTGTGGAATTATGAGTCCACTACTACTACTACGCTTCCGCTACTTATGTGTGATGTTGAACAATCTATTTGTGTAACATTGGATCATGTGATCCATCGATGTAAGACCTTATGTGTTGTAATAAATGATGACTCTGAACGACTTACTATTATGTCTCGCAAAAACAATCTTCCTGGGATTGCGATGTATGATATAATAGGGCATCCGGATTTGAAATGAATGACAAGAATGATGCTGATACAAGGGGCAATACACGGGTAGGATTAGATTTTTAAACGGAGCTCTACAGCGATGGCACGGAGGAGGTGGCATGCGGGGTGCCGAGATGAGATCGACGTCCACAAAGAACTGCATGAGGCGAGACCAGACGCATTAGATAGATATGAACTAGACGCGTTTAACCATGCAAAGAAGAGAAGAAATGGTCGACGACATCGACGACCACCTCAAAACTTTGACTGACCGTGTCGGACACGAACGCGAGCAATGTAGAGAAAACTAGTGTCTCTCCTTTCTGGCGTGTATAGGTGGGTGCTAGGAGAGTGTGGTGGCGAAGGGAAAGACCTCGCGGCGGTCTGTGGCGTCCAGCATAGCGGGTCGGCGTGGCCGTGCCCACAGCGGCGTGCATGCATGTTCGGCATTGGCATCAGCATGTACGTTCGGCATTGGCCTCGGCGGTATCTCTGGTGTGTCAGTGATCGAATGAGGGGACGGGATTGAGGGTGCATCCCGACGTTGACCTAGCAGTGGCGGCGAGCATAGCCGTTCTGACCATGCCGATATCGGCATCGGCATCGTTTGGAGGCTGTGGTGCTCGAATCAAGTTGGGATTTGTTTCTCGTAGGCCAAAATGAATTTGAAACAAGTTTCATGTTGAAGGTTAGGTAACGAAAGTTTGTAACTATCCCAAAATTATACTAGCGCCATGGTGAGGTTCTTTTTGATAGAGCTATACGGTTGGGCAAACTTTTTTGACACTTTTTAGATAGGGTTCCTTGTTGTTACACGTATGGCATCATGTATGGAAAATTTGTGGTCATTTGGAGATGTTCGAAAAAATCACTTTGCTTAAGCGCATGCCGTTTCGTCTCGCTGAAACCAGCTTTTCTAACAAGGTGATTTTTTCTACCTTCTCTAAATAACCTCAAATTTCATACAGCTGATCTTCTATACATAGATAGATAGATTGTTTCGTTTTTACATTTTTCGAACTTTTTATTTTCCTTTATAATACCCAATTGATTTTCAGGTCAAAACCTCGAAAAACAGCATCATGTATGGCATCATTTCACCCTAAATTTCAAATTTTCTGAAACTTTCCCTTTTAGATATTCCTTGTTGTTATAGGTATGCCATCATGTATGCCAAACTTGGTTAGGTCTCACTGAAACCAGCTTTTGTAACAAATTAGGTGATGGTTTATCATTTTTTTTGCGTGAAAAGTAATGGCTACAACAAATCGGTTATGGTTTATCATATTTTTTTGCGTGAAAAGTAATGGCTACAACAAATTGTTGATGGTTTATCATTTTTTGCGTGAAAAGTAATGGCAACAACAAATCGGTGATGGTTTATCATATTTTTTTGCGTGAAAAGTAATGGCTACAACAAATTGTTGATGGTTTATCATTTTTTTGCGTGAAAAGTAATGGCAACAACAAATCGGTGATGGTTTATCATTTTTTTGCGTGAAAAGTAATGGCTACAACAAATTGTTGATGGTTTATCATTTTTTTGTGAAAAGTAATGGCAACAACAAAATGGTTTATCATTTTTTGCGTGAAAAGTAATGGCTACAACAAATTGTTGATGGTTTATCATTTTTTTGCGTGAAAAGTAATGGCAACAACAAATCGGTGATGATTTATCATTTTTTTGCGTGAAAAGTAATGGCTACAACAAATTGTTGATGGTTTATCATTTTTTTGCGTGAAAAGTAATGGCAACAACAAATCGGTGATGGTTTATCATTTTTTTCGTGAAAAGTAATGGCTACAACAAATTGTTGATGGTTTATCATTTTTTTGTAACGCCTAAAATAGTTTATAATTTTTAGTGCGTGAAAAATAATACAGAAAACCGCCCTTCAGCATACTTAGAGGGTGGAAGCTAATTAACCGCCAACAGAGAGAGAGGGGTTATCCTGCCCGTTCCCTATATCATACGATCAACGGTCGGCGGGCACGATCCGCGTGACATGGGCTAGACCAATCAGAGCGATGATGCACGTCTGCGAGAATTTGTGAAGAGAGAGGGCAAAACTGAGTACTATCAAGAAACCAAGGGCACCTGAGTAGTAAATAGACTAAGGGATTCAAATATGAGATTTAAAAAATGGAAAATGCGTGTTTTGTACAATGAAACCCATCTTGGCCTACCTCAAACTATTTGCAATACCAATATACATCAGTGTGAGAATTGTGGCCTCATTTAGACAAAGTATGATTTGGGGGAAGCTGTTTTGGGAAGGGCTTATTGTGGAAAACCATGCACCTTCATAGCTACTAGGTGATTTGAGAAGTGGCAATTTGTGGTAAAACTTGATTTATCTATGATTTGAGAAGTGGCAATTTGTGGTAAAGACTCCATGAGTAAGTGCCACTCTTTTTCGGATTTTTTTGCACATTAAATGACTCATTTAACTAGTTAATCCCATTTGTTGACTCTCTGTTGACCAGCCACTTGAGGGTAAAACTGAGTATATTGCACTAGCCAGTATTAGCACTCGAGGGGAAAATTGAGCACACAAAAAATGCTAGTATAAGACTCGAGGGTATACCTGAGTATATCTAAATTTCCAGGGTTAGACTCGAGGACACGTGCAATTGTTGACGCGTAGACGCGGGTCGCGGTGGAGAAGTCGAGACGTGCAATCGTGGACGCGTGTCGCGTTGCAGAAGTCCAAGACGTGCAGACGTGCACCTGTGCACGCGTAGGACGCGGGTCGCATTAACCACCCCTCGCCTTTATAGACGCCTCCTCGCACTCTCTCTGTCACTCTCACTCGCTCACGCATCGCCAACTCTCTCACGTCCCATCATCTTCTCCAAAGCAAAAACCCCTCTCCCTCTCCCTCTTCCTCTTCCTCGGAGAGATGGACAAGGAGAATGCCAATCCCATCGTCGAGGTTGGCTCAAAGCGCGACGCCTCCATCTTCGGCGCCGTCCCCTCTACGGACGACGACGCCGCCGCCGCCGTCGCCGGTGCATCGGAGGCTGCTGCCGCCGGTGGCAGTCAGATCCCGGCGGGATGGGACCCCTACGACCCCGTGCCGTACGTCCCGCCCCCGAACCCCTACGACACCTCCCTGGAGGACCCATGGAACGAGGTAACTACGGTTTGCTTCCTTTTTTGTTCCCCATTCCTTTTTGAACCCTATTTTTGCTGGTGTAGATGGATCTGTAGATGGATGAGTATTGGGCTAATATTTGCGCCGATTTTATTCCATTTTGTTTTGATCACTTCTTGATTTCGTTTAAGATTTGGGGTTCGGCTGTTCGGTTAATTTATGCAAGTAATATTGGATCTCAATCGGTTAATTTATGCAAGTAATCATGGGATCTCAATCAGTTATTTTATGCACTAATCAAAAGATATCAACCGTTTAATTTTGCAAATAATCTCGAATGTGTTCAAGTTCAGATCTAGTTCAGATCTAGAATCTGTTTCTTTGCCTATGATGAATGGTTGGGCACAAATTTTTACAGGGAGGGTTCAGCGAACCATTGCTGTGTACAAATCTGTTGTGCATGAGCTTTAGTTCGCTAACTCCTTCCCTGTAGATATATAATCATGTCCACTCTAACTGAGGCTGACTCTGTTTTTCTTAACTTTGTTATCATGTACGTTAGTCATCGTTGCAACTCATTCACTAGTTTCTGTTTGATATGGATCAGATGTCTGGCAGCGACGTCGGCAGCGACGAAGAGGAGGAGGACGTCAAGACTCGCCAAGGTCCTGCGGAGGCTGCAGGTCGGCCAGTACATCTCCTACTTCGCCAAGGAGGTGTACAGGTGCCCCTTCTGCACCAGGAGACTCGGCGCCACGGACTTCAACTGCCTCGTCACGCATGCTGAGAACATCAGCAACACCTTCCCCAAAGTCGGCACGACGGTGAACGTCCACTCCTTCCGCGCCAAGCACAGGGCGCTCGGCATGCACCTCCGCAGCATGCAGCGGGTGGAGATCTCCGCCGGGCGCATGCCTCCGCTCAAGCCCAAGGCTCCCAAGGGGAGCAAGAGCAACAAGTGGAGGCAGAGCCAGATGGGGTAGGCGGAGTCCCTGGACGTGCTGCTGCTGCTGCTGCTGCCTCCTAGTTTGTTGTTGGGATCCCTTTGTTGTTAGCTAGGGATCCCTTGTTGTTATGTTAGTATGATGGTGCTGTGAAGAACCTGTTACTATGTTGGCTGCTGTGTATGCAGCCTATTATCTATCCATATTATCTAGGGATTATCTATCCCTAGTCTACTATATTTTGTTGGCCGTACTTAGTTTTCTTGATTTACTATGACTGTGAATTTATCGTACATTATCCTGGAGATTTGCTTCTAGATTTAACTACATACATATGGACCAGAGGGAGTACTAGATTTGCTGCCATATTGGGCAAACAACGAGGGCCAAAAGGCACAAATAATTGAAGAAAGTCAGAAATGCAAGCTTCTCTAGATTTTATACTAATTTGGTGAAAAGGACAGAGAGAAAGAGGGGAAAAAGGTGCACTTAATAATGCCAATTTTGGGCCGAGAGAGACAGAACCCAGCTCCTGCTCACGTGCAACCAAACGCTTCTCGTCCTGTCCCACGCGGTCCTTTCTACCAGCCCCACGCGACGCGGGCCCACACGACGCGGCCCCACACGACGCGGGCCCCACACGACGGCCCCACACGTGACAAAGGTCAACAAAACGGGAATCCTGCCGTCTGAGCCCTTGCGGGTTTAGACAAACGTTTGGGTAAAACGAGGAAAACTAAGGAGAGAAAATGAGTACAACTAAGGACCCGAGCACGAAAATAGAAATCCTTAAATATAATATATGTGCTTAGTTGGAGAGAAAGAAGAGAGAGAAGGTGTCTCTAATGCAATAGGTGCCTAGCACGTGCTTTAGACACTTTGTGAGAGTAAATAGTGGGTCATGTATTGATAAAGTAGTGTATTATTAGAGCCAACTATTGTACATGCTAGCTATATGTTGGCTATAAATGATGTGGCATATTGCTTATAGCCATCAGAGCAAGTTCAATAGTAGAGCCAACTGTTGGCTATAAGCCAAGTGCTATGTCATCTATAGTCATCTTAGAGCAATTCCAATAGTATAGCCAACTGCTTATAACAAGATGTATATCATTTGTAGTCACTATATAGCTAACATGTATAATAGTTGGCTATAAAATGGACTACTTTACTAACACATGGCCCACCTTTCACTCTCATAAAGTGCCTAGGAGCACGTGCAAGAGCTGGCTATTGCATAGTAGCCCACCTCTCTTCTCTCTCCCCTTCTCTCTCCTCCAACTCATCTAAGATATATTATTTAATGTTTTATAGCCATGTGGATTATAGCTATCTTAGAGCCAACATGTATAATAGTGAGCTATAAAATTGTACTACTTTATTGTGCATGACACTATTCATTCTCATAGTGCCTTTTTGTAGACACCGCTTCTCGTTGCATTACCCATCTTCTCTCTCCTCCTCCTCTCTCCTCCAACTAGGCAACAATATATTATTTTAATCCTTGTAGCTAGCTGAGTAGAACTTATTATACTTGCTCTTAGGCTATACTATTGAACTTGCTCTGACCGGCACAGATGGAGGCGGCAGTGTGGCGGCGCAGATCGACGTGTGTGGCGGTGTGGATCGGCGGGTGGCGACACGGGCCACACCATCCATTTCTTTTTTGGGTTTGGCTAGGTTGCTAGGGCCCACCTAAGTCCCACACCGTATTAGTATTGACGTGCACAAATTTAGTACACCAACTGGGTTTGGCTAGGTTGCTAGGGCCCACCTAAGTCCCACACCGTATCAATCACAAGAAAGTCTATGTTAAAATAAAATATTTAGAGGGTACTGCTTGGATCAGATTTAGATGCCTGAGAGCACTAAATATTTTTCGTACGATGGCGTCTCAGAGCTCTCAAGAGCGGCAACAAGGGACCGGTTGAGCTGTGCTTATTTAAACTTGCTCACGAATTGCCTTGGTCACATAGACCATGATTTTAGCAAACTTTAGACATGTAATATGTAAATCTTCAGCATTTTGGTTGTTGTCTATCGAACAACTGAGGACATGTTCTTATTTTGCTCATTTTGTCACAAAAATTGTTGTGTTGGCACTTGAGTGACATATAAACGATATTTCATCTTGCCAATTTGATGTCAACTCAAAAATTATGTCGATTTTCAGGGATATACATTGTTGTGTTCACAAAGAGATATAACAGCATGCATCCCATTATTGGCTTTATGACGTATCCCTACTCTTTTCGTGTGGGTATCTTTACAAATTATCTACCCCGCCGCAACGCGACGCCAGTGCTATTTTATACCTAAAAGCTTTTCTCCTACTAGTGTTACTCTCCCCTATATGCTACATCTAAGTCATTTCACTTGGTATCAGATCAAGTTTCTCCTTATCTAGGTTCCGTCGTTTAGAGAGTACTAGGCGTTGACCAGATCAATCCTGAACCATCCGATGCTAATCCTAAGGCTGGGAGCAAAAGGGTGAGGGGCTCACCGAGGTGGAGGCCAACGGCGGCGGTGGCGGTGTAGTGGCTCCGAGAGGTTCGGCGGTGATGATTCCGGCGGTCCTTCGGACGGGGAAGAGGCGGACGGCGCGCAGCGCGGAGAGGCGAGGTGAGGATGATGGTGTGGTCAACGGTGGTCGCGTCGGACGATCGGAGGCAGCGCAGTGGTGGCCAACTCCGGTGAGCGTTCCCGGCAGCCTGGGGCAGGATTTCGGTGGAGTGAAGGGGGAAAAGAGAGAGGGGCGGGGGATTTAGGGGGGGTATGGTGGTGCTCAGAGAGAGGGGGTACGGTGGTGCGGGCGAGGTGGAGGAGGTGCAGCGAGTGGGGGTGCTGCGGTTGCTGCGCGCGGACGGCGTGGACGGAGGATAAGGTTGACCCCTGACAGGTGGGGTCCACCTGTCGGGTGGGGCCCGGTGGCAGAGAGTGAGGGTGTGAGAGGGGCGCTCGTGCCGTTTTCTCTGGCTGGGCTGGGTTGGCTGCGGCTGGGTCAGCCCAGTTGGCTTGGCCCCTTTTTTGTTTCTTTGCTTTTTCCTTTTCTTTTTTTCTTTTATAACTTTTGTTTTAAACCTCCAAAATAATTCAAATCAATTTCCAAAAATTTGTAAAATTCAGAATGATGCTTCAGTATAAAAAGGGGCATGTTTAGTACTCATTCAAAAAATTGCAAACTAATATTTATATGCCCTTTGGCATATGGGTCATTTTGGCAATATTTTGCAAATAGGATTTTTTTATGGTTTTAGGCCCTATGTTTATTTTATTTGACTTTTCAAATGCATGAATAGAAAGAATGCACGATGTTTTTTGAAATTTTGAAAATTAGGGATGTTACAGGCGGCCAAAACAGGTCTTGCCGCGGCTGGCTCCGCGCGGGCTTTTCCTAGCCAAGACCACCGGCGACGGCATGGGAGGAGGTGGTGGAGGGGGAGGGGTGGTTTCCGGCGCGATGTATTTCGCCTCCGTGTCGCCTAGGGGAGAAGCGACACGTGGATCAAGTTTAAGTACAAAAAGTTGAACCAAAATGAAAAGGTATCCAACTTAGGTTAGTTATATATAATCTTGCTAGGTTCAGAGAAAACAGAGGTTTCGTGCAAAGGATACTTGCGAAACTATAGAGTGCAATCTTTTTTTTAAGGATACGTCATGGATAGACGTATCTGGGTCAAGAAGAAGCGGAAGGCCGAGATACAACACGCTCGGCACAGACGCCCACGGGCTCAAACCCCGCTACCCCCGAGGGGTAGCACACACACCCAACGGACTACTGGCATCTCCACTTGTCCAGCGCAGGCCTGAAGATCCGGCTAGCCTCCGAGCTCCGCCTCATCGTAAATCCTAGCTAGCACCGTAGCTTGGAGGGTGTCACCTGTCGAAAACAACGTCATTCCGGTGTGCAAAGGCACCAACAGATGAGGGTCACACCTGTCCAAAGGTCTCCATCCTCCAGGCCTCCACGCTTGCCCTGCCCAAGCAACAAAGATGTGTCCATCTCGGCAACCAATGCAGCTTCCCCCACCGACGTAGGCACGTCGCCGCACTCTGTGCCAATACGCATCCCATCATGGGGGGTCAAGGTTTCGTCACTGTCGCAAAGGGCATGAGACCGGATGGGGGAGACCTTCTCGCTAAGTCCATCCGCATCCAGATCCGTTCCTGACCGCAAGCCATAGGAAGACCTGCGGTTTGGTGGGGCCCTTGATCGCCGATCTGGAGTGCTCGGCATCTCAACCTCACCGAACATCGCACGGTATCCGGAGCGCGCAGGTAGGATAGATCCTTCTCCCAGCCCCATCTCGGCGTCCTCCACGCCCTCCGCAAGGGCCACATCCTCAAACGGTCCGCCACTTCGAAGAGTTCCGGATCGGCATGCATCTAGGTCGGGTGGGATGTCGTCAACCAGCTCCGACAAACCTTCTCGGACCTTGCAGAACGCGTGAGCGTTTTGGGATTGCCTTCACAAGGTTTGAGCTACGTCGTAAGACGCCCTCGGGAAGCCACCGATCGAAGAAGGTGGATGCCCCGTTTCACAACCAGTAGGGTCCTCAAAAACGTGTCTTGCACAACACTTGTGTTCAACTCTTTCCACGGTTTAGTCATCCACTCATTGAAGCCACAACCATCTGGCCCTTAGGGCGATGTTCAAAAACCGGTTAGGAATGCCAAGTCCTCCCATTCTGGGATATGACTTTATCCCACGCCACCAAACAAACACCCTTGACATCCTTACGGCCTTTCCACAGGAATCCTCTTATGATCTTCTCAATGGCTGTGAGAGTCTCACTGGGATGTCAAGGGACATCATTGAGAAGATGGGACGTCTGAGAGCGTCGTCGACCAGCTCCAGACGTCCACCTCTGTCTAATGGGCGCCCCTCCAACAGCAGCTTGTTCGCCACTTTGTCCACTGGGAGCACAACTGCGCAGCGGTTTTTCAGCTGTGAGCCCAAAGATAGCGGAGGGGGAAGGAACCACCGGGCATCCGAGCTCACGGTCAATGGTCTCTTCTCTGAATGGAGCATCCGATAAGATTTAAGCATTTCTCCATGTTGGTGCGTAACCCTGGCGTCCCAAAATCACTGGATGATCGCAGCGAAACCTTGAGTCCAGCACCACGGGGCGCAGGAAAACGACGGCATCGTCGCATATGGAGGTGTGCGGCGCAACCGGTTTCAGAGATAGCGGGGTGAGCAAGCTCCAAAGATGAGCCTCTCTCAATCATCGTGAAGGATCTCCATAACCGAGAATGGAAAAGGGGAGATAGCGGATCCCCTGTCTCAATCCGTGCCGTTGGCAATCCTAGAGCCGCCCGGCACCATTCAAGAGGACGGGTTGAGGCCGAGGACAAAGGGCGCAAATGCAGGCTAGCATCCTCGTCCAACCAAGCCTCCTGGACCTCAAGAGAAAGGGCCATTCCACCGTGTCAAATGCCTTTGTTATATCAGTTTGACTCAACAGCCGGGGCTGAGCTGTGAAGCTTGCGAGCCGTCTCTGACCATCATGAAGTTATCATGTAGGCATCTTCCACGCACAAAGGCAGTACCTCGATGCACTCCAACCATTTGGGGAAGGACCAGGGCTACCGGTTGGACAACACCCCAGCCACAAGCTTGGCAAAACCATGGGATAATGATGGGTCTGAAATCCTGCACTCTATCCGCTCCATCCTCTTGGGGATGAAAGTGACGAGGGCATCATTAACTGCACCAAATCCACGGCAGTCCAAGCGGGACATGGAGTTGAGGCAGCCATGATGTCCACTTTAATGATCCCCCAAAGATGCCTTGAAGAAACGGGTAGAGAACCATCCGGACCGGGGCATTTGTCCATAGGCATGCTCTTGAGAGCTGTCCACACCTCTTCCTCGGTGAAAATGCCATCAATGCTGGAGGTCAAAGGATGGGAGCCCGAGGGTACTCCAGGTCAAGGAGAAAGGCCTGCCCGCCGTTGATCCAAGCAAAGGCATCCGAAGGGGAGTCTACGGCCTCAGCCTTATCCACATGCTCTACAACTCGCACACGTCCACGATCGTGACCAATGAAGTTTCGCTTCCTCATGACTCAGATGGAAGAAGCGAGTGCAAGCATCCCCTTCTCGGCTACAGATGCGAGCGCGCTGCCTCGCAATCGTTCTTCCAAAGAGGCTAGCCGAAGCTTCTTTTGAGGAGCCGGCGAACAGCTCTTTCGTAGGCGATAGTAGGCGATTCCACTAATATCAAAGCGGAGGATTAGCTCCGATGCCAACATAATCTGTGTCTTGACGCTCCCAATGAATTTAGTGCTCCAGCTTGAAAGGTTGCTGTGCCCGGAGTTTGTTATCTAGAGTCTTGAATGTTGGAGTTCTGTGCCGGGCCGTCCACACTTCCCGGACCACATCCAGGAAGCCATCCATTTTTGGGCTTAAGGATTGAAACTGGAATTCACCCGGAGGAGGTTAGGGGCTAAGCTCAGCACGCATGGGCGGTGATCGGATGGACCACTAGACATGGCTGATAAGAAGGCCAAAGAGCTCTTCCCAATCCCGCACCAGAAGACCTCTGTCAAGCTTCTCCGGCTGGTTGCGCTCGTCTGCTCGACTGTGAATCTGCGCCCATTTAGATAGACTTCTTAAGCTCAAGGTTGGACAAGGATCCGGAATTACCCATCATGCGTCGATGTAGGACGCCTTGGTTTTGTCCTCCGGATTGACAATCAGATTGAAGTCACCGCTACCACCCAAGGGCTGCATGCAAATCTCGATATCTTGCAAATCCTGCAGAAGCAGTCTTCTCCACGTCGCTTGGCCCATACACCCCGGTGAACCACCAGCTACGACTCCCATGACAGGCACACCTGGCGTGATAGGAGTGCGCTGTCAGGTGTGGGATTGATTATCGATACCAGCCCGGATTGCCAAGCCAACAGGATGCCACCCCTAGTGCCTTCCTCTCCGGGAGGTAGAAGAACTCATCAAATTGGACCCCAAGCATTCACGAACCACATGATCAGAGATGACCGCCATCTACGTCTCCTGTAGGCAAACCACAGCCGTCAGAGGCAATGGCCTGAGAAACAGCGAGTCGTCTGACAGGGGAGTTGAGTCCACGCGCATTCCAAATGGCACAAATATCAATCATATCATCCATGTACAGACAAAAAGCTTAGGGTGAAAACCCAGCAAGATGCTGAAAGAAGGAAGAAATGGTCTGAAAACAACTGCTGATCACGTCAGCACTCCACTGGTGTATCATAGCAGACTGAAGGTCTGTAGGTGTCCACCGAAGAGACGAAGGACAACGTCCAGGTGCTGCTGACGGAAGGTCTCGCGAAGAGGTCGGGTAGGCGTCCAGCTTCATCCCCGATCACTTCCCTCACGGGCCATGCCAAGCCTGGTCATGAGGGTACGCTGCTGCTGGCTGAAAGGCACTCTGCCGTGAGTCACCATGGATCCTGCCACTCGCCTCACGGGCCTCCGTAGGTTTCCTCTTCCTGCACCTCAAAGACGTTGCCACGGGGAGATAGAGTGCAATCTGAAGTATATATTACGCACAATATGCTTGCAATGCAATGGTATCGACTATTCAAATTAGCAACCAGAAAACAGAAATAGATGCATGATGCATGTCATACAAACGGGCAAGGAACAAATGTACTGTATATCTGTTTCTTATTTGAAAACCTCATCATACACGCATGCACCAAGGTACTCACGTAAGGAGTTGCGCGCATGCACACGCACATCAAATACTCTCAATCCCAAACCACGCATATCGGCCAGCTAGCGCACGCAGTGCACGAACCAGACCGCCTCTTATTTCAAAGCCATACGCGAGGTTAGAGCCACCATAGCTCACACCCGACACAGCAGCGCATTTTTTTAGATAATGCATTTTTCAACAGCGCATGATAGTAGTTAAATGCAATCGATCAAATCAAGCAAAGAATTCTCCTTCAAAGCGCACACGAGCATCCATCACTCCAAATCTGCAAGAGCTAGTCCCCATGGAAGAAATACATCTCGGTGAAGCGCAGTGCACGAATCACCTACGAAACGTGAGAAAGTGGGAAACAATGGGTGAGCATCAAATCTAACTCCGAGTATGCCTTCGGCAATACAACTGAGAAAGAAATATGCATATGCAAACGAGTATACCTGAGGACCGATGTCCTGGGCAGTTCCTTCTTGTAGTGGCGCGAGTGCACCGGTGCCTCGAAGTAACTCGGGTGGTGGCCGGCCTCGACGCCATCCCACTCCAGCGCGTCCCACACGTCCTTCTCGATCTCGACGGTCGGCTTCTTCATGCCTGGACCACGGGCCTCCACGACCGGCAGCCGACACAGGCCAAAGCATCCCCTAATGTTGATGCTCTCCAGTTTTGGCGCCACCATATTAACCTCGCATATCTGCCGCAGCTTCTGGAGATTGTGCAGATGAATGGTGGTTAGCTTAGGGTATGACACACCGTTGGTGGATATATCCTCTGGGTACTGCCCGTCCAACACGAAGATGTGCTTGAGGGTCACCGCAGTGGATTATGTGAATGCTCTCCAGGCAGGGAAAGGAAGAGGCCCTCATGGGGAGCACGAACTGGAGCCTGGGACAGGAGCTCAGGTGTAGGCGCTGCAGGTTTCTAAAGTATCTAGTAGTTATCACTTTGAGGCGCAAATCTTTATCCCATATATGGCGGGCTGTCAGGAGATCGAACGCCCAGAAAGTCTCTAGTTTTTCAAATCCAAACAACCACCAATTATCTCTGGGCACCAAAGGGAATACGGTACCCAACTTGGGGCACCTCTCCATGCGACAGTGCTTGAGCATGTTCCAATATCCCATGGGCATACTACCAGTAACCGAGACATCATGCACATGGAGTGACTCCGCATACAATAACATTATATAAGCTAAACCATGTATCAGATAATCTCTTGCCAATAATGCGCTCTCCAAGCCGCGACTTCCTTCAGCAATCTCGATATGCCGGTCCAGGTTGCTAGCCGGTGGCTCTGGAAAAGCCTGCATAGAGGGGACATCGCTAACCATGCTAAGGACATCGATGTATTGGTTTGCTGGAACTAGAACAGATCGCTGCATGTTCACTTGATCACCGTATATGCTAGTATTCTTCTCGCAGATTGCTTTGAGTTGAGCAGACCCGTTATGCACAAGTGAGGATGTGACATGGATATTAAAATAAACATCCTCAAGGCCGTTGGTTCTATCTCTTGTATCCATCAGAAGGCTTAGGGACCAACCAAGTCTTGCATCCTCAACAACAGCATGCACTTGCAACTTGAAGGGTTTACTCTGGGTAAGTGATGGCCAAGCATGGACACTTCCAACTCGTGTGTCTATGCACAACAACTCTAGGTCTAGATCAGTTCGTGTCAGCTCGGTCCCCCATTGTATTGCACGAAGGTGCTCACATCCTAGCAAAAAAAGTCGTTTGAGCCCTGGGACATCAACCACCCTGGTCCTAAAGTCCAGAACTTGAATTCCACTTCCTGAGAGGTCAAGCTCCACAAGATTTGGTAGCCCGCACAGGAATAGATTATCCAATTGTGTGCAGCCTTTCAGGGAGATTTTAGAGATATTGTGCGCACCTTTATTATGTGTTACAATAAATGGAATTAAATATTCCATAGGTTGCTCAGCATTTGGTGTCCGTCGCCATGGTAGCCCATAGGCATCAAGTCTGAATGACCTCAGCAACTGAGGGAGCACATCAGGCACAACATCTTGAAGCTTAGTGCAACCATCGAGGACAAGCACATCAAGGCTACTCACTTCTGATAGGCTGCTCGGTAGAATCTCCATATCACTATTTCCTGAAAAATCAAGTATCTCTAGCTTTGTCTTGCCAATGAAGGAGTTGCTTGTGTCTAATGAAATGTCGGGTTCACATGTTGGCTTGATTATCCGGAGCCTCTCAAGGTTAGGTAGCCGACCTTGTAAGCGGGCTGTGTATTGCCAACAAATGAATCCCTCTATATTTAGTTCTCTGATGTTGCTCATCAGATCAATCTTTTCTACAGATAAGATCTCATTCCATTCTGTGTAATGTAGGTCTAGTACCCTCAGCATATACAAACATGCCCACTCAGTTTGATCTTGTATTTCACATGCATTGTTATCAGTACAGTGGTCTAGTCCAAGGAATTTCAGGCTATGGCATTTTGCAAAAGGAGGTGATGCAAAACTGAAGGCACAACAACAAAGGATTAGCACACCAAGGATGCTGGAGTGTTCGAACAGACCATTTGGCAATGCTAGCAGTGGGTCAAATCTTTCAAATTCCAAGAAGAAAGATGATGTCTGGGTAGGAACAATTTGCATACCATGTAGTTTTGTATCTTTTGATGTCATTGAAACCCAACGGTATGGTCCTTCTTCATATTCATCATCATCTTTAACTCTCAGAAAAGGAAGCTTCAAATATTTCTTGAACTTTCCAAGCACGTCATCAAGTATAGAAGCATCACACTCCAAACTTATTTTTCTGCTCAGCACATTTATCATCTCCCTTGATATGTCCACTTGAAGTGTTCCATTACATATCCAACAATTGGAAGCGTGACCTGCCCAATCATATTTAGTGGTGGTAAGAAAGCTGGCGTGCAGGAATAGTTTGTACAGACAACAATCTGAGAACATTGTGGGGTCAATGCCCGCAGCTATGATGGCGCCCTCTTTACACAGTATTGCATACAATTGTTCAGCCGTTAAATTCACTATTATGTTAGAAAGCCAAACATGGGTGAACATCAACTGGCCTGCGGAATATTTTATGGTCAGCAACCTCCTTCCAGACATCCATATCAAAAGGTTGTCGCCAAACTTGCCAAATGGTGGAACACCGGAGCCAGATAAATCAATCTCATCACCACTCCCATTATTGAAAAACATCACAAATCTACTATCCTTCAAAACATGTCTAATTTTTCTCGACACAGTTGGTATCTCACCCCTTGAGCTGTCAACAACTCCTTGAAAATCATCCTCTTCATCCTGCTTATCTAGAATAGCCATTATCGAGCAATCAAGTTCCAGTTCCTCTGCAATTGCTCTGCATTGATCTTCTACTTCTCCATTCTGAACAATCTATAAGAATTATCCTGTCAAAGCATAGTTCTGGAATGGCTCTCCTAGAATGAAGCAATTCTGCCATGGATCTCAGAACAGAGGATGCCCCAAGTCCACTCCATCCGTCAAAATAGAAGACTCTTTGATCCACCATTTCCAGAATATGCGCAAATATTAAGTCTCTGGCCCTGTGAACATCCGTGGTATTGATATACTGTAGAGAAAAAAATGTGGTTTAGTTAGACCATCTATGCTAGTAGAAATAATAAATATTAAATGAAGTTATATCATCATATAATTAATCTCCGCATATGAACGAGTGTGTGAGTGGGTGTTTGAACTCTCATTTCAATTTGAGAGTACAACAAGCAAAGTATATTTGGACTGCTTACACCTAGGGTACAACAAGCAAAGTATATTTGGCGAAAAGAAAGTCGACTCGTGTTACTAAATGAAGGAAAAATGCGCTAGTATTTCATACCTTCATATCCATGCTGGGTTCTTCCGTGGAAGACCAAGAACGAAGAGCTTCGGTGAATTAATCAGTCCATCTAACCCATCAACTGAAGATTTCTCACCACTGCCTAGATAAACAAGAACAACGATAATAACACTGTAAGTTTTGTATACCAGTAGCACTCCCGGCCAAGAAGAAAGGAAAACACTGCAGTACTCTATATGCAAATTATGAACCAGCTTTGTTCCATTCTACGATGAATTCTGGATAACAAGCCAGGGAAGCCGTATGATTTTCATACATCAGAAAGTGCGTACCTCAACAATAGGTAGCCGCAGCTTGATTTCAATAATTGGAAGCAGCACAGGTGATCTGCTTCTAGATCTGTACCGTGATGTGCAGGAGCAATATGGTCTGTCGCTTGCGCTCTCCCGAGTTTGGCCTCCGGCCGGCCGGACCACGCCAAAGTGTCTATGACCGATTCCTTGCTTGTTGTCTCCCTAGACTTGTTCACGCCAAAGTGAATCCTTTGTTGCCTGCTGCCACATTTCCCTTTCTCTTTACCAAAGCCAAAGCGCGCATAATGACGTCCACATTTCCCTGTCTTTTCTCTGGCTACCTATTGTTGAGGTACACTCAAACTTCATCTTCCCGGAGATAAGAAAAAGACCCGCACCAGCTAGCAACTAAGGGCATGAGCAATGGAGGCAGCTGTCCAACTAGGTTTGGGTAAAACTTTTGACATATGCATGCCATGTTACGTCTCCAATGTCTTTCTCTCAAAACTGATTTATTCTTCTCTCTCACATTTTCACTTTATGGCTGAAGAGGCTGCCTCCTGATGAAGAGGCTGCCTCCTCATCCGAACCTACTTTGGACCATCCAACCTAGCTAAAGGTGTGGGCCACACTTCTAGGCAAGGCACGGCATGTTCTAACACTGCTCCGCCTGGCCACACTCAAGCTTCATCTTCCCGGAGTCGAAAAACAAAAGAAAAAAAGTTTCATAGTATTCCTCACTGTCTCGTACAGTGCAAGCCGCCTATCCCCTCCTCCTCCCCTGCCGCAACTAGGGATGGCAACGGGACCGTTTACCCAAAGGGGCCGGGTGTGGTATCTATTTATCCCCATGGGGGTATTAACGGCAAGTGCTCCCGATGGGGAGAGCGGGGCGAGGGGCGTTCCAGCAGTCCCCATACCCAACCCGGAGCCCTGCATGTATCGGTAATATCCCACAAATTTAGCTTGTCCTGCTTAATTTCAGCTAAACACGCATTTACGTAATGCTTGCTTACCTTCTGGTAATCACGCGATTTGTTGCCAAATTTTGTCTATATAAATCATTCTTCGGTCAAACCCTCATTTTGACCTGTACCACCACCACCGTCATTTTCCACTTGACACGCGGCGAGATGGACTCCTTCACTCCCGACAACCAGTTGCCCCTGGCCGGAGAAGAGACTGCTGAGGGCTTGTTGTTGGGCGTTCCAGGGAGCCATGCCGGAGCAGATGCCACCGAGGAAGCGGTCTTCAGCGACCAGCATCCAGGGAGGCTGGCCGGTACTCAGGTCGGCGAGCCGCGCTCGGTCTTCCGCCTCCGGCATCCAGGGAGCGGCCTTGCCCTGGACGCATCCCAGGTGGACGCCCACCACTGCGTGCTTCAACTACCTCGACCAAATTTGCTGCTGCATCTGTAGGTTCCACTGCCATCTGGTCCAACAAGAAGAAGATCAATGCGTGAGTGTCTAATTTCATGCGCAAATTGATAATTTAATAGATTAGATGCATGTATAAATACGTGTTTGTGCAAATCACTGATCCACAACATGCGGATATGTCATTTTGTGAATCGATGATGCCCAGATCTACCCAGTTGTCATCTCATAAATTCAGTTTAGATTAAAGTGTACTGTAGGTTAATCAACGATTCAATTTATATACAGATCTATCTACACACTGTACTTTGTTCATTCTTTTTTAACATGCTAACTGAATGGAAACCTTCGGTCGTCAGTTTTACTATTCACGTTTTTAAAGTAAATTGTCCTTATTCTATAGAAGTGATACAAGTGTTCAGTTTTTTTGTTAAATGCTAAAAGTGAAGGACCGTTGTATATATCAATTTTAGTCAAGCTAAAGGTCGTGTACAGATTTATTATTGATAGTATGGTCAGACCTTTGGAACTTTTGGAGGCACAAATCTGAAGTATGTCGCAATCTAATTTGCACTCATATTACTAAATACTTCCATCGCTGGCCTTTCATTACATGTTCAGTTTTAAAAGTCCATAAAGTTAGATTTCCTAGATACTCTAGCTCATCATTGTTGTATGGATTCACGATGTGCTAATATTATTTTGTAATAATGTGCAAACCTAGTGGAACTGCCAACAGAAGCCAAGAGGCACAAGCTTTAGCTATATCAGCTGCATCGCCATCAGTACCGCAAGAGGATATTCAAGAACCTGTAACAGGCAAAGAGCAAAGTGCTAACGTGGCTGTAGAAATATCTGATGACGATGAGGGAGAAGAAGAAGAAGTTGAGGCCGAGGCTATTGGCCAAAAGAGAAGGAAGCTTACATCTGTTGTTTGGAAGCAGTTTACGAGAATGAAAGTAGGAGGGAAATGGAAGGCCAAGTGTATCCATTGTTCCAAGAAGCTTGGAGGAGAACCAAAAAATGGGACCAAGCATCTCCATGATCATTTGAGGAGCTGTGTTTATGTGAAGATCAAGAACAAGGGGAAGACATTGGGTCAGTCTTCTTTGAGGTTCAACTCCCAAGATCAAGGCAAAATTTCAGTCGAGAACTATACTTTCGATCAGGAATATGCTAGGAGGGAGCTTGCTAATATGATTGTGTTACATGAATATACGCTATCTATGGTTGATCATACAGGGTTTCGCAGATTTGTTACTGCACTTCAGCCGCTCTTCAAAATGGTCACACGGAACACTATTAGGTATGCACTTCAGGACCTATTCATCATGGTTATGTCATACATTACTTCATATTATATTAATTCAATATTTGATTCTCAATTTCAATTTTATAGTCAGGACATTATTGATAACTACAATGAAGAAAGAAAGAGGGCAATTGAATTCATGGCTACCAACAGATCTAGAGTGGCCATCACAACTGATCTATGGACATCTGATAATCAAAAGAAGGGATAGATGGCTATCATAGCCCACTTTATCGATGATAATTGGAAACTTAGGAGTGTTTTTATGAGGTATTAATCTTATGATACAAGAGTATAAATGCTTTCATTGTGAGCTTGATTATCTGTTTTCTAATATAAACCGGCAATGTTGTCTTGTGTTTTATTTAGGTTCATTTACGTGCCAGCTCCACATACAGCAGAGGCTATAGCAAAAGAACTTTATGAGTCATTGGTTGCTTGGAATCTTGATGAGAAGCTTTCTGCTGTGACTGTTGATAACTGCACCACAAATGACAAAGCAGATGACTTGTTGGTGAAGAAGTTAGGGTCGGAGAAGCTAATGCTAAAAGGTATGATGCTTCACATGCGTTGTTGCGCACATATTCTGAATTTAATAGTTAAAGATGGATTGGATGTGATGAAAACTGCTATAGAGCAAATCCGTGAGAGTGTAGCCTTTTGGACAGCCACACCAAAAAGAGTAGAGAAATTTGAGGAGATAGCAAAGTTCGTGAAAGTTAAAATGGAAAAAAAAAATTAGCACTTGACTGCAAGACTAGATGGAACTCTGTTTACACCATGCTTAGTACTGCTTTACCTTATAAGGCTGTGTTTGAGCGTGCAAAAAAGGTTGAGAAGCTGTATGATTGCCTTCCTAGTGATGCTGAATGGGCTTTTGCTTCTGATGTTGTGAAGAGGCTAGAGTTATTTTTTGAAATAACTGAATTATTCTCTGGAACTGATTACGTCACCGCAAATATTTACTTCCCCAAGATTTGTGAAATCAAAGAGAAAATGAGACAGTTGTCCACTTGTGGTAATGCAATTGTAGAAGCTATGTCATTTAGCATGAATCAGAAGTTTGATAAATATTGGTCTGACATCCAAGGTCTCATGGGTATGGCTACTCTGTTGGATCCAAGATATAAAAATGAAATGTTGCTTGTTTGCTTCTCTAGTCTACATGGTGTTAGTCCTGAAGAATGTCATGATCTTGTTGGAGAGGTTGTTGCTTCATTATGTAACTTGTTGCAAGAATACAAGGCTGACGAAGATATTTTAGAATCATCTCGTTCCTCAGTACCTCCACCAAAAGCTACAGCTCTGATGTCTGTATTCAGTGCACGCATTGCTCAGAAAAGGCCAGCAACTTATAGGTCTGAGTTAGATCAGTATATGATGGATGATTTGGTTCCATTGACAGAAGAGCACTTTGATGTGCTAGATTGGTGGAAAGTGGCTGTTACACGCTATCCCACACAGAGAAAAGTTGCAAGAGACATTTTTGCTGTTCCTGTAAGTACAGTTGCATCGGAATCTGCTTTTAGCACAAGTGGCAGGGTTCTTAGTGAGCACCGGAGCCGTCTAACTTCTGACCTGTTGGAGGCACTGATGTGCTCACAAGATTGGCTCAAGAACAATATAAAGGTATATATGCTTTGTCATTTGCAGATTTCTTGGAAGCCACTTTTATGTTGGCATGAACATAACTCATTTGTATCTTTTGTAGATGCTAGCAAAGCCGAGGCTGCAAGCTTCTGGTCTTGTCTTGAAGACATTCAAGAGGGAATGCAGGTGATGTACTGACATCTAAATTTTGCAAGAATATTTTTGCTTCGTTGTTTCCTTAACTATGTTATAAATAATGCATGTAATGCTCTGTGACTAAGCTGCGTATGTGTCACTTCAAATACTTAGAAGAAAAAGATATACTTCAAATATTGAAAGAACAATGAAGAAGATGTTGGTCCTCTGCTCGTATGATGGTCCGGATTCTGGAATAAATTATTTTGCTACTCTAAAGTTAAATTGTGTGTCACGTCCTTCGGTGGTGTTGTTGTGTGAACTATGTGAGTCAAACATAAGTACTTGTTATGTCTTATGTGTATCAGTGTGTGGTGTTGTGACTCTGCACGTATTAAGTTATTTTTGAGCTTGAATTTCTGCGATATTTTCATGATTTGTCTACTGTTTGTGATGGGCACTACAAGAAAAGTTCTGATAGACAACGTCCCAAAATCGTCCACTAAGGGGTATTTTTCGTCGCCTATGGGCCTAACCCGACGATATGGGTTCTGTTGTCGAAACTGCGTCAGGCAAAGTCCAACGACGATTTTTCGGTCCGTCGCGCTTGGGCGCCCTTCCGCCACGGAAAATCGGACCGTTGCGGAAGTGTTTCGGGAGCCCGTTGATCGCCCGACGTCATGCAAAGCGACACGGCAGACGCCGTTAATCGCGCTTTAACGGCGTTAACCGGCTGAAACCCGTGGTAGATGGTAGGCCCACACGAGGCCTCACGTCTTGCGGTCGGGCCAGATGACATAGTTTGACCGGTCAACTATATAGCTGGGCTGGTCCATTAGTTAAGTGGGTCGGCCTAACCTCTAAGGTTGATTGGTCAAAACTTAAATGGGCGGCCCATTTAACATGTGGGGTCCACCTTACAACAATGGGCTGGCCTAAGAAGCAAGTGGGCCGGCCAAAACACAGTGGGTCCCACTTTCCCTAGAAGGCCGCCCATTTAGTGGGGTCCACCCCGGATAGCGGCTGCCCAACAAGCTAGTGGCCGCCAAAAACAGTGTGGTCCCACTTTCCGTTAAAGGATCGCCCATTAAGTTTGTGGGGTCCACCATATAGCAGTGGGTCGGCCCAACAAAATAGGGTCGCCAAAAACATGTGGGTCCCACTTTCTCAAAGGCCCATTTAGTACGTGGGGCCCACCATATAGCCAGTGGTGGCCCACCAAGATAGCGGGTCAAAAACACGTGGGTCCCACATTCCTGTTAATGGCCGGCCCATTTGTTATGTGGGTCCACCATATAGAAAGTGGGCCCCAACAAGATAGGGCCTGCCAAAATGGGTCCCACTTCCACTTAAAGGGCCGGCCCATTTACCATGTGGGACCACCATAGAGCAATGCCCAACAAGATAGTGGGCGCCCAATAAGCACATGTGGGCCCCACTTTCCTGGGCCGGCCCAACTAGTATGTGGGGTCCACAATATAGCAAGGCCACCCAACAAGATAGTGGGCCAAAAAACATGTGGGTCCCACTTTCCTCTTAAAGGGCCGGCCCATTTATTACGTGGGGTCCTCCAAAGCAAATGGTGGCCCAACTAATTAGCGGGGGCCAAAAGTTGGTGCGGTCCACCCAAAGCAAGGGCCAGCCCAATTAGTGTGTGGTCCACCAGAACCAAATGGGTGGCCCAAGAAGTAAGTGGGCCAGCCCGTTTAGTTGCTATATGCCGCATAATATGCGCTTTAGGATTTTGCGGGCATGCACATATGTGATTTCGCTTGATTGGGCCGTTTAAGGGATGGGAATTCGTGATTTAGATACTCGAGAATATTTACGCAACATTGATTTCGGATAGCCTCACTTACCACAAGCACCAAAGAAAAAATGCGCGAAAGAACTATAAAAACTAACTAAATATTACATCAGCTGCAAGGCATTGAAAAAATATTACAGAACCCAGAGAAATTGAATGGTAATTAAACCTAGCAATACAATGAAGCGATCCGGCAATCTTTTAAGTTGTCCATGCAGCACCTATATCTGAAACAAAGACATTACAAGTTAAGACAGCAACAATGGAAAGGCAAAGACACTACAATATTGTTTGGCAAAGAATTTGGAACTCATCATTTCGTCGTTATAACAAGATCATTGTAATGCGCACAATAAGCAAACAAAGAGTGCATGCCGCATACCAACAGCCAATATAACAGAGCATGTTAGAATGAAACAGCAGACTTACTACTGTCGAGTCCCATGCAAACCAACATGTTCAGGGAGTACAAAATTGGCATGAACAACATAGTAGCAGGCTATAAATTTTGTAACAACGACTGAGCAAGATGAAGTTATGATGGCTACATCTACAGAGCAGGGAATGTAAACCAAAAATAGAAGTTACGATGGCAAAAGCTAAAGAGGAGGGAATGTGAACCAACATGTGCCAAGTGCAATTACTTCACTTTGGCCGTGAACTAAATAATACTCCTGAACTTATAGTGAAGGGGATGCAAATCAAGATGTTTCGGGATATAAACTTGTAATGAGCAACACATGGAGGATAGTTAATGCTGGAGCTTAGGATGGACCAGATACAGAATATAGTGGGATCACCTGTGAACTTGTATAAGAGGGAATGCAAACCAATATGTTCAGCTTTCCATATGTGAGCGTCATGCCAAGTCAGAGAAACAAGTCAATAATGCAGCTTTTGAAGAACAAGATGGCACGCAAAATTATTATCTAGTAGTATGACAAGTTTATTTGTACTACAGGCTAGATAGCAGAGTGATAGCATGCCAAACTAAGTCCTTACTTTGTTAGCTTACAATGAACTAGATACAAAACAATGGCATCACATGTAGTACAGGGAATGCAAGCCAACATGTTCATGGAGTAAAAAATTGGCACAAACAACATAGTAGGCCATAATTTTTGTAACAACGACTGAGCAAGATAAAGTTATGATGGCTAGATCTACAGAGCAGGGAATGTAAACCAAATATAGAAGTTACGATGCCAAAAGCTATAGAGCAGTGAATGTGAACCAACATGTGCAATTACTTAAAATTGGCCATGAACTAAATAATAGCAGGATGTTACTATAATACATATAATTTTTGTAACAACGACTGAGCAAGATAGAAGTTATGATGGCTACATCTACAGAGCAGGGAATGCAAACCAAAATGTTCAATCGCTTAAAGTTAGCAATGAAGTAGAAAATAGCAACGTGTTACGGTCATAGCTAGGAATGAACTAAAAGAGCTTCAGACAAACAAGCATCTGAACCCAGAACATGGCGCTAAAACAAGGGACTTACATTAGGAGAAGCACTCTGTGGGAGTCACAGCAGATCTTCCTGGGGTTGATAGATCCGGTGATGAAGTACGCTACATGTGCTACTTGGGGTTGGAGAGACGGCCATTACACTTCATGGTTACTCATCTCATCTGCACGTTAGCACAAACAGGTTCCCCCAAGATTAAACAAGAACTTGCAGGCAAGCAATAGAAAAGCGACAGTAGAAGAGTTTAGATCATGCACTGGCCGGTGAAGCAGATCCGGTTCATGCACAGCGGTGTCGGTGAGCAAGATCCGATGCGGTGGACGACGGATCCGGCGAAGCGGCTCCGGCGGGGTGGACGATACCAGCTGAAGCGACTGCGGTAGACTGCTGGATGAGCATATGGTTTCGAGGTTCGCGGGGATGATCCGGTCCGGTTGATGAGGCGTCGATGAAGCGGCTCCGGCAGGCAGCCGGATGACGAGGATCGCGAGGGCTCGGGTAGGCCAGGGAAGTCCGGCGGGGATGTTCCGGTGCGGTGGTCGTGGAGGTGGTAGAGAGAGGGACTTGAGAAGTTCCGGTGGGTGGTCTCAGATGAGAGACTGAAGGAAATGTATTTTTTTGGGAGGGTTTCCGGGCTAGGGAGGTGGTGATCGAAAAAATGACGGGCAAACCCCTCACCAACCGACTTTGCTGTCATCTCCACAGGGGTAGAATGGGAATTTGGAAGCGTGTGAAATTTTTGTATTTTGTGGGCGGGAAGTTTTGCCGCTATGAGATTTTGAATTTCGCTAAGGTACAAGTATAATGATAAAAAATTGTGACACCGTACTAGTACCTCTGTTCATGGCCGAGTGCAAAATCAAATCATCATCACGTTGAATATAGGTCACTACCATGATCATGATCTATCTTCTTAATCCCATTCAAAAATGCGTTTGAAATATTTCAGGATTGGTGGGAGATTTTGCCGCCCGACAGAGATTAAATTAAACCACACGTTCGACAATTCAAACTTGAGACCTTGGCTATGATACCATTTAAGTTCGAACTGATTCAAAAAAGGCTAGGCAATTAATTTATATAACATCCACAGGAACAACTACCAAGTTGATCCCAACCGCAGATAAATGCATCCACCAACAAAAGTCTGAACGGTGCCTTAATCTAAGGAAACATTTCACAAGACCAATGTACTCACTATGTTAGTGTTCATCTCCAATTATCTATGGCATTTTCTTAGTCTTTGGGAGATTATAACGAACTTGATTGGCCTCGTGCAATAGGGCATCACATGCTTCTAATCTCGATCTCAACATGTCAACTTTTGTTCTTAGCATAGCTGTTGCAACTCGTTCTACTTGGAGTTGTTCCTCCAAAACTTGAGCAGAGAAAGACTTGGACTTGGGCTTCAAAACCCAGCATTTCGCAGGAAAGAGTTTTTGGTGATATCTTTATCTTTCCCGGGTTTTGCCATCTCAAATTTCATATTAGCCAGACAAGTTTTGAGTTGTGTAAAAAGAAAAGTTATTACAGAGAAAAATGCAGATGGTAGATTTAATGTGTACGAACTACTTTTAATCATACAAGTTGACATGCCTGACTATAATAAGGACCATCTATCTTGCTAGCAGGCATAATTATTAATGGGCTACCATGTACGGGAACCGTATCCTCTAACGTGAAGGAGCTAAGTCAGGAAAAATAAAGAAGCAAAGTCAGGCTTCTGTAGCATAAGTACAAGGTTATGCACTGTCTTTAACTAATAAAGGTGATTACTGTAGATGTTTAAAAACTAAACTAAATTTTATTACACCATAATTTTCTCTGCATGTAATTACTTCAAATGCAAGACACAAGTTTGTATTGTGCAAATTAATTTAAATTATTTGGATTTTAGACATATGGTTTGGGGGAAGGAAAGTTAGAGTACTGTAGCTTCTCTAACTTTTCACCTTCAAGTTAGAGTACTGTAGCTTCTCTAACTTTTCACCCATGTACGTAGTCCTTCCAAGAAACAGCCGTTATTGCATTACGAGCAGAAAACAGTTCACACGTGCGCTCAGATTCAAATTTTCAGCATGCAGTCGATTTATGGTTTAATTGAAGTACACATCAGGATATTATTTCACACAAAATACAGCAGCCACATGGAACATATCTAATTTTAGTACAACAACAAAATTTGCAATTATTACAGACCACGAAATTTTGAACGAAATTTTGAGCAGTAATTAGTTACAGCATTGGCATCAGCAGTCCACTTGACTGAACAACAGAATCAAAGTTTATTTAGACACCTTCAATTCCCAGACACATCACAACTGGCTTACCATGACAAGTGCATAGGAGATTCTTTAGAACATTTTCTGTCAAAGTTTGCCTATTTTTCAATTCATGTATCTCTTGGCGTGTCTTGGCAATTAATTCATCAGCATCTTTGTTTTCCCGCCCAAATATATCAACTGCCTCTTGGAGTGCATCCCCGAAATCTCTTTGTGCCGGATTAAGTTGACCAATAGATACCATGGGCCTATGCGAGCAATATGCACTCTCACTGCTGCTTTGTGAAACATCAATACTTGAGGCATTGGCCCTTGCTTCTGGCATTGTAGCTTTATTTGAAGCCTGAAATTTAGATAAAACAAGTTACAACATCATATGATGCAATAAAAGACCTCCAATTTCAAGAACATCATTGAGCTGATATAACACAACAAGCAATCAAAAATAGAGCCTCGTACATCTATTTCTTCTGGAATGGTTGGTGTACCGGACTCAGTGGACCAATGAGAGCACGTGCCACTGTCACTGTTGCTCTGTGAAATGACCGCAACACTTGATAAATGGGTTGTCCCTACTGACATTACAGCTTTGTTTGCAGGCTGAAACTAAGACAAAACAAGTTAAAATGCAATACAATACAAGGCAAACAAACAGCATTGTTGACATAATTTTGAAAGAACCATGGGCAGATACAACAAAGAAACCAGTTAAGCCACATGCCTCTTAGAACAAACCAAACTAGATCATGGCGATGATGTATACAATGAACCAAGCAACTAGACATCATGTGCCCAATAACGAAGCCAGGTCACTGCACAGAAGAAATCTAGCAAATAGCCAAATACAGTCAAAAGATGTGCATGTTGGATTTGATACTATTAGGAAAATAATGTATGATTGATTTAAGCATGACTCAGATAGTGCCTTCGACATCGCAGAAGGTCAATGCAACAATTAATTGTATGGCTTGTATGAAGTGCCATAACATTTAAATTAAGCATAACGAGGCATTGCTTAATCTGAGAACTGAGTGCTAGCTCAGTGGCAAGGCTTGCGAGTGCGCAGCCAGCCCACCCGGGTTCGAGTCCCAACAGGACCGAATTAAACGGGGTGTTATCTAGCGCGTATAAATTCGCTGCTAGAGAGGTCTCATCATCTATCTCACAACGTATAGACAAGGGAGGGAATCTTCCTACGTTGGTCAACGTTTAGGCAATGCTTAATCTTGAATTCATGATCAAACTCAAACAAAAAAGGGCATATAACAAGTAGCACCATGTGCATCATGTATAATAGATTACTAGAAACTGAATGAAGCAATTGAACATGGAGCGTATTATATAAACAGCCAGATCATTTGAATATGGATATACCACATCATGTCAATGGGACTCAGAAAAACAAAGCTAGACATTTAAACAAGTAATATAACTATTTTTTCACCATGTTTCAAGTAGAATAGGAAGCTAGGTTAGGAATAAAGCAATCATGTTTCAAGTAGAATAGGAAGCTAGGTTAGGAATAAAGCAATAAAAAAACACAAAGTGCATCATTTCAGCTAGGATCATTTCTATCAAACTTCATGCACTAGCCATGGAACAACAGGCAAACTCAATGAAGCAACAGGCAAAAAATTAACATAATAGAATTTCAGGACTTGTATTAACATAGCCAAATCATGTAACTTATACCCAGGCATGCCGGATGCCAGATGGGTCAAAGGCAGTGTGCAATGTTCCATATGGTCATTGTTTATATTTTATTAGATTCCATTAGGCAACTTAGGTAGTGCAACATACAGAAAATGATGCAATTGAACTATGCACAGGAGGTAAATTAACATTCCAAAAAAAACAGGGAACTTACGTGAGCTTTTTTTTGAGTCACACGGACCTCATCGGGTACTTGGACAGAAGAACCTGGTGCCTCACTGTTTCTCCTCTGCATGAAGGAGAGGCCAATTGTAAACAGAAACAGGTCCAAGATATAGAAGTTTGCATTAAGCAATATACAAAAAACAGCAGGTACTTACATGATTATAGGCGAGCTTTACTCTACGTTTATGAGTGTAAGATGTGCCTGCTGCACGTGTAATAACAACAAACAGTTACGAGTCACGGCTTTGCTATAATTAAATTGACACCAAATAGTAGTAGAAGCATTATGACGTGCATAAACATGTAATACAGGATCGCAGAAAGATATCAAACATGATGTAACTAGAGCAGTAGCCTACGGCCAAATAGTGAGAAATTGTAATCGTGTCAATTGTGGACTTGTATAGCCTACCCCAACTTGTTTGGGAATAAAGGCTTTGTTGTTGTTGTTGTTGTCAATCGTGGACATGTAGAGCATTCAACGGCTCATGATTGGTGGCTCATATTTTGTAGAGTTTCAGCGAATGGGTGGGTTAGGTTACTCAGACCACCACACTGTGTATTTATATCATCTGAGTTAGGGTTACAATACTACTGGACATGGGCCTCTATGGGCCTCACACTGGATACAATATTACTACAGCGCTACTACTAAACTCACTCATGGTCCAACACACCCCCTCAAGATGATCATGGGTAAACAACCATGGCCATCTTGCAACAACAACATGACACATATGACAACTACCAGTAATGAACATTCAGCATAACTCCTAGGATACATGACAACATTGCACTTTCCATCATCTTGTCATCTCGATTCATCTCTTCATCAGCAGCGAAGATATCCAGCTTCAACCATCTGGGATACGCACAACTCCTAACCATACACGTCCTCAACAACCCCGGCTGCCTCACCACACAAGTTCCGCAGAACCATCCACACTCGCCTCAATGTCCTCAGCCTCTCTTCTCCACTCTGCCCGGCCACCTCTTCCGTCTCTCCCACAAACCCCCAGCCAACTCCTGCCTCAACCATCCACTCCTCAAGCACCCATGCCTATCCCCCGGTCAGGCCTCAACCAGTCTCACCTCAGGCACGCATGCCTTTCCCCTGGACATATCCACAACCATCACCATCACCACTAAACCGCAGCCTCATCAACTCCATCACGACTCAACCGCAGCCTCATCAACTCCATCACCACATATCCTCACAGCCTCACATCTCCATTTTCTCCTCACTTCCACTCGGATGGCGCCTCGTCTGCGCGCCCTGGCCAACCTGGCGGACCGCGCTCAAAGGCTCGCCCCACTCCGCACGCCTCCAACTTCTGCCCCTCACACGGATCCAGATCTCTCTGCCACGGATTCACTTCCTCTTCTCTCCTTTCTAAACCAAAACGATCTTCACCCTCTTCTTTCTCCCCGCGCGAGCAGCCGCCGATCTCACACAGCTCACATCGCTGTGTGTGATAGCCGCAACCCACGCAGAGGACCTGATGCGGCCTCCCGCCGCCTGGATTTCTACATCTCAACGGTGGGTTTTGTGATCAAAGGAAGAACTTGTTTGGTACTGTTTGTGGCGGCTAGCAGGAAGGAAACCTAGGCTCTGATACCATGTAGAGTTTCAGCGAATGGGTGGGTTTGGTCACGGAAAAACATACTTATGCGTCGTGTTTAAACCTAAAGGATGAGGTGGTTATCAACGAAAGCACTTGTAAGTTAGAAATATAGCACGAATTCAGAAATACAGTCAGCTGCAATACTCCTAACAGAACAAAACGCGCAGGGATGTCTGGTTACCTATTTCTGGGCGGCGTTTAGACGTGTTCCGCGTTCTTACGGGTGACGTGGAGGTCGGCGAGGGGACTGCTGTTGCGGTGGGTGCCGGGGAAGCAGATCTTGGGGGGTCGGAGAAGGACATGCTGGGCGGTCGATGAAGTGTTCAGCGCGCCGGCCGAACTAGAAGGTCGGTGAAGCAGATGATGTGCAGTGCACGGGGGCGTCGGTGTCGGCGAAGCTGGTCAGGTGCGGTGGTCGATAGAGTCGGCGAACGAGATACGGTGCGGTGGACGCCGGAGTAGGTGCGGATCAAGCGGATAGGGCAGCCTCGGGGTTTGAAGCCGTGGCAGCTTGAACGGCGAAGTGCGGCGGCCGGGAAGATCTGGAGGTAGGCAAGAGGGGCGGTTTCTCTGAGGGCTTGCGGGCGAAACTAGGGCGAAGCTGGGCGAAGCTGGGCGATAGAGGAGTAGAAGGGAATTTCGCAGTCCTTCTTTTGAGGAAAAAAATATTCGCAGATCTGAAACTTTGCGGCGCGAGATATTTGGGCGTTGGCGGGGAATTTTACCGCTCGATGATATTAAATTTTGGCTGCAGTAGGTTTTTTTTTAGAGTATGTAATAATAATAAATAGTAGGCCCTACTAGTACTGTACGTCTGTTCAGGAATCCAAGGGGGTAGAGGTATAGATATATAGACAATATAGAGATATAAGAAATGGCGGGGGCTAGCGGAAATGCACTTTGCCTCATAGGAGCATATGCTCCCATTATGTGAATCCATATTTCAAAGTGTCAAAAAATTCTAAACTAAAATTTTACATGTATATCTAGACATTTTATGTTGGTACACAAGTTTTCTCACAAAAAAATTATGTGGCTCCTATAAAAAAGACAAATTTTGATGTTGTAACACGACTACGTACAGTATATTTTTTGCCTTTTTTTACACGCCACACAAAATGTCGTTTTTCCACGAAAACTTGTGAACGAACATATGATGTCACAATGTATACCAAAAAAATTAACATTTATATAATTTTTTTTAATCATTTTCTATAATTGGTGCATATGCACGCGTGTGCCAAAACGCCACCTCCGCAGGCTAGGAGTTTCTAAACTTCTTATGGCACATCAAATAAAATGTTGTTCAAACAATAATAATAATGTGCTTATGATTGTTACTCCCTTCCACCATGAATAAAGTCCACATCGGTTTCGTGTCAAACTTTGACTCGAGATTTAGGTACCCACATGATAGTGCTAGTATCATAGCTAGTATCATACACATTGGTCCCACAAAAATGTTGATGTGGCAGCTAATTAAGTAGGAGAGAGGAGATTAGTGTAACATAGGTAGATACTGTATCATAGCGCAAACAACGAGAAAACTTAATGCTAAACAAATCTTGTACACAAATTTGCATTGAGATTCTAAAAAATAATAAATGTAGCATTACTATGATACTACTCCATGATACTACCCACTATAGAAATAGTATGACCAGCCTAATTTTATGACATCCGCAAAATATACCATTGGAAAGTTCATCGAAACAAGCATCCGATGATATAGTTTTGAATGACATGCAACTCATAATTGGCGGGCCCAAGTATTAGTCTAAGTTTGCCTCTGAAAACAAATTGGCATTGTACTCTAGGACAAAGGGAGACTACTCGCAATGGCAATATCATAAGTAGTATCATGCACTACATGCATGCAAAATGTTGATGTGTCATATCAGTTAATGATGAAAGAGACGATAGTGGTATCATAGGTAGATATCGTATCATATCATGTAGAACTAGAAAAATTACTGCCAAACAAATCTTGTACACACTTTTGTATTGAGATTCTACAAATCCCTAAATACATGTAACATATTATACTACTACATGATGATACTATGGACTGTGAAAATAATATCGTACATTAGTATCATATGTATGATACTATTATATGATACTCCCCATTGTGACTAGTCTAATAATAACAATAGTACTCAAATTTGTCTTGTCCCTCGGGTGTTTAGAAGTATATGTTCGGTCCCTCACGTATTTAAGAATTATGTTTGGCCCCTCAACTCTAATGTGGTCAAAATTGAGCACTTGAACACTTAGTTAGGTCTAGCAATGATAAAAACTTGATTGGTCTGTTTATTATTTGTTATGTGGCACGGCGGCAAAGCATTTTGCTAAATCTCAAGCACACATAGTTGGGGTCCATTAGAGGGACTAATTAAATCAAAGTACAATGGATTATAAAAGCAGGTTTTATCATTGATTAGCTTTGCAACGGCCTATCAACTGTAAGTGTTGCATGTGTTCTAAAGAACTATGTTCATCGTCACAGATCAAGAGGAGTACGCAGTGGAGGACGCACAAAACAACCGTAGGCCAGGTGGGCACACCTTACTAATTTTCTTTTTTCCACTTTATATGTGATAATTTTTTACATAATTAATTAACTAAACATTTTAAAATAGGGTGGGCCATTCAACCCAAACACCATGTTGCGTACGTCGCTGAGGGTAAGGGGTTTCATCTTCGTTCTATGGTATGAGTATGTAATGCGCGTGATACTCATCGAAGACAATATATATAGCAGACATCACATCAGATGAGCCTATGGATAAAAATGGGCCAAATCATATCTACTAGTGCACAAATGAAGTTAAAAATAGGTCAACCTTCATTAAACCGATACTACTTAAAAGACCATTGTTTGACCTAAGTAAGCGTATATATGAGGTCTGTAATACTAGTCACAATGCATAGTATCATATATAAAAGTATGGTGTGTATGATACAATTAATACTACATGTTACTATGTCAACGATGCATGGTATCATGTACTAGTATCATAATCTTCTTATATTAATTGATTTGTAGAATCTCAATGCAGATCTATGTACAAGATTATTTAACATTAAATTTTCTAGTACTACGTGCTATGATACGGTATCTACCTATGATATTATAATCCTCTCTCTCATCTTTAATTGCAGTGCCACATCAGCTTTTTTGCAAGCATGAGATGCATGATAGTGTACTACCTATGATACTCCCATTGTGGGTAGTCTAAGGGGGCAATGTTAGACCTAATTAAGTGTTTGAGGTTAGTTATGGACCGCTGTTATACCTAATTGTGTTTGAGGTCAGTTAGGGACCTTATTATACATAATTAAGTGTTAGAGGTGAGTTCAAATAATAATATATAGTTGGGGTCTAAAGTTCACCAACGTATGCAACACACGAGCTGCCAAATGTGTACTTAATTAACCCTATTAGGAAAACACAAGATTATCTCATTCAACAAAATATTAGGAAAGTGTATCACAATTGTATTTATCCCTTATCTCTCTCATGTTAACCGAGACAAGAGTTCGTTCTAGGTCAGCTCTACGACAATTAGCGTCGCAAGGGTGGTAACATAGGTGTGCAGTTGCGAAAGTTTTTTCCCAAGTTATCGACTTCCTCAATCCACACTTAATATTTGTGCATGCGGGCCTAAGTATATGGTACTACTTAGTTCTATTCCTGGCCGGCTGTGGGCGTCGGCGGGGAAGCTTTTGCACCGGTTCGTAATACGAACCGGTGCAAAAGGGTTGGGCCGCGGCAGCATTTTAGTGCCCTTCCCTGCCGCGGCAGACTCTGCCGTGGCAGGGAATTGCACTAAAACGCTGCCGCGGCAGACTCTGCCCCATTCGAAACACGGTATAATATTAATAATGCAGACAATTCAAATATATATATATATAGGAAACCATTATATTACATATATCGATCAAAGTGACACACGTTCATGCATATATATATGTCTACATCAACTTTGATACTGGATGTCGGCCACATAGTGTTCTCCGTCTGGAGCTAAGACTTGCTCAACTAAGAATCCCGCCAGCTCTTCTTGAATTGCTCGTACACGCTCGGTTGCTAGAAGACCGTCCCGCAACCGTTGGATCTAATAATTTGAATAAGGTACGGTGGTCAATATATATGTGTGTGTATGTGAATGAAACAGAAGGTGATAAAATAAAGCCATGAATGTTGTTTACTTACATCAAGTTGTTCCAAAATGTCCCTCTTATGGTGGGTATTCTGGCGGATGAACTCGCAAACGTAATACCCGCATAAATTATTCCCGTCCTCCTGCCTCAAGCACTTTACGAGAACAAAATTCAATCAAAATAATATATATATATAATCAAGGATGATAATAATGGTATTGAAACTAGAATCATCAAAGAGATGCGCGGCGTAGCCAGTATTACTTACCGGTACTTGTTTTATTCGAAGTTCTTTATTCTTTAAACCCGGAGACTTGTTGGTGAACCGTTTCCAAGCCTTGAGGAGGATATCAGCCATGTCCCCCCACGCCTCAAGGGGTTTACTCTTCGAGTCCATGACTTCTACTATCCCGGTGTCGGGTTCAATGACTAGCAGGATATAGTGAAACCTGCGGACACACATATATATGCATAACTCATCAATTACACTTGCATCATCACCAGGCAGCTCCGTGGAAGCCACGCTGCTTTTCCGCTGAGATCCCTGGCCGGTAGCATCGAATGCAACTTCTTCTATCTGCGGATTAGGTTGAGGTTGGGTGACTGTGACTGAGCCTGACATTATCATCCTCACTTGCTCCTCTAGCTTAGCAACGCGTTCGTGAACCACATCCTTTTGCCTCTGACGGCTTCTATCGGGATATTTCTTCGTTTCTGCAGGAAACCCAATACACCACGGCTTGCCACCTGATGTGGTTCGTGTTCGTCCTGAGTGTTCAGGATTCCCAAGGGCGCGTGTGAGCTGGTCCTTCTCTCTTTCGGGACGGAACTTCCCCTCTTCAACTTCCTTTGCAACATTTCTAAAGGCTTCGATGGGAAGTGGGTTTTCCTTATGTCTTTGTGTATATATGCATAACCCTTGTGCGTCCAACGTGCCCCCATGCGCGTAAAACCAATCCCTTGACCGCTGGTTCCATTTCAGTACCTCTGGCTGGATCCCCTTTTTAATTAGCTCGTTCTCCCATTTCTCCCACTTAGGTCTGCCAGCATTGTAGCCTCCTCGCCCCATGGTATGGAAGTACATCTTATTAGAAGCATTTTTCGTATTGGTGTCAGACCTTTTCTTTGCCTTGTCCGATTTCTTTAACTTCACAAATTCCTCCCAGTGGTCTTTTATCTTCTCATAGGGGCCTTTGAAATCAGGAGTCTTCCCTTTCTTGACAAAGAAGCTGTCCAATTTCTTCTTGTAGTCGTTGAACTGTACTGCCATCTTCTTAAGAGCCCACTTCTTAACTCTTCGCTGTACGCTATTCAGCTCGGGATCCTCAGGGTCTGGCCTGTCATTCTCACTATCAGAGTCAGTTGGCTCCGGAAAGATGAAATTTTTCAGCAGATTCCTAAACATCACACTTTTTAATCTCGTGTCGACATAAGTAACTCCTTCGCCCCCCTTTACAGGTTTCTTCCATTCTTGAGTGGTGATCGGGACGGTGTCCCTAACAACAACTCCACATTGACTTACAAACTTTTTTGCGAACTTCTTGGGAGAAATCGGTTCGCCATCTATCGCGATTTCCGTGATGGTGCACCTTTCATGGTCTTCCATCTTTCTGGCCGCGCCTCGTTTAGTTCTGCCAGTAGAGTTTGTTGATCGGGAGGTCTAAAAGAAGAAACAACGTTAATACATGTATATGCACAAATCTGGAGGCTTGGTTAATTAATATTTATACACCTCGGCGGCGTCGTGAGCTTCTCCCTCGCAGTCGTCACCTTCTCCCTCACCGGAGCCGTCTCCACGGTTGTCTTGCTCATCTTCCTCACCGGAGGCGTCTCCACGGGTTCGCTCGTCTCCCTCGCCGGATTGGTTTACGCATACAGAGCGAATATGCTCATCCATCGCTGCAATGCGCTGAGCTACCACCTCCGGCGGGGCCGGCTCCCTCTGAAACGAACGTGGCCCATAAGACCTCCACCAGAGAATATCCGGGTCGACGACGGGACCCGGATTCCGCACCAAGGTGCGCGCCCCGGAAGATAACACCTCCCAGTGCCACCCCGGCGGAGCCCAGTCCCGAACTTCCCCCAACTGCCGCAACTCCTCTAAAATTGTCCTAGCTCCAGGACGCGGCGGGCGCGGCATCGTATGCAAACTAATATTGAATTTGAATAAATTACTTATGAATATATATATATATCTTAGTAACAAATATTACTACTTTTGTCTAACACATACATTTTTATCTAACAAATATTTCTAACATATAAATTTCACTAATATTTTCTAACATATAAATTTCTAACAAATTTTTCTAACTCTAAATTAATTAATATTTTCTAACCCTAAATTATCTAACAAATATTCTAACATATAAATTTCTAACAAATATTATCTAACAAATATTCTAACATATATATTTCTAACAAATATTATCTATCAAATATTCTAACATATAAATTTCTAACAAATATTATCTAACAAATATTCTAACATATATATTTCTAACAAATATTATCTATCAAATATTCTAACATATAAATTTCTAAAAATTTATCTAACAAATATTATAACATATATATTTCTAACAAATATTATCTATCAAATATTCTAACATATAAATTTCTAACAAATTTATCTAACTAATTGAACTACTAAATTTCCAAACTAATTAAAACAAAAAAATGAAAAAAAGGAGGCCGGGCTGGCTCACTCCCTCTTAGCCGGCCGAGGAGAAGGCGGTGGCTGGGGCGGCGCGCTGCGCGGCGGGCGGCCATGGGACGGCGCGCGGCGGGCGCGCGGCGGCTGGGCGTGGTGGCGCATGCGGGGCGGTGCGGGACGCGCGAGGAGGCGGCGGCGCGGAGACGGCGGCGGCGGCGGGCGGTGGTCGAGGGCGGCGGCGCGGGCGGCCAAAAATTTGGCGAGTTTTGCCTCATTTTGGTCCTCGCGAATGGAGAAGAAGGGCGCGCGCGAATAACACATGGGACCTTGCACCGGTTCGGGGAACCGTGAAGAGTCTTTGCACGGTTCCACCACGAACCGGCAAAAGGTCCCAATTTTGGCTGAATTTTTGCTTCTTCCCGCCTTTTTCGCCGTTTCCGCCACGACGCTGCGCGGTTCCCGCCACGACGCTGCACGGGATATGTTCCCGCCACGACGCCGTGCATTTTCCGCCACGCGCGGATATTTTCCCGCCACGACGCGCGGGATATTTTCCCGCCACGACGCGCGCAGAATATTTTCCCGCCACGACGCGCGCGGGATATTTTCCCGCCACGACGCCGCGCGGGATATTTTCCCGCCACGACGCGCAGCGCGGAGATTTCCCGCCTACACGCCCTCTATAAATAGTACGCCCCCGTCTCTCCCATTTCACTCATCACCAAACCCTAGCCCATTGCACAATGCCCCCAAAGCCGCACCCGCCGCCGGTGGAGGTGGACCCGCAGCTCGCGGAGATAGAGGAGTGGGAGGAGCTGCAGCGGCAGGAGGCGGCAGCAAGGAGGGCAGCAGAGGATGAGGTGGACCCGCAGCTTGCAGAGATAGAGGAGTGGGAGGAGGCGGCGCTAGCGGCTACCATAGAAGCATTTGAGAGGCAGAGTCTCCAGGAGCTGCATAAGCGGCCGCGTGTGGCGGATCTGGATAGTGAGGAGATGTATAAGCGTCGTCGTGAGGAGGAGCTGCGGCAGGAGGCGGCAGCCAGGAGGGCAGCAACGGATGCGCGGAAGAACTAGTAGAAGTTGTTATTATTTTAGTTTAAATTTAGTTAATGTTAAATTTCAATAAAGTCGTTGTCGTTGTTTTAGTTTAAGTTTAGTTAATGTATCTTGTTAAATTTCAATAAAGTCGTTGTCTTTAGTTTATATACCCTTTTATCCCGGTTCCTGGCTTGAACCGGTGCTAAAGATGGTGGATTGGTTTATATACCTCTTTTATCCCGGTTCCTGGCTTGAACCGGTGCTAAAGATGGTGGATTAGATTATATACCCCTTTTATCCCGGTTCCTGGCTTGAACCGGTGCTAAAGATGGTGGATTAGTTTATATACCCCTTCGGTTCCTGGCTGGAACCGGTGCTAAAGATGGGGGGCTAAATCTGGGGGAGGCTTATCTGGTGTTTGCCTTATCTGGGGTGGCCTCATCTGGGGGGGGGGGGATTATCTGGAGGCACATGTTGCTATATATAGCCCCCTCCGGGGAGAGTAGAGAGAGCAGCCTGAGAGGCAACGACCAAGAAGGAAAGAGCCTCTCCGGCGAAGCTTCTCGAAGATGTCTTAGATGGCTGGCCGTCTTAGACATCTTCGGAAGCTTTGCCCGAGTAACTCTTCCCGCAAGTCATGCTCGGAAGCTGCTAGTATACACCCAACAACCAGTAGCTCAGGGTAAGGAGGGCTTCCGGGAGCTTTTCGAAGGAAAGAGCCTCTCCGGCGAAGCTTCTCGAAGATGTCTTAGATGGCTGGCCGTCTTAGACATCTTCGGAAGCTTTGCCCGAGTAACTCTTCCCGCAAGTCATGCTCGGAAGCTGCTAGTATACACCCAACAACCAGTAGCTCAGGGTAAGGAGGGCTTCCGGGAGCTTTTCGAAGGAAAGAGCCTCTCCGGCGAAGCTTCTCGAAGATGTCTTAGATGGCTGGCCGTCTTAGACATCTTCGGAAGCTTTGCCCGAGTAACTCTTCCCGCAAGTCCCGCTCGGAAGCTGCTAGTATATATACCCAACAACCAGTACCTCAGGGTAATTAAAGAGGGCTTCTGGGAGCTTCTCGAAGGAAAGAGCATTTAGTTCAAACGACCAATATAATGTTACTGATACATATCACAACAAACGCTTCACAATATGAGCTCATCAAGGTACAGGATAATAATTAATACATTATGATCGCTTCGACCGTAACCATGGAGTATCTTCAGCATTTAACGCGATGGTTGGATCAATGTTCACTCTGAAGGGTGGAATTTCAGCAAACTTATTATAATCCTCTGACATGTCTGTCTTGTCCTCGACTCCCACGATGGTTCTTTTCCCTGAAAGAACTATGTGACGCTTTGGCTCATCGGATGAGCTCGTTTCCTTATGTTTTCTTTTCTTCGGTCTGGAGGACATGTCCTTCACATAGAAAACCTGAGACACATCATTGGCTAGGACGAATGGTTCGTCTCTGTAACCAAGATTGTTGAGATCCACTGTTGTTATTCCGTACAGCTGGTCTACCTTTACCCCTTTTCCATCAAGCTTGAACCATTTGCACCGAAACAAAGGGATCTTAAAATAAGGTCCATAGTCAAGTTCCCATATCTCCTCTATGTAACCATAATATGTGTCCTTTTCCCCACTGTTAGTGTTTGTTGCATCAATGCGGACACCACTGTTTTGGTTGGTGCTCTTTTTATCTTGGGCGAACGTGTAGAAGGTATTTCCATTTATCTCGTACCCCTGGAAAGTCAGTATAGTCGAAGATGGTGACCCGGCCAACAAGTACAATTGATCATCAATGGCGTTGTTATTCATGAGATGTGTTCGGAGCCAACCGCCGAATGTCTGCATATGTTTATGTGTAATCCAGTCTTCAGACTGCCCCGGATATTCGGAGCGTACAATATTCTTGTGATCAGTGATATACGGGGCCACCAAGGTGGAACTTTGTAGAACTGTGTAGTGTGCTTGAGTGAAAGAAATGCCGTCCCTACATATCATTGATTTCCTTCCTAGCGTGCCTTTTCCACTTAGTCGCCCCTCATGTCGCGATTCAGGAACACCAATCGACTTAAGGTCAGGAATAAAGTCAACACAGAACTCGATGACCTCCTCTGTTCCATAGCCCTTGGAGATGCTTCCTTCTGGCCTAGCACGGTTATGAACATATTTCTTTAAGACCCCCATGAACCTCTCGAAGGGGAACATATTGTGTAGAAAGACAGGACCGAGGATGGCAATCTCTTCGACAAGGTGAACCAGGAGATGTGTCATAATATTGAAGAAAGATGGTGGAAACACCAACTCAAAGCTAACAAGACATTGCACCACATCCTTCTGTAACCTTGGAAGACTAGCTGGATCGATTACCTTCTGAGATATTGCATTAAGGAATGCACATAGCTTCACAATGGGTATTCGAACATTTTCCGGCAGAAGCCCCCTCAGTGCAACCGGAAGCAGCTGCGTCATAATAATGTGGCAGTCATGCGACTTCAGGTTTTGGAATTTTTTCTCCGCCATATTTATAATTCCCTTTATATTTGATGAGAATCCAGACGGCACCTTGATACTGTAAAGGACTTCAAAAAAGATTTCCTTCTCTGCTTTGGTAAGAGCGTAGCTGCCAGGACTTAAGCGACTCCCTGTATCCGTCTTGTAATCCTGTTCTTGCTTGTTCTTTGGGACTTTCATACGATACTGGTCCTCCCTTGCTTCTGGTGTATCTTTTGTCTGCCCATACACGCCTAAGAAGCCTAGCAGGTTCACGCAAAGATTCTTCGTCACATGCATCACGTCGATTGAAGAGCGGACCTCTAGGACTTTCCAATAGGGTAGATCCCAAAATATAGATTTTTTCTTCCACATGGGTGCGTGTCCGGTAACAACCTCTTTGGGAACAGATTTTTTCTTCGAAGCCTTTTTTTTGGGAACAGATTGGCCGCCAGGACCCTTTCCAAATATTACTTTTATGTCCTTGACCATATCAAGTAAAGCATCACCTGTACGGAGTTCAGGCTTCTCCCGGTGATCTGCCTCACCTCCGAAATGATTGCCTTTCTTTCTGACGGGGTGCCTCTTTGGAAGAAATCGACGATGCCCCAGGTACACAACCTTCTTACATTTCTTCAAATAAGCACCTTCGGTCTCATCTAAGCAGTGCGTGCATGCATTGTATCCCTTGTTTGTCTGTCCTGAAAGGTTACTAAGAGCAGGCCAATCATTGATGGTCACGAAAAGCAACGCTCGTAGGTTGAATGCCTCCTGTTTGTACTCATCCCATGCAAGAACACCTGGTTTGCTCCACAACTGTAAGAGTTCTTCAAATAATGGCCGTAGGTAAACATCAATGTCGTTGCCGGGTTGCTTTGGGCCTTGGATGAGCACTGGCATCATAATGAACTTCCGCTTCATGCACAACCAAGGCGGAAGGTTATAGATACATAGAGTTACAGGCCAGGTGCTATGACTGCAGCTCTGCTCCCCAAAAGGATTCATTCCATCTGTACTTAGACCAAACCTTAAGTTCCTCGCGTCATCTGCAAAGTCCGGGAACTCTCTATCGATTTTCCTCCACTGCGACCCATCAGCGGGGTGTCTCAGCTTCTCGTCTTTCTTACGGTCTTCTTTGTGCCATCGCAACAACCTGGCATGCTCTTTATTTCTGAACAGACGTTTCAACCGTGGTATTATAGGAGCATACCACATAACCTTGGCAGGAACCCTCTTCCTAGGGGGCTCGCCCTCAACATCACCAGGGTCATCTCGCCTGATCTTATACCGTAGTGCATTGCATACCGGACATTTTTCCAAATTTTCGTACTCATGGCGGTAGAGGATGCAGTCATTAATGCATGCATGTATCTTCAGCACCTCTAATCCTAGAGGGCAGAGAACCTTCTTTGCTTCGTACGTACTGTCAGGCAATTCGTTATCCTTTGGAAACCTCCTCTTCATTATTTTCAGTAACTTCTCAAATGGCTTGTCACATATACCAGCTTCTGCCTTCCATTGCAGCAACTCCAGTGTGGCACCGAGCTTTGTGTTGCCATCTTCGCAATTTGGGTATAACTTCTTTTTGTGATCATCTAACATGCCCTTTAACTTTCGCTTCTCGTTTTCAGTTTCTGCATCTCTGTGTGCATCAGCGATGGCCCGACGAAGATCATCATCAACGGGCTCATCTGATGCCTCTTCATCTTGATCACCTCCACCTGCCTCCTCATCTTCATCATGCCCTGTTGCAGTATCACCGTAGTTAGGGTACATATCATCATCCTCTTCTTCTTCGTCGTCGTTTTCCATCATAACCCCTCTTTCTCCATGCTTGGTCCAACAATTATAGCTGGGCATGAAACCTTTCCAAAGCAGGTGGGAGTGAATGACTTGCCATTCAGGGTATTGCTTTAAGTTCCGGCAATCAACACATGGACAACATATATAACCATCCGCCTGTGGGTTTTCCTCAGCCACACGGAAAAATTCTTTCAGGCCCGAAGTGAACTCGGGCAGACGTCGGTCAACGTACATCCATTGCCGCCGGTTCATCTACATCAAATAATTAAGTTTATCAAAAAACCATTACAAAACATCATAATATATATATATAGTGGATATTAGCACCGTACAAATGAAAGGATAAAGTTGTTTAACCTTGATTGAGGAGGGAAAGAAAGAGGAGAAAGCTTAAGTGTCGCTCCGGCACCTCATCTCATTTTTGTTTTGTGTAAAATCAAGCGGCATCATTCTCTCAGACATTTCATCGAGCACCTTGTGTGCATGCCAAAGAAATGCAAGGTAGCACTCAACACACACACCTTTCTCCTAGAAAAAGTGAAGTTGTGAATTGGCTAGTTGGAGGTGAGCTGATATAAGGGCTGGGGACCTTTTGCACCGGTTCGTGTTACAAACCGGTGCAAATGAGCTATCTTTTGCACCGGTTTGTAACACGAACCGGTGCAAAAGGGTCCTCGGCTGACACGTGCTTGGCGACAGACCTTTTGCACCGGTTTTGTTACCAACCGGTGCAAAAGATATCTCATTCAACAAAATATTAGGAAAGTGTATCACAATTGTATTTATCCCTTATCTCTCTCATGTTAACCGAGACAAGAGTTCGTTCTAGGTCAGCTCTACGACAATTAGCGTCGCAAGGGTGGTAACATAGGTGTGCAGTTGCGAAAGTTTTTTCCCAAGTTGTCGACTTCCTCAATCCACACTTAATATTTGTGCATGCGGGCCTAAGTATATGGTACTACTTAGTTCTATTCCTAGTATATATGTTGGGTGACTTAGAAAAATCATACTTCGTACATGATTCCTTCGAAAATCCTTTAGGGCTTCTTTGATTCATATTAGGTTGGTATAAGATAATAGGATTTAGATCTTATAGGAATATTTCCTACACTAGTAGTTTGATTCATATGAACATATCCAATAGGAAATAATCCTATAGGAATCATCAAGTAGTGCAAATCCTAGTATAGGATTAAATATTTGGTCCTACCTCATGGAAAAATTCATTTGGCGCAATCAAACGCAACTCATCTTATTATAGGATTTAACTACACATGTCATCCCAAATCCCAATCCTACATTCCTACTCCTATGATTTCCCTATCCTGTGAATGAAAGGAGCCCTTAAAATCAAACTATCCCGCACCTCGTCGATTCGTATAAAACCGACTCTAGCCAACAACTCTTCGCCCGACCTTTCTTCTTCACCATCAGGCCACCACACACTGTCATTTTCCATTGCAACGCATTTAGGGTGTGTTCGGTTCCAGAACCAAGTGGAATGGAATGGAACCGTTCCGCACCTAGAGCCCATTCTTGTGTTCGGTTGTGGAATGGAACGGAACCGAGTGGTTCCTCGAAAGGGAATATTCTCCCCATATGCAGAATGCACCCATTCCACCGAATCGGTGGAATGTGGTGGAACGGCTGTTACTTAGCCGCTATTAATTACAAAGCACTTCACTAATCCAACCAAAAAAATTATTAGTTGTTGTTAATTATGATTTTGAGATTAAAAAGGCCACTATTAATTACGATATTTAGACAAAAGATTAAACTTTAACTTCATTCCGTTCTACTCTCCAAATTCCCCGACCATACAAAAAATAACATTAATTACGATTTTAAGATTAAAAAGGCCATTAGGCGTTGTTAATTACGATTTTAAGATTTAAAAGGCTATTTGCCATTGTTAATTACGATTCTTAGACAAAAGTTTAGTTTAACCACATTCCGTTCTGCTCTCCAATTCCTCCAACCGAACAAAAAAAAGTACCATTCTGTACCTCCTTTTTGTCCAAACCGAACGCGGGGATGGAACCATTCCATTCCTCTGGAAAGGAACCATTCCTTACTAAAATCTTCTTGTGCCACCTCCCAGTTTAAAGGCCTACTCGCATAACCCTACAGCTCTGCACTCGCGTGGGCAACCGAACACACCTACATCATCAATGCCCCGCGTACTTATCCGCACCGCCTACAGCTCTGCACTCCTATGACCTATCCATGGCTGGGCAGTCAAAAAAAGCTGCGTCACCTGGGAAATCAACAAGCCACGCAAGCAAGTCGCAAGCATCATAAATTCCGAATCAATGCCTAGCTACAGTCTACCTGGCCTCCTCCCAACTCATTGTCCTTGAGGCCTTAACAAAGCCTTCTAAAAGGGTTTTATCAAAATATTCCATATGGATTAGTAAAAAAACGCACCTGCTAAAGATTCATATATGCCCCTAGGTTAAAAATATGCATCTCAAATTTGTATGGATACGTATGTATCTCTGACTAAAATGCATGTATCAAGACATAAGTGAGACACCTATATATTTTCAAACGGGGATGTAGTAGTAGATTTTTTGGGTCATGTGTTGGCAATAAAAAATGGATTCCCCATTTCATCTGTGCACAAGGAGGGCAAAACGAGTGGTCTTTTGTGAAGTGTCTCTACCAATCTACAACCACTTCAATTTTCACATGTACGCTAGACCCTGAAAGATGTCCAAATCAAGTTGCAGTGTTTTATCTCGATCCACATCTACATATGGTTTTATAATTGAGCTTTATCCTAATGAATTCAAAATTAAACTGTATGAGTTTGCTTGTTTTTGTACCCACTTGGGAAGGGTTCATGCAGGATCTGTAGCGAACTTTCTTGTGAAGACATATTTTGGCACATACTGTATGTGAATCTTCTCACGGCCATCAACTTTGAATACTCAAGTTTTTTACTCCTATATATGCAAAATGATATCAGTGTACCATTTTACTTATTCACAATGTTGGCAAAAAATGTATTTTTATGCCCATCTATTTCCATTTTTTGATTTCTTTTTTGAATTTTCATGCCCATTTGTAGATTTGACCAAGATTTAAACAAGTTTAACACATGAAAAATGAAAAGGTAAGCATGGATCCTTCTTAGACACTCTAAAATGAAGCTTTTGGGAGGTTCTTGAAATATCCAAGTTTGAAACCCAAAACCACTTCTTCTCTTCATGTTTGACTACATAAGATAGAGTTTAGGGTTAGGGGTAGATACATGATTTTTCTTGTTTGAATATGTCTAGACCTTGTTTATCAACTTTAATGCTTACTATATGACATAAGAAGACTATGTGCTTTGGTTTTTCATTTTCTGTTTTTTTTATATTTTATGCCCATTTGAATCTTGGTCAAATCCTAGGTTTGACCAGGATTTAAGCAAGTTTAAAACATGAAAACGACTTCTCTTCGTGCTTGACTTCTTATTCACTCCAAAATGAAGCTTTTGGAAGGGTTTTTGACATTTCCATGTTTGAAACCCAAAACGACATCTCTTCGTGCTTGACTTCATAAGATAGAGTTTAGGGTTAGGGGGTAGATACATGAATTTTCTGGTTTGAATATGTCTAGACCTAGCTTGTTTATCAACTTGAATGCTTGCTATATGACATCAGAAGACTATGTGTTTGGTTTTTTTTTTTTGAATTTGTTATGCCCATTTGAATCCTGGTCAAATCCTAGGTTTGACCAAGATTTAAACAAGTATAAAACATGAAAATGAAAAGTAAGCCTGGATCCTTCTTATTCACTCCAAAATGAAGCTTTTGGGAGGGTTTTTGAAATTTCCATGTTTGAAACCCAAAACGACTTCTCTTCGTGATTGACTTCATAAGACAGAGTTTAGGGTTAGGGGTAGATACCGGATTTTTCTGGTTTGAATATGTCTAGACCTTGTTTATCAAATTGAATGCTTGCTATATGACATCAGAAGACTATGTGTTTGGTTTTTGTTTTTTGAATTTGTTATGCCCATTTGAATCTTAGTCAAATCCTAGGTTTGAATATATATGTCTAGACCTTGTATATCAACTTGAATGCCTTACTATACATATGACATAAGAATGTTATGTGCTTTGGTTTTTCATTCTTTTCATTTTTTTCTGAATTTTTAGGGCCATTTGAATCTTGGTCAAATCCTTGGTTTGACCAAGATTTAAACAAATTTAAAACATGAAAATGAAAAGGGAAGTCTGTATCCTTCTTAGTCACTCTAAAATGAAGCTTTTGGGATGTTCTTTAAATTTCAATGTTTGAAACCCAAAACGACTTCCCTTCATGCTAGACTTCATAAGATCGACAGGGGGTAGATACATGATTTGTCTGGTTTGGATATATCTAGACCTTGTTTATCAACTTGATTGCTTACGATATGACATAAGAAGACTATGTGATTTGGTTTTTCATTTTTCTGATTTTTTTGAATTTTGTGCCCACCCATTTGTATCTTCGTCAAATCCTAGGTTTGACCAAGATAATTTAAACAAGTTTAAAACATGAAAATGTAAAGGGAAGCATGTATCCTTCTTAGTCACTCTAAAATGAAGCTTTTGGGAGGTTTTTGAAATTTCGATGTTTGAAACCCAAAACCACTTCTCTTCACATGCTTGACTTCATAAGACAGAGTTTAGGGTTAGGGGTATAGATACATGATTTGTCTGGTTTGAATATGTCTAGACCTTGTTTATCAACTTGAATGCTTACTATATGACATAAGAAGACTATGTGATTTGGTTTTTAATTTTTCTGTTTTTTAATTATTTTTCTGCCCATTTGAATCTTGGTCAAATCCTAGGTTTGAACAAGATTTAGACAAGTTTAACACGTGAAATTAAACGAATAAGTAAGCATTGATCCTTCTTAGTCACTCCAAAATGTACCAATTGATAGTGTTAACTTTGCTTCATGGAAAAAATAATGTCATGTAAATGAGTTAACTTGGATTTCCTACCCTTGAATCCATAGGAAACTTTGTTCTAATGCACTATTATAATCAACCGAGTTTTTACACCAACAGGTCTGTCACTTACGTGTGGTGCCCACGCGTGAGGTCCCACACTTCAGTGAGCACAAGTCACGTGCAATAGGTACGCCAACTCCCAGCCATCTTCTTTGTCAAGAGAAGACGCATCAGGATGCGTATTGGAAGTCCGTGGGTCCTTCTGGATCCTTCGGTTGTCCCTCTCACAAAAAAAAATCTATCTCATTCTCGGCCTCGCTCGACTCGCTCGCTCGCTCGCTCGCACGTCCTGCGCACTGACAAACCCTGCACAACAGTCAACATCATCATCATCACCCGAAAAAGGGAGACACCATAATGCTCTGCCTTTTTCTCTCCTTCCGAGTGATCCCTCTTCCTCCGAGTTTCACTCGACGGGCAAACGCACATCTGCAGCATAGTAATAATAAAAAGGTAGAAAAATCGATATACGAATCTATAATTAAATAGGTTAAACTAGGGTTTTGCCCTGTACTACAGATCAAGGTTCAAAAAAATCCAACTATTCGAACAACACGATTCTAATCCAAGAACTTTTTCGACCTCATCCAAGTGGCCTCAAACTATAGGGTTAGCATCTAGTGCAGTATGTGTGAAAATGTATGCACTATGTGTGCTATAACTTGTATGTCTTTCAAATTTGAACCAACTTTGAATAAGTTTGAAATATTTGAAATGGGGCTTTTGGCTTAAACGTTTGAAACTCAAAACGATTCTCTTCATGCTAGACTTCATAAGACCGAGTTTAGGGTTAGGGGTAGATACATGATTTGTCTGGTTTGAATATGTCTAAACCTTGTTTATCAACTTTAATGCTAACTTCTCAGTCACTCTAAAATGAAGTTTTTGGAGGTTTTTGAAATTTCCATCTTTGAAACCCAAAACCACTTCTCTTCATGCTTGACTTCATAAGAAAAAGTTTAGGGTTAGGGGGTATAGATACATGATTTGTATGGTTTGAATATGTCCAAACCTTGTTTATCAACTTGAATATGCTTACTATATGACATAAGAAGACTATGTACTTTGGTTTTTAATTTTTCTGATTTTTTAATTTTCTGCGCATTTGAATCATATCTTGGTCAAATCCTAGGTTTCACCAAGATTTAGACAAGTTTAACACGTGAAAATGAGTAAGTAAGCATGGATCCTTCTTAGTCACTCTAAAATGAAGCTTTTGGGATGTTCTTGAAATTTCCATGTTTGAAACCCAAAACCACTTCTCTTCATGATTGACTTCCATAAGATCGACAGATCAGTTTAGGGTTAGGGGTAGATATATACATGATTTTTTGGTTTGAATATGTCTAGACCTTGTTTATCAACTTGAATGCTTACTATACATATGACATAAGAATGCTATGTGCTTTGGTTTTTCATTCTCTTTTTGAATTTTTTCTAAATTTTTAGGCCCATTTGAATCTTGGTCAAATCCTTGGTTTGACCAAGATTTAAACAAGTTTAAAACATGAAAATGAAAAGGGAAGTCAGTATCCTTCGTAGTCACTCTAAAATGGAGAAGCTTTTGGGATGTTCTTGTAATTTCTATGTTTGAAACCGAAAACGAGTTCCCTTCATGCTAGTAGACTAGCTTCATAAGATCGACAGGCCGGGGGTAGATACATGATTTGTCTGGTTTGGATATATCTAGACCTTGTTTATCAACTTTAATGCTTACTATATGACATATATAAGAAAACTATTGCTTTGGTTTTTCCTTTTTCTTTTTTTTTTAATTTTGATGCCCATTTGAATCATGTCGAATCCTAGGTTTGACCAAGATAATTTAAACAAGTTTAAAACATGAAAATGAAAAGGGAAGCATGTATCCTTCTTAGTCACTCTAAAATGAAGCTTTTGGGAGGTTTTTGAAATTTCCATGTTTGAAACCCAAAACCACTTCTCTTCACATGCTTGACTTCATAAGACAGAGTTTAGGGGTTAGGGGTATAGATACATGATTTGTCTGGTTGAATATGTCTAGACCTTTTTTATCAACTTTAATGCTTACTATATGACATAAGAAAACAATTGCTTTGGTTTTTCTTTTTCTGATTTTTTTGAATTTTGATGCCCATTTGAATCTTGTCAAATTCTAGGTTTGACCAAGATTTAAACAAGTTTAAAACATGAAAATGAAAAGGGAAGCATGTAACCTTCTCAGTCACTCTAAAATGAAGTTTTTGGGAGGTTTTTGATATTTCCATGTTTGAAACCCGAAACCACTTCTCTTCATGCTTGACTTCATAAGACAGAGTTTAGGGTTAGGGGTAGATACATGATTTGTATGGTTTGAATATGTCCAAACCTTGTTTATCAACTTGAATATGCTTATGTGCTTTGGTTTTTTATTTTTCTGATTTTTTTGAATTTTATGCCCATAAATCTTGGTCAAATCCTAGGTTTGACCAGGATTTAAACAAGTTTAAAACATGAAATGAAAAGATAAGCCTGGATCCTTCTTAGTCACTCTAAAATGAAGCTTTTGGGAGGTTCTTGAAATTTCCATATTTGAAACCCAAAACCACTTCTCTACATGATTGACTTCATAAGACATAGTTTAATTAGAGTTTTAGGGGTAGATATATACATGATTTTTCTGGTTTGAATATATATGTCTAGACCTTGTTTATCAACTTGAATGCTTACTATACATATGACATAAGAATGCTATATATGTGCTTTGGTTTTTCATTCTTTTGATTTTTTTCTGAATTTTTAGGGCCATTTGAATCTTGCATGGTTAAACTTGGGTTTTGCCCAGTTCTAAAGATCAAGGGTTCAAAAAAATCCAACTACGGGGTTCGAACAACACGATTCTAATCCAAGAATTTTTTCGACCTCATCCAAATGGCCTCAAACTATAGGGTTAGCATCTAGTGCAGTATGTGTGAAAATGTATGCACTATGTGTGCTATAACTTGTATGTCTTTCAAATTAAGTTGATAAACAAGGTCTAGACATATTCAAACCAGAATATTATACTGCATTAGTACAAAAAGTTTCCTATGGATTCATCAAGGGTAGTAAAGCCAAGTTAACTCATTGTCATGACTAAGAAGGATCCATGCTTACTTTTTCATTTTCATGTTTTAAACTTGTTTAAATCTTGGTCAAACCTAGGATTTGACCAAGATTCAAATGGTCATAAAAAATCAAACAAAATCAAGAAAATCAAAAACCAAACCACATAGTCTTCTTATGTAATATACTAAGCATTCAAGTTGATCAACGAAGTCTAGACATATTCAAACCAGAAAAATCATGTATCTACCCCCTAACCCTAAACGTTGTCTTATGAAGTCAAGCATGAAGAGAAGAAGTGGTTTTGGGTTTCAAACATGGAAAATTCAAAAACCCACCCAAAAGCTTCATTTTGGAGTGACTAAGAAGGATCCAAGCTTACTTTTTCATTTTCATGTTTCAAACTTGTTTAAATCTTTGTCAAACCTAGGATTTGACCAAGATTCAAATGGGCATAAAAATTCAAAAAAGAAATCAAAAAATGAAACAGCAAAGCACATAAACTTCTTATGTCATATAGTAATTAAGCATTCATGTTGATCAACAAAGTCTATATATATTTAAACAATAAAAATCATGTATATATACCCCCAAACCCAAAACCACTTCTCTTCACATGCTTGACTTCATAAGACAGAGTTTAGGGGTTAGGGGTATAAATACATGATTTGTCTGGTTTGAATATGTCTAGACCTTGTTTATCAACTTGAATGCTTACTATGTGATTTGGTTTTTCATTTTTCTGTTTTTTAATTATTTTTCTGCCCATTTGAATCTTGGTCAAATCCTAGGTTTGAACAAGATTTAGACAAGTTTAACACGTGAAATTAAACGAATAAGTAAGCATTGATCCTTCTTAGTCACTCCAAAATGTACCAATTGATAGTGTTAACTTTGCTTCATGGAAAAAATAATGTCATGTAAATGAGTTAACTTGGATTTCCTACCCTTGAATCCATAGGAAACTTTGTTCTAATGCACTATAATAATCAACCGAGTTTTTACACCAACAGGTCTGTCACTTACGTGTGGTGCCCACGCGTGTGGTCCCACACTTGAGTGAGCACAAGTCACGTGCAACAGGTACGCCAACTCCCAGCCATCTTCTTTGTCAAGAGAAGACGCATCAGGATGCGTATTGGAAGTCTGTGGGTCCTTCTGGATCCTTCGGTTGTCCCTCTCACAAAAAAAACAAATCTCTCTCATTCTCGGCCTCGCCTCGACTCGCTCGCGCTCGCTCGCTCGCACCTCCTGCGCACTGACAAACCCTGCACAACAGTCAACATCACCAGAAAAAGAATATACACCATCAATAAGAGGGGCCCCGTGACTGCTCTCCCTTCTTCTCCTTCCGAGTGATTCCTCTTCCTCCGAGTTTCACTCGACGGGCAAACACACATGTGCTGCATAGTAATAATAAAAAAGTAAAAGAATCGACTACGAATCTATTATTAAATAGGTTATAAACTAGGGTTTTCCCCAGTACTACAGATCAAGTTGAAAAAAAAAATCCAACTACGGGGTTTGATTTTGGCCTACAAATAAAAAATTAAATAAGTTGAACTAGTATTCCTCTAAAAAATCATTTTGGTTTGCATTGTTTGATACTTTTCATAGCTAGAGTGCATCACAATTTTTTGATTTCATGCTTTGCTTTGCCAATTTTGATTTTTTCTAACCACCTTCTCTTTGATTTCAAATTTAGGTCAAACTATCGGTGCCTACTATGTGTTCTACTTGAATTGGATGCAGCATGCGCACATGATATGTTTTGCCATTGTTTTGGGCTTCCACACATCTTGGGGCATCCAAGTATTTAAGTTACCTTGTTTTTTAATTGTAATTCATGTACCCTTTCCTCCCAATTAAATTTTGGTTTTACATTTTTAAATTTTTTAAATTTTTATGCCCATTCTGATGTCATATAGTTAGCATTTAAGTTGATAAACAAGGTCTAGACATATTCAAACAGAAAAATCATGTATCTACCCCTAACCCAAAACTCTGTCTTATCAAGTCAAGCACGAAGAGAAGTCGTTTTGGGTTTCAAACATGGAATTTTCAAAAACCCTCCAAAAAGCTTCATTTTGGAGTGACTAAGAAGGATGGAGGCTTACCTTTTTCATTTTCATGTTTTAAACATGTTTAAATCTTGGTCAAACCTATTATTTGACAAAGAATCAGATGGGCTTAAAATTTCAAAAAAATCAAAAAATGAAAAACCAAAGCATGCAGTCTTCTTATATATGTCATATATATATTACGACACATTCAAGTTGATAAACAAGGTTTGGACATATTCAAACCAAAAAATCATGTATCTACCCCCTAACGCTAAACTCTGTCATATGAAGTCAAGCATATGAAGAGAAGTGGTTTTGGGTTTCAAACAGGGAAATTTCCATGCTTGAAACCAAAAACCACTTCTCTTCATGCATGCTTGACTTCATAAGACAGAGTTTAGGGTTAGGTGGTAGATACATGATTTTCCTGGTTTGAATATGTGTAGACCTTGTTTATCAAATTAATTGAATGCTTACTATATAACATAAGAGAAGACCTTGTTTTTTTTGAATTTTTATACCCATTTGAATCTTTGTCAAATCCTTGGTTCCACCAAGATTTGAATAAGTTAAAAACATGAATATGAAAAAGTAAGCATGTATGCTTCTTAGTCACTTCAAAATGAAGCTCTTGGGAGGGTTTTTGAATTTCCATATTCGAAACCAAAAACCACATATCTTCATGCTTGACTTCATGAAACAAAGTTTAGGGTTAGGGGTAGATACATGCATGATTTTTCTTGTTTGAATATGTCTAGAACTTGTTTATCAACTTAATTGAATGCCTACTATATAACATAAGAAGACCTTTTTTGTTTTTTTTTAATTTTTATACCCATTTGAATCTTGGTCAAATCCTAGGTTTCACCAAGATTTGAATAAGTTTAAAACATGAATATGAAAAAGTAAGCATGCATGTATGCTTCTTAATTAATCACTTCAAAATGAAGCTCTTGGGAGGGTTTTTGAAATTTCCATGTTTGAAACCAAAAACCACATATCTTCATGCATGCGCTTGACTTCATGAGACAGAGTTTAGTGTTAGGGGGTAGATACATGATTTCTCTCGTTTGAATATGTTTGAAACCAAAAACCACATATCTCTGGTTTGCCCGCACTTAGAAATGATATTTGCATCACTTATCATATGTTTGCCCATTTGAATCTTGTCAAATCCTAGATTTGACCAAGATAATTTAAACAAGTTTAAAACATGAAAATGAAAAGGCAAGCTTGTATCCTTCTTAGTCACTCTAAAATGAAGTTTGGGGAGGTTTTTGAAATTTCCATGCTTGAAACCAAAAACCACTTCTCTTCATGCTTGACTTCAATTCATAAAGACAGAGTTTGGGGATATATAGGGGTAGATACATGATTTTTCTGGTTAATTTGATATGTCTAGACCTTGTTTATCAACTTAATTGAATGCTTACTATATGACATAAGAAGACTATGTGCCTTGCTTTTACATTTTTTTAAATTATGCCCATTTGAATCTTGGTCAAATCCTAGGTTTGACCATGATTTAAACAAGTTTAAAACATGAATATGAAAATTAAGCATGTATCCTTCGTAGTCACTCCAAAATGAAGCTCTTGAGAGGGTTTTTGAAATTTCCATGTTTGAAACCAAAAAACCACGTACTTCTCTTCATGCTTGACTTCATAAGACAGAGTTTGGGGTTAGGGGTAGCTTGATACATGATTTTTCTCGTTTGAATATGTCTAGACCTTGTTATCAACTTAATTGAATGCTTACTATATATATGACATAAGAAGACTATGTGCATTGGTTTTTGCATTTTATTGTTTTTTTTAATTTTATGCCCATTTGAATCTTGGTCAAATCCTAAGTTTGACCATGATTTAAACAAGTTGAAAACATGAATATGAAAAATTAAGCATATATCCTTCTTAGTCACTCCAAAATGAAGCTCTTGGGAGGGTTTTTGAAATTTCCATGTTTTAAACCAAAAACCACATATCTTCATGCTTGACTTCATGAGATAGAGTTTAGGGTTAGGGGTAGATACATGATTTCTCTGGTTTGAATATATCTAGACCTTGTTTATCAACTTAATTGAATGCTTACTAATGTGACATAAGAAGACTATGTGCCTTGATTTTCCATTTTTTGTTTTTTCTGAATTTTTATGCCCATTTGAATCTTGGTCAAATCCTAGGTTTGACCATGATTTAAACAAGTTTAATAAAACATGAATAGGAAAAATTAAGCATATATCCTTCTTAGTCACTCCAAAATGTAGATCTTGGTAGGGTTTTTAAAATTTCCATGTTTGAAACCAAAAACCACGACTTCTCTTCATGCATGCTTGACTTCATAAGACAGAGTTTAGGGCTAGGGTAGCTAGATACATGATGTTTCTGGTTTGAATATGTCTAGACCTTGTTTATCAACTTAATTGAATGCTTACTATATGACATAAGAAGACTATGTGCCTTGATTTTACATTTTTTTAAAATTATGCCCATTTGAATCTTGGTCAAATCCTAGGTTTGACCATGATTTAAACAAGTTTGTTTATCAACTTGAATGCTTGCTATATGACATCAGAAGACTATGTGTTTGGTTTTTGTTTTTTGAATTTGTTATGCCCATTTGAATCTTAGTCAAATCCTAGGTTTGAATATATATGTCTAGACCTTGTATATCAACTTGAATGCTTACTATACATATGACATAAGAATGTTATGTGCTTTGGTTTTTCATTCTTTTCTGAATTTTTAGGGCCATTTGAATCTTGGTCAAATCCTTGGTTTGACCAAGATTTAAACAAATTTAAAACATGAAAATGAAAAGGGAAGTCTGTATCCTTCTTAGTCACTCTAAATTTTTTTATACCCATTTGATTCTTCGTCAAATCCTAGGTTTGTTGACCTAGATTTGAACAAGTTTAAAACATGAATATGAAAAGGTAAGCATGTATGCTTCTTAATTAGTCACTCCAAAATGAAGCTCTTGGGAGGGTTTTTGAAATTTCCACGATTTAAACCAAAAACCACTTCTCTTCATGCTTGACTTCATAAGTTAGGGTTTAGGGATATATAGGGGGTAGATACATCATGATTTTTCTGGTTTGAATATGTCTAGAGCTTGTTTATCAACTTAATTGAATGCTTACTATATGACATAAGAAGACTATGTGCCTTGATATTTCATTTTTTAAAATTATGCCCTTTTGAATATTGGTCAAAACCTAGGTTTGACAAAGATTTAAAAAAGATTAAAACATGAAAATGAAAAAGTAAGCCTTGATCCTTCTTATTAACTCCAAAATGAAGGTTTTTGGGAGGGTTTTTGAAATATCCATGTTTGAAACCCAAAAACCACTTCTCTTCGTGCAGAGTTTAGGGTTAGGGGTAGCTAGACACATGAATTTTCTGGTTTGATATGTCTAGACCTTGTTTATCAACTTAATTGAATGCTTACTATATGACATAAGAAGACTATGTGCCTTGATTTTACATTTTTTTTAAATTATGCCCATTTGAATCTTGGTCAAATCCTAGGTTTGACCATGATTTAAACAAGTTTGTTTATCAACTTGAATGCTTGCTATATGACATCAGAAGACTATGTGTTTGGTTTTTGTTTTTTGAATTTGTTATGCCCATTTGAATCTTAGTCAAATCCTAGGTTTGAATATATATGTCTAGACCTTGTATATCAACTTGAATGCTTACTATACATATGACATAAGAATGTTATGTGCTTTGGTTTTTCATTCTTTTCATTTTTTCTGAATTTTTAGGGCCATTTGAATCTTGGTCAAATCCTTGGTTTGACCAAGATTTAAACAAATTTAAAACATGAAAATGAAAAGGGAAGTATGTATCCTTCTTAGTCACTCTAAAATGAAGCTTTTGGGATGTTCTTTAAATTTCAATGTTTGAAACCCAAAACGACTTCCCTTCATGCTAGACTTCATAAGATCGAGGGGGTAGATACATGATTTGTCTGGTTTGGATATATCTAGACCTTGTTTATCAACTTGATTGCTTACGATATGACATAAGAAGACTATGTGATTTGGTTTTTCATTTTTCTGATTTTTTTGAATTTTGTGCCCACCCATTTGTATCTTCGTCAAATCCTAGGTTTGACCAAGATAATTTAAACAAGTTTAAAACATGAAAATGTAAAGGGAAGCATGTATCCTTCTTAGACACTCTAAAATGAAGCTTTTGGGAGGTTTTTGAAATTTCGATGTTTGAAACCCAAAACCACTTCTCTTCACATGCTTGACTTCATAAGACAGAGTTTAGGGGTTAGGGGTATAGATACATGATTTGTCTGGTTTGAATATGTCTAGACCTTGTTTATCAACTTGAATGCTTACTATATGACATAAGAAGACTATGTGATTTGGTTTTTAATTTTTCTGTTTTTTAATTATTTTTCTGCCCATTTGAATCTTGGTCAAATCCTAGGTTTGAACAAGATTTAGACAAGTTTAACACGTGAAATTAAACGAATAAGTAAGCATTGATCCTTCTTAGTCACTCCAAAATGTACCAATTGATAGTGTTAACTTTGCTTCATGGAAAAAATAATGTCATGTAAATGAGTTAACTTGGATTTCCTACCCTTGAATCCATAGGAAACTTTGTTCTAATGCACTATTATAATCAACCGAGTTTTTACACCAACAGGTCTGTCACTTACGTGTGGTGCCCACGCGTGAGGTCCCACACTTCAGTGAGCACAAGTCACGTGCAATAGGTACGCCAACTCCCAGCCATCTTCTTTGTCAAGAGAAGACGCATCAGGATGCGTATTGGAAGTCCGTGGGTCCTTCTGGATCCTTCGGTTGTCCCTCTCACAAAAAAAAAATCTATCTCATTCTCGGCCTCGCTCGACTCGCTCGCTCGCACGTCCTGCGCACTGACAAACCCTGCACAACAGTCAACATCATCATCATCACCCGAAAAAGGGGAGACACCATAATGCTCTGCCTTTTTTCTCTCCTTCCGAGTGATCCCTCTTCCTCCGAGTTTCACTCGACGGGCAAACGCACATCTGCAGCATAGTAATAATAAAAAGGTAGAAAAATCGATATACGAATCTATAATTAAATAGGTTAAACTAGGGTTTTGCCCTGTACTACAGATCAAGGTTCAAAAAAATCCAACTATTCGAACAACACGATTCTAATCCAAGAACTTTTTCGACCTCATCCAAGTGGCCTCAAACTATAGGGTTAGCATCTAGTGCAGTATGTGTGAAAATGTATGCACTATGTGTGCTATAACTTGTATGTCTTTCAAATTTGAACCAACTTTGAATAAGTTTGAAATATTTGAAATGGGGCTTTTGGCTTAAACGTTTGAAACTCAAAACGATTCTCTTCATGCTAGACTTCATAAGACCGAGTTTAGGGTTAGGGGTAGATACATGATTTGTCTGGTTTGAATATGTCTAAACCTTGTTTATCAACTTTAATGCTAACTTCTCAGTCACTCTAAAATGAAGTTTTTGGAGGTTTTTGAAATTTCCATCTTTGAAACCCAAAACCACTTCTCTTCATGCTTGACTTCATAAGAAAAAGTTTAGGGTTAGGGGGTATAGATACATGATTTGTATGGTTTGAATATGTCCAAACCTTGTTTATCAACTTGAATATGCTTACTATATGACATAAGAAGACTATGTACTTTGGTTTTTAATTTTTCTGATTTTTTTAATTTTCTGCGCATTTGAATCATATCTTGGTCAAATCCTAGGTTTCACCAAGATTTAGACAAGTTTAACACGTGAAAATGAGTAAGTAAGCATGGATCCTTCTTAGTCACTCTAAAATGAAGCTTTTGGGATGTTCTTGAAATTTCCATGTTTGAAACCCAAAACCACTTCTCTTCATGATTGACTTCCATAAGATCGACAGATCAGTTTAGGGTTAGGGGTAGATATATACATGATTTTTTGGTTTGAATATGTCTAGACCTTGTTTATCAACTTGAATGCTTACTATACATATGACATAAGAATGCTATGTGCTTTGGTTTTTCATTCTCTTTTTGAATTTTTTCTAAATTTTTAGGCCCATTTGAATCTTGGTCAAATCCTTGGTTTGACCAAGATTTAAACAAGTTTAAAACATGAAAATGAAAAGGGAAGTCAGTATCCTTCGTAGTCACTCTAAAATGGAGAAGCTTTTGGGATGTTCTTGTAATTTCTATGTTTGAAACCGAAAACGAGTTCCCTTCATGCTAGTAGACTAGCTTCATAAGATCGACAGGCCGGGGGTAGATACATGATTTGTCTGGTTTGGATATATCTAGACCTTGTTTATCAACTTTAATGCTTACTATATGACATATATAAGAAAACTATTGCTTTGGTTTTTCCTTTTTCTGTTTTTTTTAATTTTGATGCCCATTTGAATCATGTCGAATCCTAGGTTTGACCAAGATAATTTAAACAAGTTTAAAACATGAAAATGAAAAGGGAAGCATGTATCCTTCTTAGTCACTCTAAAATGAAGCTTTTGGGAGGTTTTTGAAATTTCCATGTTTGAAACCCAAAACCACTTCTCTTCACATGCTTGACTTCATAAGACAGAGTTTAGGGGTTAGGGTATAGATACATGATTTGTCTGGTTGAATATGTCTAGACCTTGTTTATCAACTTTAATGCTTACTATATGACATAAGAAAACAATTGCTTTGGTTTTTCTTTTTCTGATTTTTTTGAATTTTGATGCCCATTTGAATCTTGTCAAATTCTAGGTTTGACCAAGATTTAAAAAAGTTTAAAACATGAAAATGAAAAGGGAAGCATGTAACCTTCTTAGTCACTCTAAAATGAAGTTTTTGGGAGGTTTTTGATATTTCCATGTTTGAAACCCGAAACCACTTCTCTTCATGCTTGACTTCATAAGACAGAGTTTAGGGTTAGGGTAGATACATGATTTGTATGGTTTGAATATGTCCAAACCTTGTTTATCAACTTGAATATGCTTATGTGCTTTGGTTTTTTATTTTTCTGATTTTTTTGAATTTTATGCCCATAAATCTTGGTCAAATCCTAGGTTTGACCAGGATTTAAACAAGTTTAAAACATGAAATGAAAAGATAAGCCTGGATCCTTCTTAGTCACTCTAAAATGAAGCTTTTGGGAGGTTCTTGAAATTTCCATATTTGAAACCCAAAACCACTTCTCTACATGATTGACTTCATAAGACATAGTTTAATTAGAGTTTTAGGGGTAGATATATACATGATTTTTCTGGTTTGAATATATATGTCTAGACCTTGTTTATCAACTTGAATGCTTACTATACATATGACATAAGAATGCTATATATGTGCTTTGGTTTTTCATTCTTTTGATTTTTTTCTGAATTTTTAGGGCCATTTGAATCTTGCATGGTTAAACTTGGGTTTTGCCCAGTTCTAAAGATCAAGGGTTCAAAAAAATCCAACTACGGGGTTCGAACAACACGATTCTAATCCAAGAATTTTTTTGACCTCATCCAAATGGCCTCAAACTATAGGGTTAGCATCTAGTGCAGTATGTGTGAAAATGTATGCACTATGTGTGCTATAACTTGTATGTCTTTCAAATTAAGTTGATAAACAAGGTCTAGACATATTCAAACCAGAATATTATACTGCATTAGTACAAAAAGTTTCCTATGGATTCATCAAGGGTAGTAAAGCCAAGTTAACTCATTGTCATGACTAAGAAGGATCCATGCTTACTTTTTCATTTTCATGTTTTAAACTTGTTTAAATCTTGGTCAAACCTAGGATTTGACCAAGATTCAAATGGTCATAAAAAATCAAACAAAATCAAGAAAATCAAAAACCAAACCACATAGTCTTCTTATGTAATATACTAAGCATTCAAGTTGATCAACGAAGTCTAGACATATTCAAACCAGAAAAATCATGTATCTACCCCCTAACCCTAAACGTTGTCTTATGAAGTCAAGCATGAAGAGAAGAAGTGGTTTTGGGTTTCAAACATGGAAAATTCAAAAACCCACCCAAAAGCTTCATTTTGGAGTGACTAAGAAGGATCCAAGCTTACTTTTTCATTTTCATGTTTCAAACTTGTTTAAATCTTTGTCAAACCTAGGATTTGACCAAGATTCAAATGGGCATAAAAATTCAAAAAAGAAATCAAAAAATGAAACACCAAAGCACATAAACTTCTTATGTCATATAGTAATTAAGCATTCATGTTGATCAACAAAGTCTATATATATTTAAACAATAAAAATCATGTATATATACCCCCAAACCCAAAACCACTTCTCTTCACATGCTTGACTTCATAAGACAGAGTTTAGGGGTTAGGGGTATAAATACATGATTTGTCTGGTTTGAATATGTCTAGACCTTGTTTATCAACTTGAATGCTTACTATGTGATTTGGTTTTTCATTTTTCTGTTTTTTAATTATTTTTCTGCCCATTTGAATCTTGGTCAAATCCTAGGTTTGAACAAGATTTAGACAAGTTTAACACGTGAAATTAAACGAATAAGTAAGCATTGATCCTTCTTAGTCACTCCAAAATGTACCAATTGATAGTGTTAACTTTGCTTCATGGAAAAAATAATGTCATGTAAATGAGTTAACTTGGATTTCCTACCCTTGAATCCATAGGAAACTTTGTTCTAATGCACTATAATAATCAACCGAGTTTTTACACCAACAGGTCTGTCACTTACGTGTGGTGCCCACGCGTGTGGTCCCACACTTGAGTGAGCACAAGTCACGTAGGTACGCCAACTCCCAGCCATCTTCTTTGTCAAGAGAAGACGCATCAGGATGCGTATTGGAAGTCTGTGGGTCCTTCTGGATCCTTCGGTTGTCCCTCTCACAAAAAAAAACAAATCTCTCTCATTCTCGGCCTCGCTCGACTCGCTCGCTCGCTCGCTCGCACCTCCTGCGCACTGACAAACCCTGCACAACAGTCAACATCACCAGAAAAAGAATATACACCATCAATAAGAGGGGCCCCGTGACTGCTCTCCCTTCTTCTCCTTCCGAGTGATTCCTCTTCCTCCGAGTTTCACTCGACGGGCAAACACACATGTGCTGCATAGTAATAATAAAAAAGTAAAAGAATCGACTACGAATCTATTATTAAATAGGTTATAAACTAGGGTTTTCCCCAGTACTACAGATCAAGTTGAAAAAAAAATCCAACTACGGGGTTTGATTTTGGCCTACAAATAAAAAATTAAATAAGTTGAACTAGTATTCCTCTAAAAAATCATTTTGGTTTGCATTGTTTGATACTTTTCATAGCTAGAGTGCATCACAATTTTTTGATTTCATGCTTTGCTTTGCCAATTTTGATTTTTTCTAACCACCTTCTCTTTGATTTCAAATTTAGGTCAAACTATCGGTGCCTACTATGTGTTCTACTTGAATTGGATGCAGCATGCGCACATGATATGTTTTGCCATTGTTTTGGGCTTCCACACATCTTGGGGCATCCAAGTATTTAAGTTACCTTGTTTTTTAATTGTAATTCATGTACCCTTTCCTCCCAATTAAATTTTGGTTTTACATTTTTAAATTTTTTAAATTTTTATGCCCATTCTGATGTCATATAGTTAGCATTTAAGTTGATAAACAAGGTCTAGACATATTCAAACCGGAAAAATCATGTATCTACCCCTAACCCAAAACTCTGTCTTATCAAGTCAAGCACGAAGAGAAGTCGTTTTGGGTTTCAAACATGGAATTTTCAAAAACCCTCCAAAAAGCTTCATTTTGGAGTGACTAAGAAGGATGGAGGCTTACCTTTTTCATTTTCATGTTTTAAACATGTTTAAATCTTGGTCAAACCTATTATTTGACAAAGAATCAGATGGGCTTAAAATTTCAAAAAAATCAAAAAATGAAAAACCAAAGCATGCAGTCTTCTTATATATGTCATATATATATTACGACACATTCAAGTTGATAAACAAGGTTTGGACATATTCAAACCAAAAAATCATGTATCTACCCCCTAACGCTAAACTCTGTCATATGAAGTCAAGCATATGAAGAGAAGTGGTTTTGGGTTTCAAACATGGAAATTTCCATGCTTGAAACCAAAAACCACTTCTCTTCATGCATGCTTGACTTCATAAGACAGAGTTTAGGGTTAGGTGGTAGATACATGATTTTCCTGGTTTGAATATGTGTAGACCTTGTTTATCAAATTAATTGAATGCTTACTATATAACATAAGAGAAGACCTTGTTTTTTTTTGAATTTTTATACCCATTTGAATCTTTGTCAAATCCTTGGTTCCACCAAGATTTGAATAAGTTAAAAACATGAATATGAAAAAGTAAGCATGTATGCTTCTTAGTCACTTCAAAATGAAGCTCTTGGGAGGGTTTTTGAAATTTCCATGTTTGAAACCAAAAACCACTTCTCTTCATGCTTGACTTCATAAGACAGAGTTTAGGGGTTAGGGGTAGCTTGATACATGATTTTTCTCGTTTGAATATGTCTAGACCTTGTTATCAACTTAATTGAATGCTTACTATATATATATATGACATAAGAAGACTATGTGCCTTGATTTTCCATTTTTTGTTTTTTTCTGAATAGTTATGCCAAACAAGTTTAATAAACATGAATATGAAATTTCCATGATTTATACCAAAAACCACTTCTCTTCATGCTTGACTTCATAAGTTAGGGTTTAGGGATATATAGGGGGTAGATTCATCATGATTTTTCTGGTTTGAATATGTCCAGAGCTTGTTTATCAACTTAATTGAATGCTTACTATATGACATAAGAAGACTATGTGCTTTGATTTTTCATTTTTTTAAATTATGCCCATTTGAATCTTGGTCAAATCCTAGGTTTGACCAAGATTTAAACAAGATTAAAACATGAAAATGAAAAATTAAGCCTTGATCCTTCTTATTCACTCCAAAATGAAGCTTTTGGGAGGGTTTTTGAGATATCCAGGTTTGAAACCCAAAACCACTTCTCTTCATGCATAGTTTAGGGTTAGGTGTAGATACATGAATTTTTGGTTTATAGTAAGCATTCAAGTTGATAAACAAGGTTTAGACATATTCAAACTAGAAAAATCATGTATATACCCCCTAAGGCTAAACTCTGTGATATATATGAAGTCAAGCATATAAGAGGAATGGTTTTGGGTTTCAAACATGGAAAATTCAAAAACCCTCCCAAAAGCTTCATTTTTTGAGTGAATAAGAAGGATCCAGGCTTACTTTTTCATTTTCATGTTACTGACTTGTTTAATTCTTGGTCAAACCTAGGATTTGACCAAGATTCAAATAGGCATAAAAATTCAATAAAGAATTCAAAAAATGAAAAACCAAAGCACATAATTAAGCTTCTTAAGTTATAGTAAGCATTCATGTTGATCAACGGAGTCTATACATATTTAAACATTAAAAATCATGTATATACCCCAACCCTAAACTCTGTCTAATGAAGTCAAGGACGAAGAGAAGTGGTTTTCGTTTTTTTTTTGAATTTTTATGCCCATTTGAATCTTGGTCAAATCCTTGCAGGTTTGACCAATATTTAAACAAGTTTAAAACATGAAAATGAAAAGTAAGTGTGGATCCTTCTTATTCACTCCAAAATGAAGCTTTTGGGAGGTTTTTTTAAATTTTCCATGTTCGAAACCCAAAATGATATCTCTCCGTGCTTTACTTCATAAGACAAAGTTTAGGGGTAGGGGGTACATACATGATTTTTCTGGTTTGAATATGTCTAGACCTTGTTTATCAACTTGAATGCTTATTATGTGACATCAAAAGACTATGTGTTTAGTTTTTTTTTGAATTTGTTATGCCCATTTGAATCTTGGTCAAATCCTAGGTTTGACCAAGATTTAAACCAGTTTAAAACATGAAAATGAAAAGTAAGCCTGGATTCTTCTTAGTCACTCCAAAATGAAGCTTTTGGGAGGTTTTTTAAATTTCCATGTTTGAAACCCAAAACCACTCCTCTTAATGCTTGACTTCATAAGACAGAGTTTAGGGTTAGGGGCCAAGTATATACATGATTTTTCTTGTTTAAATATGTCTAGACTTTGTTTATCAACTTGAATGCTTACTATATGACATCAAAAGACTATGTGTTTGGTTTTGATTTTTTTGAATTTGTTATGTCCATTTGAATCTTGGTCAAATCCTAGGTTTGACCAAGATTTAAACCAATTTAAAACATGAAAATGAAAATGAAAGCCTGGATTCTTCTTAGTCACTCCAAAATGAAGCTTTTGGGAGTTTTTTCAATTTCCAATGTTTGAAACCCAAAACCACTTTTCTTCATGCTTGACTTCATAAGACAGAGTTTAGGGTTAGGGGGTATATACAATATTTTTCTGGTTTGAATATGTCTAGACTTCGTTGATCAACTGTAATGCTTACTATATGACATAAGAAGCTTATGTGCTTTGGTTTTTTTTTATTTCTTTTTTGAATTTTTATGCCCACTTGAATCCTGGTCAAATCCTTTGTTTGACCAAGATTTAAACAAGTTAAAACATGAAAATGAAAAAGTAAGCCTGGCTCCTTCTTAGTCATGAAAATGAGTTAACTTGGCTTTCCAACCCTTGAATCCATAGGAAACTTTGTACTAATGCAGTATAATAATCACCCGAGTTTTTACACCAACAGGTCTGTCACTTACGTGTGGTGCCCATGCGTGAGGTCCCAAACTTCAGTGAGCACAAGTCACATGCGGTAGGCAGGCAAAATACCCGATCAATCCGGGCGGTGGCTGTTAAGGACCCGATCGCATTTCTTGCTTTCAGACTGGGGTCTACCATGTAAGAAGTTTGTTCCTTTTGGATGCATCACTCGTATTTGCAAGTTTTTTGGGGGTCCCGCAAATTCAGGGTAGCATCATGCCCCCCTGCCCACGCCAACACAAACAGAGTTCAACACAACCTAATTAAGCAAGGTTCAACACAGACATAGTTCAACAACCCCTAATTAAGCTAATAGGTTCACCACAAACGCTGCTGAGCAGCAAACATAAACAGAGTTCAACAAAAGATGCTGCTTTTGAAGCAGTAGGAGAGACAAACATGCACAACAGTTACGGAGTATATTTACCATCTTCTTCCTGTCGCCTCCTCCCGGTCCCGCTTCTTCTGCTTCTTGCTGCCCATACCTTTAATCTTTGGTGGCTTGGGCTTGGGAGGAGGCACACGACCGGTCTCGATAGCTTGGTTCAATTTCTTCCTTAGGAATAGCCCATAGGCCATGTGGTTGGCTATGAAGCCGGATCGGTTAACAGTTTCCCCAACTTTGAGACAGCCGGACCCACCGGCTTCGGCATGCTGCAGGACGCTTCGAAAGTCAACCTTTATGCTCTTTGTGCAGAAGGGGCAGCTGTTCCTGGCACCAGTCCAGGGTTCACTCCAATACTTGTCGAACTTCCCCGCCTTAAGCTTGTTGAGAGTGGCCCTGGCCTTCCTATGACGCGACTCGACATCGCTGTCAACCTCATCAGTAGCAACCTGATACATGCCAAATAAACAGGTGAAGCAAATATGTAGCAGTTGCAACTAATAATGAATATGAATCTAAAAAGATTCTGACGCTAATTCAAAACCCTATAGCGCAAAAAAAAGAGGGAGAGACCATAGAGCAAATCGATACAGGGCTATGTTAAATAAGGGAGAGAGGTGAATCGGATGTGAAGCAAATATGTAGCAGTTGCAACTAATACTGAATATGAATCTAAAAAGATTCTGACGCTAATTCAAAACGCTATAGCGCAAAAAAAAGAGGGAGAGACCATAGCGCAAATCGATACAGGGCTATGTTGAATAAGGGAGAGAGGTGAATCGGAACATACTTCCTCCCCCTCGTCGACGATATTCTCGTCGAAGGTCGGCGGCGGCGGTTCAAAGATGAGTTCAACCTCCTCCTCGTCATCTAGGGGATGCTTCCCAAGAGAGTGGACCCATCTACCAACAGCATCAGATGCCGATGAGCGACCGATGGCCCGACCTTCGGCAATGGCCTCCGCTTCGTCTTTGGCATCCGCTGCGGCAATGATCGCCGCCGTTGCGGCCATGCGTGCTGCGGTCGCGGCTCTGCACGCCTCCTCTGCGGCTAAGGCCAGCCGCGCGGCTTTCGCTTTCGCTGCGTTGACGGCGTCGGTTGGGCTCTCCATCGGTGGAATGGGAAGGGGAAGTGAAGAGAGGGTTTTTTCCTAGTCCGTGGAGAGAGGGAGAAGTGTGGACGTGAAATGGATAACTGACGATATTTCAAGATTTGGGAGACATAGCACGAACCGGCAGATGACAGCGCGTGGGTGCATTACCTCATACTGCCTCTGTCCTAGAAAGAGCGTACGTGTGGGTTTTCAAGTCATATTAAGGATTTTATTATTACATTGGGAAACTGTCATCGACCATCACTTTCCTCTTCAACTTTTCCACCTCCAATGATCTAAATGCATGTAGTAAATAAGAAAACCATATTATGCTAAATACTACTACCTCCATCCCAAAGCGTAAGGCTTATATTATTTTTAGAAGCTCAAACTATGTCAAGGTAAACTAAGATTTTACCAAAAATCATTATCATGCAAAATACAAAATTAATATCAATACATAGACAACGATTTTTTTTGGTATGGTATCTACAAAATATTATATTAGTTGATAGATTGTTCTAAATTTTCGTCAACCTTTACTTGCTTTGACTCTTAAAAAAAGACTTAAGCTTTGTGATGGAGGTAGTACGTACTAGTCGTGAAGAAACTATATCCCTCGTGATGAGAAAGAAATATTTTTTACTACCACTCTTTTGTGGACAAATTTTGAAGTGCATTGCAAAACGAGAAGTACACTCTTTTATGGACAAATTTTAACTCTACACCCATTATTTCAGGATGGAGGGAGTATAACCCAACTTGTTTTTTTCTTCTGGGCACTACACTGCTTTTTCCCTGTGCAATGCTTGGTTCTACCCTTTTTCTCAATGTAATGGTCACTTTAAGTCATTTTTTCCCACACACATTTATTTTGTACTTCTCTACAGTGTTGACCGTGCTACTACTATTTGTGTTAGTGCGCCAAAAACAAAATGTTATTTTTTAAGTGCCAAATTAATCTAGGGCGTTGGTTGTGAATCGGTGAACAAAAAAGAGATAGCCCAAAAGAGGAACACACCAAGGTACAAAAACTAGCATATATGCATGTTTCTATGTACATATATATGACCCTGGGTTTGTAGATAAAAAACATTCATATATGCGCTTACTATTAATATACATAAGTTTATGCTGATTCTCTTGGTTTAGGTATATATATGGTTAGGCATCACTACTAATTCAGAAAAAAACAAAAATGTAACTCTTCAAGTGAAGTCATTTTAAGTGACCTAACAACTAAAATTCATATATAGGATTTGTATAGGAATTATGTAGGATTTAGATCACATGTGAATTTTCCCCACACTAGTTGTTTGATTCATAGGAACATATCCTATAGGAATCTTGCAGTGCAAATCCTATAAGAATAAAACATTAGGTCATACCTCATGGAAAATTTCCTTTGGCACAATCAAACACAACTCATCTTCCTATATGATTCAACTAGCCATTAAATCTCAATCCTATGTTTTCCATATTTCTATGGTTTTCCCATCCTATGAATCAAAGGAGCCTTAGGGCTTATATCTTTTTTTAGAAAGGCAAACTATGTTAAGATTGGCCAAGTTTTACGAAAAACCTTTAACATGCAAAATACAAAGTTGAGTCATTTCGTTTGAATCGGAGGGAGTACATTTGACGTTATGGTACTATTTGACAGCTGCTTGGCACTGTATTTTTTTCGAACCAAACTTCCCCCTTCATGAAGCTTTTATTTTAGCTTCAGTGACTTGATACATCCATATATCTAGACAAAGTTGAGTCAATTCATTTGAATCAGAGGGAGTACATTTGACTATATGGGTATTGTTTGACAACTGCTTGGCACTGTCTTCTTTTTTGAACCAAACTGCCCCCTTCACGAAGCTTTTATTTTGGGATAGAGCTTCACTGACTTGATACTTCCAAGTTTCACAGTGACTTGGTGCCACCATCCACCATCCATCTCAGATCCAATGTATGCGATCGACTTAGGATTTTAACCTAAATAATTATTATAATTGCTCAGAAATATTTCAAGAACTTCCAGTTAATCGTGCATATTTCGATTTATATTTTGGTGAAGTTTCATTCGATTTGAATCAAAGGTTTGTGAGCAAATATATACTCCCTCCGGTTCATATTAATTGACTCTAATATGGATGTACTAGACACATTTTAGTTCTAGATACATCCATATTGAAGTCAATTAATATGAATCAGAGGGAGTATTTAGTTTAAACTAGTGCTCGTATACGTAAAAAGCTCTTTAATCACAAGCTAATCGTCCGAGTGGGATGAAATATTCACAGATTTTAGAACAAGGCATCTACATTTTACTGGATTTTTTTCATAATTTTTGTTTTTAGGTTCGAAATAAGAGATTAGTTTGGAACGTTGGATCTCAAATGGTTGGTAGATGGTGGCACCAAGTCACAATGAGATTTGGAGACTTCAAGTCACTGCAGCTCTGTCCTTTTATTTTGACAAACTGCAGAGCCGCTGGTGCATCTATGCTTGCGTACGGCCGACGCCGATTCTTAGCAAGGAAGTTCTTCCTATAAGTAGTAGTATCCATACTCCACTCCAAGGCATGTATAAAAAAAAGAACCCATCCCGTTCTCGTTTTCCCGATCACTCTTCTCTGAAGATGGAGGAGGCCCTCTTCTTGTGCCCCCTCTGCCTGCTGCCCTTCAAACCCCCCATATCCAAGGTCGCTCCCTTCCGATTTCATTCTTAGGTTCACCTGTGAGAAATGTCAATGACAACTGATGCCACGTACGTTGTTCCGTGCAGTGCAAGGGCGGTCATATGGGCTGTCGGCGCTGCGTCGGCGAGCTTGCGCCGAACCCGTGCAAGAAGTGCGAGCAGCCGGCGTGGTTGCCGCCGTCGAATCGATCTGGGCCAAGATTGCCGCCGTCGAATCGATCTGGGGCAATGGTCAAGTGCGTCGGCTGCCAGAGCTTGGTCGCCTCCACGGAGTCCTACAAGCACTATATCGCGTGCCCGCATGGTCCGTGCGGCTGCACAGAGGCCATCAATACCGGCTGCAGCTTCACCGGCCCGCCGCGGGAGCTCCTGGTACACCTCCAAGCATCCCACTCCATCCCAGTGTTTACGTTCCAGTATGGCATACCCGCCTGGTGCATAGTTCGTGTTCCGGTACAACCGCGGGGACACCTGTTCATCGGCAGTGGGGAAGAAGACGGTAGCGTGTTCGCCATCACCGTTGGAGCGCTCGGCCCGACCACCATTGTGTCCTGTGTGTGCATCAGGTCGGCCGCGTGCTTGTTTCCGATGTACAAGGCGCAGCTGTTGGTGATTGGTCCGCCGGCGCCGGCGACGGCTGGGACCAGTGACCTCTCGACGGACACCTTGATGGCGGTAATCGAGCCGACGAGCTCCCCGACGCCTAGCTCGATCATGTTGCAGCAGCTCACTTCTTTCCTGGCGGTGCCGCCCCGTTACGCGAAGCAGAATGGAGGGCAGCGTGTGTTGCCTATCTGCGTTTGCATCAACAAGAAGGTTATACAATAATCTTCGTTTAGTCATACTGCAATGTAGTTACTCGAAGATCGGAGGGAGTAGTTTAGTTCGAAGTAGGGTTCGTTCGGATGTATTTTGGACTTGTATAGTAGTACTACTACTCCAGAACTATTAGCTAGCTAGTTGGAGTGCTAGAATGCAGCTCGGAGTATTATAGTATTTTGGCAGTACTACTAGTTATGTATGTGACTGCAAATTCAAACTAAAATGGAGTATTTCTTGCTAATGTTGTTCTTTTGGAGTCATCATTTTTTTCTGAACGTGTTAACTATGCTATTGTCTAAGGATTCGTTTAGATTTCTTTGGTTGAATTCATATTTCGTCTCTTCCTAATTTGGCAAAACTGCACTGTCATGGGCATTCTTACAAGGTCGCTGAAGTTTCAAAGTTTCTTAATGTATATTGCGTAGGGTGTACCCCCTTAACATGGATCTGTTGCATTTTTGGGTTGTATTTTTTTTGGCAATTTTCAGGACCATAAAATAGCACGCCTTCAGTTGAAATTTGAATTAGTGGCCGATACTAGCATGGAGTAGTGAAGTTTTTTTGTACTCCCTCGGTCCCACCAAAAGTGTCTCACCTTTGTTAAAATTTAGATGGATAGATGTATTTTTTTTACAAAGTTGAGACAACTTTGGTGGGACGGAGCCACGGAGTCGTAGTTGATGGCGAGAAGGTTGATGCCTTGCTATGTTGGTGTACGTTGCAAAAAGAACAAGGTTGGTGTGTATTTGTTTTATTTGTTCACCATAATACTGACATGGCCATCGATTTGATTAGACAACACAAGCCTGGGGTGTTTCACTTATTTATTGTAGGAAGCACGATTAATGTTCTGTAATGATGGGGCTACTCCTATAGTCCGTCTGCTCGGCTCCTACTCGGGTGTCGGGTCACAGTCACACTCTCCTCTTTTTTTGAACACATTCACACTCTCCTCTTTTTTTGAACACATTCACACTCTCCTCTTTTTTTGAACACATTCACACTCTCCTCGAAACTGCAGTAGGCAGTATATGAGCGTCTCGGTTCACCTCCGTCGTCTATCCCCACTCCGCCCATCTTCCATAGCACGCGCCTGCGTCTCCGCCATGGCGCTTTCGCATCCTATCCAGCAGTGCCCAGTTTGAGAGCCTCTGTTCTCCAACTCAAACCCCCACCTGCCGCCATTGATCGCCATCTCTCTCCCAAAGTTCGAATCAGTAGATCTCCCAAGAAAATACCAACCCCATTGTACCACCTGCCTCATTGCGATGGCGAAATCGAGCAGGGTCTGTGGATCTGGGCTGTTTCACAAGGTGTTTACGGAAGGCCCCCTTGAAGTGCTCATCAGCCAGTGCGACGCCATCACCGCCGCGTCCCTAGTCGGTTCCTCCAAAAGTATTCTTCAGTCAGCCAAATACAGTGCCACTCTGCCTGCTTCTCAGCCGTTTGGCCTTCCGTGTGTTCTCTGTTGTGACCCGGCGGATAAACCATGGGCGGTGTTCAAGGAGGATTTGCCGGTGCACAGCAAGTGCAAACTACTGCCGCTGGACAGGTTCTCCTATGATGGCCTAATGCCACACGGTAAGGATGAGGAGCGGGCAGGCGCCAATGGAGATTGGATCGCCATGGTTGGCCCCGAAGGCAAGTGGAACCTCCTCAATGTCTACACTCATCGCAAGATTAAGCTTCCATCTTTGAGGAACAAGTTGGAAACCACACACAATCCACTTATATTCGAGTATCAGCGTTCTGCTATTCAACTGCAGAAGATAGCTATTTGCCAAGTTCCTACAGCTGCTAGGGGGTATCAAGATTTCTCCCTTGTCGCAATCTTCGACTTTGCAATTGCCTACCTCCATGGCGAATATCCTCGTGAATGGATATTTCTTGAAAACCAGTTTCAGTACGGCGCCATATACTGCGATGCAATTATACATAACGGACTTGTGTTCGCCGTTACTGAGCTTGGAAATGTTTATGCATGGGATCCTAATCAATTTGGTAACATTTCCTCCCTATCTTTTTTATATACGTAACTTATATAGTATTTCACCTCTTATTTGTTGAACTGTCTTGGCATCTTTTGGCTTAAAGGAATTCCATAGGCGCACACCATAACCCTCTTGTGGTATGGACATATATAGAATTTAACATCTATAGGAATTTTAGTATGGTCTAATGTGCATGTTGTTCCTTAGGAAAAAGGCCCCCTAGTAATTAAGTTTCTTTATTATTACTCCCTAGAAAATTTAAGGTAGAGTAGAAATAGAATCAATAAAGGTGCCATGCAATATTGATAAAGACTTTCATTTGTTTATATTCCCCCGGTTCTAGAGAATAAGGAGTACTATATTCAAACCATCTAAAATTTGGACCAATATTTTCGGGAACATGTTTTAAATCCATATGAAGTTTTACCAAGATGTTCGAAATATATTTCAAACCATCTTATGTTCGACCATGATTTTATAAAGTACTAGTATTGGCATCCCAATATCAAATCAATATCACTAGTAGATAAATCATGAAATATATTTTCATGTGACGTGTTCTTTCCTTTTTCAAGGTCCTATAGTGCTCCCTGCTCCATTCATTCCGTGGACGGCTGGATTTGATGACGATGATGATTTTGACTCTAATAGTCGTACGTGGTGGCTGGCAAGATCTCAAGATCGTTCTAGACTTCTCCTGGTCTATGCACGTGGCGTAATGGATTTTAACGCTGACGGTGCTCCAACTCATTATGATAGTACCCCTTCTGTCCATTGCGGTCGCGCTGTTCACAGCTATTCGGGGTATACCTGCATTGTATTCTCGAATGACACTAGTCGGTTACTTCCAGCCAACCCGTGGGAAAGGGTTACTAATCTTGGAGACTATTCTATGTTCCTTGGGTTGAACTATCCGATTTTCATGCCAGTGGGTGGTGCAACATTTCCCCCAGGATATTTGACAAGAAGAAACTGCATCTACACCACGCCTCAGGCCATTGGCTCTCAGTTTGACACATCACATCAAGAAATTTTCCGCTTCAGTCTAAATGGCGAAGACCACCAAAGCATATCTTTCTCAAGCAGCGGTCCAGGGGCCAACTGGCATACGGGGTTTTGGTTCATCCCAAGCTACACCAACGCGCTGGACTGGAACAAAGACAATCAGAGTTAGGGATATTTATGTAATAGTAGGATCATACTACTAGCTAGCTCAGTTGGTCTTGACTCCTATTTAACTATTTATAGCTAATGTACTTAGGTGATAAATTTATGCTATTTGCATGAACCCAGGCGCTTCTTTTAATTTGATCAAATACGGTCTATACACATGCATGGTTGTTTGGCTGTTTCAGTGTCCCTAGAGGCATACATATATACTGTTATTTAGCAATCTTTATTACAGTACAAAGGTCTTAACCTCATGGTTCACAGAAAGTATAAACGTAGATCAACCATCTAAACATAGAAGACATTCTAGTGTATGATTCTTACATATACACATCAACATCCTATCAGAAAATCTTAATGTGAATTGTACTGGCTGTACAAACCCGTGCATCATTCTCTAGCCGGTTGCACCCAAAAACCAAATCGTGGTACTTCATAGTTGACTGTATGTAGGACAACATACAGATCCAATGCGAAGCCATGGGTATCACCTGCATGACAGAACCATATTTCACATGGTTGGAGGTACTCCATATGGCATTTAAAATCATTCCTTGTCCTTCATATGGCCCTAAAAATAGTACAGTTGGATTTGTGGGTTTTAATTTTTTATTAACACACTCAATTGATTGCCCAAACATTGATTAATAATATTATTAAGGGGTGTGATGTTGAAAGCCATAAGAACAATGTGCCAAACAATCTTTGCTAGCGGACGGTAAATGTATACCCATCAGAAATAATCAGCAGACGTGCATGTTTCTTTGGTCAGAATAACTGCTGCACCATCTTAAAAGTAAATGGCATGACAATTTATTTGATTTGATAGCGTGCAGCTAGATGGCGTACATTACTATCTCTACTTCCTTGGGTCGCCCAAATCTGGAGTACTAAAAGCAAATCCTGGTGATTCATTTGACAAGACAACACAGATGCGTCCAAATTTCTCCGTCCATATTATTATAATCTGGAGTGCGTTGCCTCGTTGCCTTCCAAGAGAAGCTGCATTCCTTGCCAAAAAAGAGAGAGAGGCTGTATTTATAACTATCTCACCGGCCGCCACTAGTACAAACCATCACTCCCTCTCCACCTCCACCTCCATCTCTTCCCTAGTAGCTCCACCTCCATATCGGCGACGGACCACAATCGCGCGGCTTCGACTTCCTCTTCGACGGCGGCGGCGACAGAGGCGTGAGGCACCTTCTCCGCGGCGCATCACTCATCCTCGTCCCGCGGCAACAATGGCTGTATGTGAAATCACCATACCCTTTTGTATGGTAGAGATGATGATGTGCGGATAAAATTTTATTGGCGGTTGCTCATCCTTGTTTGAATATTTGGTGTAGATTCACATCTAGGGCAGGGTGTCAAGCGGGGTGGGTAGCGGGCTAGCTAGTTTCAGTGCGAGTGCTTTAAATCTGCTCTAATCTCAACCACTATTTGCTCTAATTTTCTGCTTTGCGGGACGATTCGCGGACGCCGCTTGCAACCCTAATCTAGGGTATTGATCCTAGTTTAGTAGACTACTAGGATTTACATGCCAATTTGTTTTTAGACTAGATCCGGATATTTGTCAATACTACTACGTACTTCTTCCGTTCGTATTTAATTGACTCTAGTTGAAAGCATCGACAGTTCATTTTCTTCTCTCCCTCGCGTCGACTAATTAAAACCGAACAGAGGGAGTATTAGGAATCCATGTGCATCCGTACTACCAGTAAGGTATTGCGTTGTTGCAGAGGCTCAGTGTAATCAATATCTTTCGATATTAATATACTCACTTTATCAGAAAATAAATTAGTAATCCATGTTCAAACTTGCTAGTTTGATCGACGTTTGATGATGATTTGTGAGGCCATGTATGGGCCTAGTTTGTTTTGCCTGGTGGTCAGTAGGCTGATGATTTTTTTTTGCTTGGTCGATCTGTGGTCGTTCCATGGCCACTGCTGATTAATCATTACTAGAATCAACAATTTTTTGCTTGTCTGGTGATTGGAATTGTATGCGCTCTTCTGAAGAGCACCATCGCACGATGATTAGTCTTAATGGAGATGCAGATGTCGATCAAGAGGGAGAAACATATCTTGATCATGCATTTCTCACGAGATTACTTGGTGATTGGAAGTAGAATCCACAATTTGTTGTGCAAACTTCTCAACATATGCATATATTCGTTGAATTGGCTTTATGTGATCAATATTACTTCTTATTGCAGATGGATGGAGGGGAAAGAGCGAAAAAACCGATACTTAGTGAAATGACTTCTCATTCTGTGACTTCTGATATCCTAGATGACAAGGTAAATATATAGAACGATGATTCGTAGGTGATGAAAGCAGAATCCACAATTTGCCGTGCAAACTTCTCAACATATGCATATATTTGATTAATTAGTTTTATGTGATCAATAGTATTACTTATTCCAGATGGACGTAGGGGAAGGAACGAAAAAGCGGATGCTATGTGAAATGACTTCTAAATCTGTGTGTTCTGATATCCCAGATGACAAGGTAAACATATGGACCGACGCTTGTTTTGCTGCTGCCCCGTTAGATGGCTAGATGCTCTGGTCTAATTTCTGTTCATGTGCTTATTATTGCAGAAACATAGAGTTGAAGAAAACTCTATATTGTCTGATGACAAAGGTGAAATGGCATGCCAGTCTTTTAAACCTCCGACGCCACCTTGTTTACTGTCTATGGAGACTGATGCAGCTGGACCTGGTACTGATGAGCCTATACGTGGCATCATCGTGCCACATGAAGAAGGTTGTGGATTGGGTTTACCTGCTGCTGAAAAACTGTGGTGCAGCTGGAGCTGCTAGTGTAGAGCCTCTAGTGAACGGTGTCGTGCCACGGGAATTCTCTGAACTAGAGCAAGACGGTTTACCTATTGTCAAGACCGATGTAACTGGTGCTGATGCTGGAGTTGCTACTGATGCTCCTGCACCCGAAGTTGCCACGCCACCCGAAGGAGGTTTTGTATTGGTAGAACCCGTCATGACTATGCCCACAGTACTGACTGGTGGTGGACCTGGAGCTGGTAGGGTAGAGCCTCTAGCGAAAGGTGTCGTGCCACGAGAATCCTCTGAAGTGGATATTGGTGGTTTACCCTCTGTAGATACTGGTGGTCTACCTGGAGCTGGTATTGTAGAGATTTCAGCAAACAGTGCTGTCCCACCCAACTCCTATGAACTGGAGCATGTACCTGATGTGCCTTCTGTAGAACCTGATGCACCTGTAAGTAGTGGTGATGATTCCGCTGAATCTGATCAAGAAGGATCTGCATCTCGAGGACAAGATGTCAGCTGTCATTCACCTGAACCCGAGCTGAAGTCAGCAACGGTAGCTTATATGGCACGGACTGTCCTTCAAGCTCTAAAGATCCAGTTGGGTGGTTCACAGGACCAGCTACTCCAAGCCATTGTCACTACAAAAGACCAGCCAGCATGCTTCGTTATCTCCTGCATACTGTTTGACAAGCTGAAGCACTGCAACTGGCGCATTGTTCAATCCCATCAGCATGGAGAGAGGAGCTATGTTTATGTCAAGATGATTCATGCTGATTTGGTAAGGTTCCATGATAAGATGTATGGGTGGGGTGAGGCAAGAGCCACATTTTGCAGCATTCACACAGTCTTCGCTCTTGAGCCAGACCCCATGGATGCTTACCCAGTGGTGCAGCTGTCCTGACTTGATATATGTTTTATGATCAGTATGCTGCTGTCGTGGAACTGTGATGTGGAGCTACCTTTCTTATGGTTTCTAGGCTTTTGGTTTCAACATGTATTATGGAGCTTACCTTAGGACTTTCGCATGCGTTTGGCTGTTGACCTGTAATGTTTGTGGTTGGTTGTCTAATCTACTTGGCACAATCACATTGCAAAGGCAAATGTTCCTTTTCTCTTTAATTGTTATTATGACTTATGTGTTATAACCAGGCAAGAATATGCAATCTTGGTTCTCTGACCGATATATATGTACATACAACTTTTGTTCACATAATAACACTTACACGGGAAAAGAGTAGCTTTCTATGTTGGACAAACACCAAACCACAAAAGGGTAACAACACAATATCCAAACTAGGTACGGCACCTGTTGAGCATACATGACTTTTGTCGTAAAATCACGTTAACCAACACTAGCAGCATCTTGTTCTTTGCAAGGTGCTATGCTTATCAGTCTAATCCCAATACACAACCTACTTCAGGTGGCACGATGATGTCAGGTGCAGGTTCACCAGTACCAACTCTCTTGCATCAGTCTCCATTGAAGGTACGCCACTGCTGCAGTAGACACCATTAGCAATGCAAGCTGAAGGTGTTCTTATCCTCATATCAGGATCACATAATACAGGTGTCAAGCTTCATGCACTAGCCAACACAATGAAAAGTCCGAACTAGGATAGCTAGGAAAAAAACATGAAGATCTTTTTTTCGAATCCCACGCTGAACATCTTTTTTTTAACTAATTAGGTAAGCTCCTGCTGACAAACATATTACAGCAACTCCAGCAGTGGCTCTATATTTTGGCGCTGTGGGCTGAATGGCTGATGCTGCGCATGGAGCCGGCAATAGCTTCACCGGAAGCTGCAAACTGTGGCGGCCAAATGCAGGGCTGAAACAGCGTATTTTCAGAGGCGCTATAAATGCAGCGCCAAAAACAGAATATAATGAAAAATAGAGTGCAGTAAAACAGAAGATCAAACAAAGACTAGAAATAGACATAAAATAGGATAAAATTAGCTTGATAGATACTCCGTAGTTCATATTTGTACAAAGTAGTGCGATAAAACTAAACTAAAACTCGACATCTGACGAGTCCGGTGTCGTGCCCGACACCGGATCCGACGAGAAGAGGTCAATCCAACGGGGGTCGTCCTCGCCAATGGTGGTCGGCCCGGCGAGCTGCGCTTCGATGAAGGCCCGCTTCGTCGCCTTCTCCGCCCTCCGTCGTGCGCGGTCCTCCTTCTTCGCTGCCCGCCTCGTCGCCTTCTCCGCCCTCCGTCTGCGGAAGTGCTCGTTCTCGGCGGCAACGTCCTCGGGGAAGCGGGCCGCCCACTCGCGCGCCGCGCGCTCGTCCCGCTCGGCGATGCGCAAACGGCGCTCCGTCTCGCGGCGGCGGTGCTGTTCCTCCTGTCTAACGATGTACGGCGGCGGCGCGAGATCCTCGGCCTGCTGGCGCGTCCACACGTCATGGAAATTCATCGACGATCGCGGGCGCCCGAGCCGCCACGCCACGGCGTCGTACGCGCGCGCGGCCTCGTGCGCGGTCTCGTAGGTGCCGAGGCCGATGCGCTCGCCGCCGTCACGTATCTCCGCGTAATACGTACCTTTGGGGCGCGCGCGGACGCCGCGGTACCCCGTGCCCGAGACGCGGCAGTACCGCGAGCTCGACGCGAGACGAGGCATGGCGGCGGCGGCGGAAGCGGAGCCGCGGCGGCGATATTAGGCGCAGATGGGCAAATTTCAGCAACCCGTGTCCATCTTTTTTTTTGGCAGGATTACGCCATGTACCACCTTCCAATTAGAAAATAGTACTGTTCAGCCTTCCCCTGTTGGGCCCAATATTTCACTTTGGGTTGCCAACGGCCATCTACATGGTAATTGCTCTCGGCCTACTTGCTCCGGCCGTCGAAGCCCAATAACTACAAATGGGCCTTTCTGCTCATGCAATTTCGGCCCTTTTCTAATGAAACACAGATCCTATGAATGGCAAAAGAAAAAAACGCGGAGATTCTACATAAAAGTTGTTTTTAGTTATTTTGAATTATTGGGTTCCAATTTTTGAAACTGCTCATGCCCAATATGAAAATCCTTGTTCGCTCCATACCCACATGGATAACGGTATTTTTAATAATTCATAAAGTGGATTTGAAATTTAAAACATATCCTAATAATTCCATGATTTAATCTATCAACTTGCAAGATCTTGGAGAGAAAAAGCTTGTATTAGTCTGCAGAATCCGCACCGTTTCAAAGGCGGCAGTGGATCAAAAGAAAAAAGGAAGTAGCCAGAAATTAGGGGTCAAAAATAACTCCAAGAAATGAAACTTTTATTGTTCGTAGAGGATGACATGTGGACCCATGAGCCAGCAGCTTACTCAACGTTTCAAAGGCGGCATGAGATCGGAAGAAAAATGCAAGTGACCAAATATCAGGTGCCAAAAATAATCCAAGAAATGAAACTTATTGTACATAGAGGATGACATGCGGGTCCCATTTTGCAGCAGCGGTTTCAGCGTTTCAAATGCGGTTTGAGATCAAAAGAAAAAGAAAGTAGCCAGAAATTAGGGGGTAAAAAAACTCCAAAAAAAGAAAGTTGATTGTACATAGAGGATGACATGCGGGTCCCATGAGTCAGCAGCTTACTCAACGTTTCCAAGGCGGCAGGGGATCAAAAGAAAAAGGAAATAGCCAAAAATCAGAGGTGAAAAAAAACCAAGAAAAGAAATTTTATAGTACATAGAGGATGACATGCGGGTCCCATGAGCCAGCAGGTTCCTCAACGTTTTCAAAGGCCGGTGGGGATCAAAAGAAAAAGGCAAATAGCAGAAATTAGGGGTAAACAATAAATCCAACAAAGGAAAGGTTTATTGTTCATAGATTTGACATGCGGGACCCATGAGCCAGCAGCGTCAAGGCAAGTGACCAAAAATCAGGGGTAAAAATCCAAGAGAAACTTTATTGTACATAGAGGATGACATGTGGGTCCCATGAGCCACCACCTTACTCAACGTTTCAGAGGCGGCTTGAGATCGAAAGAAAAAGGAAAGTGACCGAATATCAGGAGCTAAAAATAATCCAAGAAAACTTTTATTGTACATAGAGGTTGACATATGGGTCCCACTAATACAAGCTCTTTCGCTCGAAGATCTTGAAAGTTGATTGTACATAGAGGATGACATGCGGGCCCCATGTGTCAGCAGCTTACTCAATGTTTCCAAGGCGGCAGTGGATCAAAAGAAAAAGGAAATAGCCAAAATCAGAGGGTGAAGAATAAATCCAACAAAGAGAGGTTTATTGTCCATGGAGGTGACATGTGGGACCCACGGGCAGCGTCCTCTACGTTTAGAAGGCGACGGGGATCGAAAGAAAAAAGGCAATAGCCAGAATTAGGGGTACAAAATAACTCCAAGAAAGGAAGTGTTTATTGTTCATAGAGGCTGACATGTGGGACCCATGAGCCAGCAAAGTCTTCAACGTTTCAAAGGCAGGGGATCAAAAGAAAAAGGAAGTAGCCAGAAATTAGGTGTAAAAAATAACTCCAAGAAAGGAAACTTTTATTGTTCATAGAGGATGACATGCGGGACCCATGCTCAGCAGCTTCCTCAACGTTTCAAAGGCGGCATGAGATCGAAAGAAAAGGCAAGTGACCAAATATCAGGACCCGAAAATAATCGAAGAAAGAAATTTTATTGTACATAGGATGACATGCGGGACCCATTTAGCAGCGGTCTCAAGTTTCAAGGCGCACGGGATCAAAAGAAAGGAAGTAGCAGAAATTAGGGTTCAAAAATAACTCCAAGAAAGGAAACTTTTATTGTTCGTAGAGGATGACATGCGGGACCCATGAGCCAGCTTACTCAACGTTTCAAAGGCGGCATGAGATCGAAAGAAAAAGGCAAGTGACAAAATATCAGGAGACAAAGATAATCCAAGAAAAAAAACTTTATTGTACATAGAGGATGACATGCGGGTCCCAATTAGCAGCGGCGGTCTCAACGTTTCAAATGCGGCTTGAGATCAAGAAAAAGAAAGTAGCCAGAAATCAGGGGGTAAAAAAACTCCAATAAAGGAAAGTTTTATCGATGAGCCAGCAGAGTCCTCAACGTTTCAAAGGCGGCAGGGGATCAAAGAAAAAGGAAATAGCCGAAAATCAGAGGGTGAAAAAAACCAAGAAAATGAACTTTTATAGTACATAGAGGATGACATGCGGGTCCCATGGGCAGCAGTTTTCAACGTTTCAAACGTGGCATGAGATCGAAAGAAAAGGCAAGTGACCAAATATCGAGCCAAAAATAATTCAAGAAAAGAAACTTGATTGTACATAGAGGATGGCATGCGGGTCCCATTTAGCAGCAGCGGTATCACCGTTTGAGAGGCTGCACGGGATCGAAAGAAAAAGGCAAGTGACCAAATATCAGGAGCCAAAAATAATCTAAGAAAAGAAATTTTATGTACATAGAGGATGACATGCGGGTCCCATTTTGCAGCAGCGGTCTCAATTCCAAGGCGGCACGGACCAAAAGAAAAATGAAGTAGCCAGAAATCAGGGGTGAAAAAAATCCCAAAAAAAGAACGATTTCAATTGGGCCATGTGGACATCTGGGCATTCGAACTATCCTGTTGGGCCTTTTGACTCGTACAATTTCAGCCCACTCCAAAGCAGGATAGTTCGGATTTTTCTAAAAAAAACAGGAAAGTCCTATGCTTCGCAAAAACAAAAAACAAGGAGATTCAGCATATAAATTTGTTTATGTAAAAATAAAGATTTAATTTATCCGTTGAAATAGCTCAGAGCGCAATACACTGTTTATTGTCTGCAAAATAATCAAGATATCACATGTTTCTTGTACGGGGAGGCTGACATCGGGGACCCATGAGCCAACAGCGTCGTTTTAAAGGCGGCAGGGGATGGAAAGAAAAAATAAACCAAAAATCTGTTGGTAAAAAATCCAAGAAAAGAAACATTTTCGTTCGAGAGGATGACATGCGGGACCCATGAGGCGCAGCGTCCTCGGCGTTTATTGTTCATAGAGGGCGACATGTGGGACCCGTGAGCCGCAGCGTCCTCAACGTTTTAAAGGCGGCAGGATATCGAAAGAAAAAATAAGCCAAAAATCATTTGGTAAACAATATCCAAGAAAATAAACATTTACCGTTCGAGAGGATGACATGCGGGACCCATGAGGCAGCAGCATCCTCAACGATTCCAAGGCGGAAGGGGATCAAAGAAAAAAAAAAGAAATATCCATAAATTAATTAGGGGTTCAAAAAAAATCTATCAAAGGAAACTTTTATTGTTCATAGAGGATGACTTGTGGGACCGACCTGCAAGCGTCCTCATCGTTTCAAAAGGGTAGGAGATCCAAAGAAAAAGTCAAATAGCCAGAAAGGGGTCAAAAATAACTCCAAGAAAGGAAACTTTTATTGTTCGTAGAGGATGACATGCGGGACCCATGAGCCAGCAGCTTACTCAACGTTTCAAAGGCGGCATGAGATCGAAAGAAAAAGGCAAGTGACAAAATATCGGGAGCAAAAGATAATCAAGAAAAGAAACTTTATTGTACATAGAGGATGACATGTGGGTCCCATTTTGCAGCAGCGGTCTCAATGTTTGTAATGCGGCTTGAGATCAAAAGAAAAAGAAAGTAGCTAGTAATTAGGGGTGAAAAAAAATCCAAGAAAAGAAAGTTGATGGACATAGAGGATGACATGCGGGAAAAAAAAGGGGGGCAGGGGATCAAAAGAAAAAGGCAAGCCAAAAATCAGAGGGTGAAAAAAAATCCAACAAAGGAAACTTTTATAGCACATAGAGGATGACATGCGGGTCCCAGCCAGCAGGTTCCTCAACGTTTCAAACGTGGCATGAGATCGAAAGAAAAGGCAAGTGCCCAAATATGAGGTGCCAAAAAAACTCCAAGAAGAAAGTTGATTGCTCATAGAGGATGACATGCGGGTCCCATGAGCCAGCAGGTTCCTCAACGTTTCAAACGTGGCATGAGATCGAAAGAAAAAGGCAAGTACCCAAATATGAGGTGCCAAAAAAAACTCCAAGAAAAGAAAGTTGATTGCTCATAGAGGATGACATGCGGGTCCCATGAGCCAGCAGGTTCCTCAACGTTTCAAACGTGGCATGAGATCGAAAGAAAAAGGTAAGTGACCAAATATGAGGAGCCAAAATAATTCAAGAAAAGAAAGTTTTATAGTACATAGAGGATGACATGCGGGTCCCATTTAGCAGCAGTATCACCGTTTGAGAGGCGGCAGGGGATCGAAAGAAAAAGCCAAGTGAAAAAATATGAGGAGCCAAAAATAATTCAAGAAAAGAAAGTTTTATAGTACATAGAGGATGACATGCGGGTCCCATTTAGCAGCAGTGGTATCACTGTTTGAGAAAGCGGGGATCGAAAGAAAAAGTCAAGTTACCAAATATGAGGTGCCAAAAAATTCAAGAAAACAAAGTTTTATAGTACATAGTGGATGACATGCGGGTCCCATTTAGCGGTATCACCGTTTGAGAGGCAGAGGATCGAAAGAAAAAGTCAAGTGACCAAATATGAGGTGCCAAAAAATCCAAGAAAAGAAAGTTTTATAGTACATAGAGGATGACATGCGGGTCCCATTTAGCAGCGGTATCAACGTTTGAGAGGCAGCAGTGATCGAAAGAAAAAGTCAAGTGACCAAATATGAGGTGCCAAAAAATCCAAGAAAAGAAAGTTTTATAGTACATAGAGGATGACATGCGGGTCCCATTTAGCAGCAGCGGTATCAACGTTTGAGAGGCAGCAGGTGATCGAAAGAAAAAGTCAAGTGACCAAATATGAGGTGCCAAAAAATCCAAGAAAAGAAAGTTTTATAGTACATAGAGGATGACATGCGGGTCCCATTTAGCAGCGGTATCACCGTTTGAGAGCGGCAGGGGATCGAAAGAAAAAGGTAAGTGACCAAATATGAGGTGCCAAAAATAATTCAAGAAAAGAAAGTTTTATAGTACATAGAGGATGACATGCGGGTCCGTTGAGGCGTATCACCGTTTGAGAGGGCGGGGATCGAAAGAAAAAGGCAAGTGACCAAATTTGAGGTGCCAAAAAAAACTCCAAGAAAAGAAAGTTGATTGCACATAGAGGATGACATGCGGGTCCCATTTAGCAGCAGCGGTCTCAACGTTTCAAGGCGGCAAGGGATCAAAAGAAAAAGGAAATCGGGGGTCAAAAAAATCCAAGAATAGAAAGAATTTTGGTTCATAGAGGATGACATGCGGGACCCATGATCCTGCATCGTAAACGGCTCGATCGGAGAACGTTGAACGAGATGGCGCGATCTAGAAAAAAACAATGCCAGAGAGGCTGCCATCTGGGCCCTACATCCCTCGGCGGTGCGGATTTGCGTTGACTCGGCCGGCGAACCCGAGATTTCGAGATGCACCACGTCCCGGGCCACCATACGCCACGTTTTGGCCGCTTTCGTCGGGCTAGGTGGCCTCAAAAACGAGAAAAAAAAAGTTTTGACATGCACCACGGAGGGACCAAAATCGTCGGCCATGGTACACCAGCAACCACGGCGCGACTTCAACTTCGTCGGCCATGGCAACTTTTCTTGTAGTGGGGGGTGGGGAACCCGTGGGTCTGCTATACCCGGTGGGTGGTGGGGATGGGGAAAAATAGTTCCCAAAGTGGGGAATGAGGATGGGAACGGAGGAATTTCACAAACGCGGGGACGGGGAAGAAAAGGCAGTCCCCGCGCGGGGCAGACCCGTTGGCATTCCTAGCCGCAACGACCGCCCTTTCCCCTTTTTTCGATAAAGACCGCCCTTTCCCCTGCCCCCGCCGACGAAGCTGGAGTCCCGAACCTCGTATCCACCGGATCCTCGGCCCCGGACGCCGCGCGCGTTGGAGCCTTGGAGAGCTCCGCAGCGCCAGCCTCCTCTTCCTGCTGGACAAGTCGCTGAATACGCCTGCCGCCCAAGTACAGCATGCTCGGTCTCCTGCGGCTGGAGGAGGCCATCCCCCGGATGTCCGATGTCCGAGCAGCCCGCCAGCGCCGCCCTGAGCCTCATTGAACTCGACACCCGCAGCCGGAGGGATTGAAGAAAAATAGAATTGCAGAAACTACTTCGTCTTGTAGGCCATGTTTGCATTGGTTATTTGCTATTCTGTCAATAGAATTGTAGAACCTGAGCTGTAAAAACAAAAAGAATTGTAGAAACTACTTTGATGGAAAATTATATGGCAGACTTTCGGTAGAGCTTTGCTATGGTATACATTAATTCGTAGATGTGCACTGGGTATATTTTTTCTGAAGATCAAATTTATAGGCAGAAGCATTAACCTTACTTTGTGTTGCCATAGGCCCTTACCATACCCAAGGAAGGAATATCTCGGTTTTGATGGAGTCTTGCTTGGAAGGCTATGTCTCCAACTTTGATGGAACTGAAATGGTGTGATTAGCATCCAGATGTTTGGCATATGAAGCCTGTGATCAAGACTGAGGTATTTTATTTCTAGAAAGGAGATTAACATGATGTAGAACGTAGACAAGCAGTGCTGAGAGAGCTAAGTAATGAATATTTGCAAGTCTATTTATCAAACATAGGGAGATGAACAATACTATATTCTGATATACAAATGTTGTGAGGCCTGCATACAAATAGTCTACCTCTAGATGTACAAAAGTTCATTCAAAAGATGTTGACTGTGGACAGACAATTTTTCCCTATACATGCAAGCACTGAGTCTTTTATCATAAGAAATCGTACAAGTTTTACAGTGATTGGCATTTTTAATAACCATCCATCCACCCTGATCTAACGGTGGAAAAAAGATGAAACCAAACTTAAAGATGAAACCAAACTTACGGAACCGCAAATATGGGACCGGAACCAAAATCATGTGGGACCGGAACCTATAAATATTTTAGATAAATTACTAGTAAAATTGCCCGTGCGTTGCACCGGGAAAAACAAATAAGCGCGAACAAACATCCGTGTTGACACTTCTCTTTGTCACCATCATCAACGGTGGTCACATTTCTCCTATTCATAAACATAATTAATTCTAAAAAGATTAGATTTTGTGCCCCTCACTTCACCATCTTGCAATCAACCCGTAGTCCACATTGGCGCACAACTCTGCTCTCTTAGCATCAGCATATTCAACATGACCTCTCTCTTTCTGATAGGGACTCCGGGCAGGGGTGGGCCCACTTCAATTCAAGGGTATTCAGTTGAATACCCAAATATTTTGAAGAAATACCGGTATACGAACGTTCTATGGAATATATATAATAGAAGTAAACTATCCTATGATGACACAAACGGACTGAGTAGCTCATTGGTTTGGAAGACATTGATAAGTCATTGGTGTGGGTTCAAACTCTATGTTTTCCATTTTTCCTTGTTTTTAAAATAAAAAAAATCTATGTGCTTTTGTTATAAAAGGATCATATAGTGTTAATTCTACTCATGTATTCATGTTAGCTCAATTATTAGTTAGAAATTTGTACGTGTTACTTTAGGGTTGTATGTACTTTTGTTACTTTCTCTCATCCAAAATAAGTGTCTCAAATTTATCTAGATTCGGATGTATCTAAACATGTTTTACTGTATTGATACATTTAAATTTTGACAAACTTAAGAAACTTATGTTGTATTGGAGAGAGTATAAAAAGATCTTATGTTGGTACGTTTCTCAGGCACAATTATCCTTCGCTGTGAGGGTTTTTCAAGCACATATGAGATCTTTATATTTATTAGTTCATACTCTAAATTTTAATAAGTTTTATTGTAGATGATAAAATATTTTATAATTTTGAATACCCATGCTCAAAATCTTAGGCCCGCCCCTGACTCTGGGCAGAGTACGTATCCATGTGGAGCCCAACATAGAATCCTCCTTTTCCAAAACTTAAGGCGATAAAAAGGACTTGAGAGTGAGACTCTTAGACTAAAACCAGATCAATTGCAAATTCAGTTGCTCAAAATTGGTTCGTCCGTGCTCGACATAGCCGCCGACTTCGCCAGATATCGGACCTCCTGTGATGCTCGCCGCACCTGGTGCAGCTGAGACCGCGACCCACCATAGAGATATTCAGGGTATTTATTCTACTATTTTAGACTTTGTAAATGAGAATCAATGTATTTTTATTTAATCTAATCTACCTCATATCGGTCTTTCTTCTCACTCTTTATATTCCACTCACGTTATTTTATAACTACCAAATATATCACTCTTAAACACAAACATTTGATACAACGTGATAGTTTATAACAAAAAATTCATAGAAGTCTCCACCGATTATGTACATGATTGGGAAGGGATAAATGTACACTTAACAAATTCCTTCCTAACTTTGTGCAACCCTCAAAGAATCCGTACATGGGCGTACAGGGGAAAGCGAGCTCAACATCAATGGTGACTGCTCTCATTAGAATCACAGTTGAAATCAGTCACCATGATTTACATCTCAAACCTCATAATGATGGTTCATTGCATAAACCTGAGACTCCAATATTTCAGATAACTGTGAACATGCAGTACTTTAGCCAAGCAAACCGTGAACCAAAGCTTCAGTAATCTAGTTTGGTGCTTTAGCTGCCGCCTGTGCCGTTGGTGAGCTCAACGCGACGAAGAGCAGGCCAGCGTCCAGCGGGTAGTATCTGACAGAGACCATGGGCATCGCGCCATACTCCTTTTAATCTTCTTGCACTCCATCTCCCAATCGTCAACGCCGGCTCGCCGGCAGGGATCGACCACAGCGTCCTTGGGCAAAGCTCGATCATGGCATAGGTCTACCTCATCCACGTCGTCTGAGTTTAGTGATTCTGCGGCAGCGTGGAAGGATCCGAAGCAGACCGACGGTGCCCAAAATCCGCGCCACGAATCGTTCAGCTCTAGGCGCTTGGACCTCGATCATGAGGAGAGGAGCTTTGTTGGGTCTTAATTCTAGTTGGATTATGGCAGTGCCGGCAGCGATCAGCCACGGCGTCCAAGAGCGGACCTCGATCACGGGGATCCACGGGCGGAGCTCGACCTCATCCACATCGTCTGAGTTAGCTAGGTGATTCGGCGGCGGCGCGGAAGGATCTGAAGTAGGCCAACGATGCCCAAGACCTATGCTGCGAATCGTTGGGCTCTGGCGCTAGGAGCTCGATCATAACTATGTGAGCTTCCGTGGGTCTTAATTTGTAGATTTATTATGGCAGGCAAAAATACAGGGAGTTCATAGGCCACCCCAGACCCCAGTTGTTTTATCGACGCACGCCGGACAAGGAGGAGTTCGTGCGTGCGTGCCTGGGACACCCGTTCCTTTTGTTGTTTCCGGTTTCCTTCGGAAGGACGACCTACGGAACACAAAAGAAGCAATCGTGTACTAATCGGTTTCTTTGACGGACGACGAACGATGGACGAAACCAGAAACGTTGTACGGACCAAACCAAGGAAATGTTTCTCCCTTTATTATTATTAGGTATAGATAAGAAACAAGCGTCCTTTTGAGCGGCCCATGCACCCAATAAGTCTGCACGAATCTTGAAGTCAATCGTTCTCCTCTCTTTCTCACTCATTTTCACTGCCGTCTGGCTCGTCTGCTCTCACTGATTCTCTCTCGCTGTCGTCGCTCGTTCGTCCAAGAGTTCACGACGGTTATCTGTTTGCCTCGGCGATCCCCCGCATGGATATCGGGATGGAAGTTTGGAGCCGGCCTCCGGCGGTAGGCGAGGAAGGAGGAGGGGCGGCGGGGTACGGAGGCTGGCCGCCGGCAGGAGCGCCGACGGGCGACGGGGGAGGAGGAGAATCTTTAATACTGCCACTGCAGATCAAGCTCGGCGTCCTCTCGGTAGAGTACTTCGAGAGAATCAAGGCCGTCTTCCCCTAGTGAGCATCCTCTCTGCCTTATCTCTGTTTCGATTTAATCTTCAAACCCAATCATTCAAGAGCAGAATTGGAGTTATGTGATGGATTCTTATTTACCACAATTGAAGATTTCAACTGTGCGTAGGTTAGTGCTGACTCCGTCATCAGAGTGAGCTTCGTATTCCCATATCTGAACACGTGAAAAAGAAATTTGACGGAAACAAGACAAAGTTCAGAGAACACACAATAAAATAATTGTCGAATGATTCTTCAGGGGTATCAGAAATCGCAGTAGATGATGGAGGATGTTCATGGGGACCGCCGATGGCAGAGTATTTGACAGTTCTCAGTTACAAAGTTCAAACATTTACCAGTGTCGGATAGAAAGCGAACAGAAAACTCTTCCCAAGTTAAGTACTTCTTCAGGTTTCCTAAAAGATGTAATTTTGAACATTGGCAGTCATCAAAATAGCTAGTGTGTGTATTGTTTGGTCAATTTACTGCCTACTAGAATCCTAGCCTTGTTATTCAAACCAAACCAAGAAGCTAATATCTCTCCTAATCTTTTAGTTTTCAAAGGAACAAAATTTCCCGTTTTAGCAACTGGTCTCATGTTGCATAAACTTGTACATAGTTGATTTACATCCAGCATCAAACCAAGAAACTACCAACTAAGTAACTACAAAGTGCAAAGAATAGTTGATTTATAATCTTAATACCTTTCTATGCTTTTGGCCAGGATACATTCAAACCATACGACGATTCGTGGAACGGTATTGTTGGCAGTTTGGGCTACCTCAATGTTGGCCAGAAGGGCTTGGATGAAGATAGGTCATCGCCGTGAACGAATACACATGTGTCTTTGCCCGAGTCAGAACAAAATGTTTGCTTTGTGACATTTGCTCTTTGTATTATTCATGTTTTCTGGTGATTTGCAAGTGCTGGTATGCATCTATAAGATGCCTAGCTTGTAACACGACCAAGTACTGAAGCAAAGAAAATCAGGCTTCTTATATGAGTAGAACCATCAGGTTTCATTGACGAGTAGATCCATGAGGCTTCTTGCATGACAAAAATTCCTTTGCCAGACGGGATTTGAACTAGAGCAAGCGTAACACAGCTAGCTACTACTCTGACTAGCATACTCATCAAGACTCACAGCCCCAGATTTTAGACCTAACAAGGTAGCTTTTGAGGATATGCTATTTCTCTGATCTTTCTAATCCTCTTACATGGCTTGGTCCAGGATACTTCTATCTAAAAGAAGGTCCTGTAGCATGGTATTTCCACGATGTTGGGAACCGATATTTATTCTGACAACCTGAAAGTTATGTTATCACATAGTATTACAAGTCCTGTTCATTTGGCTTGTTCTCAAACCTGGATGATCTGTTCGTGTTTTAATTGCTGAAACCAAATGTCACAAGTAGGAGAACAACACTGCAAATGCCAAGTTATATTCACACGCTGTACATTAATTTCATTTGTACAATATCAAGACCCACCTTAAATAGGGGAAGACAAATTCTTAAGAAAAAAATGAAGAAAGCATCACTATCCGCAGCTACTTGAGTTGAGATCCTGAGTGTCATCTTGCTTAATGAAACAACATCTAGTGAGTGGCACACAATGCACAGAACATTGATGGGCGATGCACGATAGATGCTGTCAGAAAATTGTCACTGTCGGCGACTTCGAGCTTCCTTTAGTAACGAGATCAAGTGGATCAACCAAATTTGGTGCCTCCGTGCCATGATGTGAGTACTGCACATAATGGAGAGCCCTCATTCATCAGTACAGTTGACTACCTGCATAAGATAATTTTGATCATTACAAAAACTGGCGTGGATCCACCTTGTACCAGATGACGAGCCGCCAAGTCGTAGGAATCAACCAACGCCATGCGCATGTGCCACAGTAGCGTACTGCTGCGGGCTGACATGACCATCGAATCCAAATGGCTCTGCAAAAACAGCAACAAGCAGGTCAGACTACTAGCATGAACAGTACGGTTTCAGGTGCGGAGCTGAGGCAGCATCCGAGTACCGGCCCTCACGACCGCCGGCTGCTGCTGGAATCTGGAAAACTAGTCCCTGGGGCCCTCCATCGCTGGCCTGTTCGACATATAAGAGAAAAATCTTCATTGCAATATATCTTCAATAGCTGAGACATAATAGCTCGACGATCACACTTCAAATGTTTGGTTTGGCATTGGATGGTATATGTTTGTTACCTAAACATCTAGGGACTGACATACCAGCTACTAAATTGTATAAGTAGGACAAAGGATACTATTATGGGGTAGCTTATGTATTGTACTTTGTGTTACTCTGTAGCTTGCTGTCTGCTCTTTGGAAGGCAAGAAATACTTGGTCGTGAGGACAAGTAATTCAGAATATAAATTTGCAACATGATACTTGTGAATAGTAATTAATCCAACATCTATATTTCTGTTCCATTTATTGAACTAGTTATTATTGATGCACCAATTTTAGTATGCTTTGCACAGTTGTGATAGCACCTGAAGTATGGACTATGCACACAAGACTACAAGATCACTAAACGGTTTCATACTTGGCATCGTAGCTCAAATTCCAACCCTTCATTTCCCCCTTTCAAAACATCTTGTGTATTATTATTGTTGCTACAGCAAGGTAGCTCAGGATAAATAGTAATACATTTAAATTAAATTGTTGTATATCCAATGTATTATAACTGGATACACAAGCTCTACAAGCTAGGATGTTCCTAAATCGAGGACTTGTGAAAACTGAAATCGAATGGGCACCCATGCCATATGCCTTTGTGCATCATGAAGTGATTAATTTCTTCAGTCTTCAGGCTTACACAGAGGTGCATTTGTGGTTTGCGATGAACAAGACAACAAGTACACCTCTATTCTATTTCCTTCGGTAGGAGTACACCTCAATTAGGGAGTAGAGATATAAATTCCAAAATACTGAATTTGACTCATATGTTTGCAGACATTGGACTGACGGACATACAAAACTGAATTTGAGCTGAGGCACTCGGCTGACCTTGAGAGTTGACGCAGTGGCGTACGATCCAACAGGCGATAGGGGACTATGGCCGTCGACTCTGATCCCGGCAGCGAGAAGAGCGGCGGCGTTGCAGCGGGCTGGGCACCATGGCTTGCACTTGCTTCTTCCTCACTCACATCTGCTACATCGATCATCACTTCATCATGGTAACCAGCTTCTACATTGTTGTTCCTTGTAGCCCATTAACATTGTTACCTTCGTCTGATACTTGCAGCTAAGAAGACATGCATTCAGCAAAAATATAAATCTAACATTTAGGAACAACACATGATATGGTACTAAGGTTAATGTGCAGAGTAGTATTCAATACGTTACAAAATAATGAAAGCTCTGCCATTACATAACTATTACAGGGGCAAAAGGTTTCATGCATCAGGAAACAATGTAACTCAAAGCTAGAATGCTAAACAGGTCTCACACTTGGAGAGCCACCACTAGAATACGTTACAAGTGTCAAGCTTTTCTTAATGAAAATCCACAAAGATCAAACAGAGATGTACATCACATCTAGAATGCCACATCTGGGGAATCGCTCGCTGGTTGATAACTGTACTGTACATCAATAAATCTTAAAATCGGAAGGTCAAGGAATGATGGTTCAATTCAGCAATAGTACTGGTCATAGATAGAGGAAGGTTATCACAATTCACCGTACAGTAATGTAGTGAAGACATGATCATCTGATCTTTATCCTGATCCTTGAGGGGGCGGCGGCGGCTGTGACGGAGGGAGGGGCCGGCGGAGTCTGGCGGCTGCGAAGGAGGAGCGGCGGCTCGCGTCTGCGATGGAGGAGGGAGGGCGGCTGCGGCGGCCGGCGGCTTCGACGGAGGGAGGGGGCGGCGGAGGCGACGGCTGCGATGGAGGAGAGGGTGCGTCCGCGGCGGCTGGCGGTGCGATTGAGGAGAGGGCGGCGGCTGGGGCGGGCGTTCGTGGGAAGAAGGATCTGATGATTTTTTTTTGTGACTAGTACAAATGCCCGCCACGGGTCCGTAAATTTTATTTCTCAATACACATATGTAATCATAACTGACAAGAAAGATAAGTATAATAAAATAAAAAGCAAAGCAAGAAAAGAAAAGAAATAAAAAGAAATAAAAAGAAAATGGCCGAGCCAGGCCGGAAGCTTGGGATGGATGCGTATGGACGATTAAGATTTAATTGGCTTGCTTAGTTTGCTTTTTAGTAAGTAGTTGAGATAAGTTTAGTTACTTAACTGTCAACACTACCGCCACGTAGCCTCTAGCTGATGGGGTTCGTAGCATAGAAAACAAAAATTTTCCTACCGCAAGACGAATAAATCCAAGATCTAATCTATGGAACACCCAAGATCTAATCTACAAGATCGAAGCAACGAGATTGACAAGATACTAACCCTTGATGATTTCCAAAGCCTACGAGATCAGATCTCGTTGTTGATGTAGACGATCATCCCCGGTCTTGCAATCCGGCACTTCCGTTCAGCGCGTACGGTGTCGATGAAGCCCTTCCTCTCCCGTTCCAGCGGGCAGGGAGGTGTGGTAGATCTCCTCCAAATTCCAGCAGCACGACGGCGTGGTGGTGGTGGTGGAGAAGAAAAAGCTGCAGGGCTTCGCCAAGCCGGAACAGCGTATGGTGGAGGAGAGGCGGCAGAGAGGGGGCAAATCAAGGGGATGGTGGCCGGCCACCCTCCCCTCTTTATATAGGGGGAGGGTCGGCTGGGGTGGCCCCCTTTCCCATCTAGGGTTAGGGGGCGGCGGCCAAGTGGGGGGAAGAGGAATTCTTCCCCCCAAGTTGATCCCCCCTAGGGTTTGGGGAAACCCTAGGGGTTTGGCCGGCTGGGCCTTGAGGGGCATGTGCCCCTGGCCCATTAGGCTAGGGAGCACCCCCTCAGCCCATGCTAGGCCTCCTAGGGTCGTGGGCCCACTGGTGGGACCCCCGGAACCTTCTAGAACCCTCTCGGTCATCCACCGGAAAAATCCCGAACTTTTCCGAAACCTAGAAATCAACTTCCCTTATATGAATCTTATTCTCCGGACTATTCCGGACCTCCTCATGACATCTGGATCACATCCGAGACTCCAAACAAACTTCGTCTCCATACCATATTCAAATCTACTTATGCGACATCGAACCTTAAGCGCGTCACCCTACGGTTCGCGAACTATGCTGCATGGTCGAGACTCCTCTCCGAGCAATAACCAATAGCGGGATCTGGAGATCCATAATGGCTCCCACATATTCAACGATGACTTAGTGATCGATTGAACCATTTACATACGATGCGATTCCCTTTGTCACCGATATTTTACTTGTCCGAGGTTCGATCATCGGTATCTCCATACCTTGTTCAACCTCGTTACCGACAAGTACTCTTTACTCGTACCGTGGTATGTGATCTCTTATGAACCATTCATATGCTTGCAAGCTAATCAGATGACATCCACCGAGAGGGCCCAGAGTATATCTATCCGTCATCGGGATGGACAAATCCCTATTGATCCATATGCCTCAACTCACACTTGAATACTTAATCCCACCTTTATTGTCACCCATTTACGCAATGACGTTTGATGTAATCAAAGTACCCTTCCGGTGTAAGTGATTTACATGATCTCATGGTGAAGGACTAAGGCAACTATGTATCGAAAGCTTATAGCAAATTGAACTTAATGACTTGATCTTATGCTCGCTCATTTGGGTGTGTGTCCATTATATCATTCACTAATGACATAACCTTGTTATTAATAACATCCAATGTTCATGATCACGAAACCATGATCATCCATTAATCAACAAGCTAGTTATACAAGAGGCTTACTAGGGACTCCTTGTTGTTTACATAACACACATGTATCAATGTTTCGGTTAATACAATTATAGCATGGTATGTAAACATTATCATAAACATAAAGATATATTATAATAACCATTTTATTATTGCCTCTTGGGCATATCTCCAACAGTTGCACTGAGTCAATAATCTATTTAATTTGTAAAGATATACTCCTTCTGTGCTAATCATGTTTTGCTAGAGGTTTTTGTCACGGATCTGACGCTCAGAAACGTATGTATTTTGCAATTCATTTGCGTCTTACGCATCACTCATTTTCCAAATGAGACATTAATTGTATATGCTTAGTCCTCCTGGTGGAACCTTAATTCCGGTCTGACATAAGTCACTAATATTGTCACACACAATATAGCTTCAAAGTTCTGACACTATCGGAACTACACCAAGTTCTCAAAGAACTCTTCGACTTAACATCTCTCATTGTCAAAACAATGACATACTCTACTCGTTGTAGAATCCGTCACAATATTTAGAACTCATCCAAATCTAGCATAGACTTGTTCTAGCTCATTGTGCTACCTTTTAAATAACTCTTAGCCTAATTGAGATTGAAATTTTATTTTTATATGTGACCAAACTAATATCGGTGCAACACCTTACAGCGATTTGTTTGTCATTACCCCATATAAAAACTATATTTATATATCCTTGGTTCTTCTAAAGTACTCAGGGATATTCTTACTGTTGTCCAATGATCATTACATGAATCATTCTGGTACATGCTCGTAACACTTTAGAGCACAGGACTTTGACTTTGTACATATTATTCGTGATCTAAAATCACTCATGTGTATTTACTCATCGAGTGTCAAATACACTCAAGTCTTGTTAAACCTTCACATGAAAAGAACACCTTCTTAATTGAACTACTTCAATATCTATTCTATGTACTTAAACTTAAACTTATTATGTGTTTCTATCTATCTTCATAGATCTTGACACTAAATATGTTTCAATTTATATCCTTTCATTGATGTTAATTCTCAATGAAACCTTTTAAATCAATTATATAATTACATTATTTATAATGAACGATATGTCATCTACATAAAGTATTATAAATATGTCTCAGCGCTCCCACTTAATTTCTTGCAAATGCAAGCATCTTCATCGTTTCTGATGGAATCAAAACTCTTTGATTATTTCATCCGGTGAAGATTCCAACTCCGCGATACTTACTTCATCCAATTGAAGTTTGTATACCTATCTAGTATTCACGGACCAGCAAAACTCTTGGTTGTATCTGATATACATCCTTCATACATACTTTTGGTAAGGAATGTATTTCTGCCATCCTACTATCATATCTCATAAAGAAATATGTAGCGATTACTAGAATAATCCACATAGACTATAAGCATTGCCACGGAAGATCTAATCTTATCGTAGTCAACTCTTTGAACTTTGTCGTAAACAAATTTTCGATAAGTCAAGCTTCTTTAAGGATATTCCATCCAAGTCCATCTATTTGATAGATCCATTTACTTTCAAAAAGTACTCATCTATCTTGGATTTCATGGCGCATAGCCATTTTAAACGGAGTCAGGGCCCATCATAACTTCTTTGTATGTAGTTGGTTTATCATTGTTCAAAATCAATCCTTTGTTCACAAATCATTTATTTGATCACAAAGTAAACCATACCTACAAGGTTCAATAAGTACTTTGATCTCCATGACTATAACAATTTGTAGACATGTGAGCCATGATCTTCGTAGCTGCTTCCGGAACCATTTCCGATGCTGCGCTACTCTGATCATCATGCTCAAGTTCATAAACCTTATCAAGTTCCATTGTCCTCCCACTCAAATACTTCGCTAGAAAACAATTTCTTGGAAATAATTAAGTAACATCAACAAACACTTTTGCCTTTTACTTAAAAGTGGAAAGAATTCCCAATCAATTCTCTGGGATAACCAACAAAGACATTCATCCGATTTTGGTTGTAAACTCATTCACTTATGCTACGCATACCAAAATTTAAGAAAGGACTATTAGGGTTTATACCCATGCCATAACTCATATGGTGTCATTTCAATGGATCATGATGATGCTCTATTCGTGTAAAAGCGGTAGTCTCTAAAGCATAATCCACAAAAATATAATGGCGTTATTTTATTTTATCTCATCATCAATCCAACAAGTTTTGGATACGTCTCTTGGATACTCCATCATCACTATGATACTCCAAGAAACGTGAGTAGTAGAACAATTTCATAACTCTCTTAGATGTTCGCTAAAACTCGTAATTCAAATGTTTCCACCATGATCAAATCATAGATATTTGACTTTCTATTACGATGATTTCCACTTCATGCTGAATTTTTATTTGAATCCTTTCAAATGTTTCAAACTTCTTCCTTACCGAATATATCCACATATATACTCAATTCATTGTTAGAAGTTTTCATGAAGTAGAAGAATCTCCCGCACACAACTATGCCCAGTGAACCATATACATCTCCATGTATGTTTCCACTAAGTTAATTGCCCGTTCAACTCTTGGCCTATGAACGGGATTTAAGTCATTCTCTTTAGAAGAGATTTGCAAGCGCCAAATGATTCAGAAATCAAATGACTCCAAAAGTCCATTTGCATGGAGTTCCTTCATGCGTTCCTTTCTAACATGACCTAAATGGCGGTTCCACTAATGAGTGGAATTCATATCATTTGCCTTATGGCATTTTAGCGTCAGTGTTATGTATGTGTGCTTCACCATAAAGATTTATAATAACTTATCCATCGTACATGGAATGTTACAATTTGAACAACTCATTGTTTTCATTTAACCAGAACAAGACAACAATTATAAAGTTCTTTATTATAAATCTGAATGGCAGAATGCCAACGACGAACATAATAACACTTTTTTTTGTTCCAGACGTGCATTCCTATCACATTTCTTTTCAGTCACTTAGGCCATCGTATTCTTGTATTGCGTTGTATTGTATGACATCTCATACCAACCAATCTGGTACAAATACCCAAGAAATTCATTATGTGACCAAACAAGGAATACATCCATAACATGTATATCATCTATATACCTGAGCTAGACTTTCTAGTCTTTCTTTCTTTCTGCCAAAATATCTTTGTAGTTTCTCTTTTAGCTTTCCTCATTCTCAGAGAACACTTCACCTTAAATAACTTCTAGGTCCATTGGTCAAATACCAATAACCTTGAGGTTCTTACCTTGAAGTTGACCATCACATGACAAGTGTTCTAGATTTCACTATTAGTAACCTTTTAATGTAATGAACAATTTCACTCATAATTTTATCCATCAAATCATGACGACTTTTCGAGACCATGTCTGTACATGCTAGGCTCGTAAAGTTTAACCTTAGTATTCGCATGTGCAATTCTGGTTTGCACCCGTTGTATGCACACATAGAATCTATAACACCCGATCATCACGAGATGCTTCGAAACGACGAGCTTTAGCAACGGTGCATACTAAGGACGATCACTTCATGGATGTGCGAATATTGTTAGTGCCCAACTAGTTGGAGGATTGGGACGCCTGGCGTCTTCAACCTTCGTACATTCCCATAAAACTTATGAGTTTATGTAGTCTCACTAGATTATATTCTATCATCTTGCAATAAGGTCTTAGATATCACATATATCTCATACCTTGCTTATTTCTGAAAACAAAATTTCCAGCTCCTTAATTTTCAAACGGATTTGAACTTCAAGTTTCACGGAGACAAGATGATTTAAGGTACTAATTGAAACTATTGCTCTTTGAATCATCAATGTGAGGTTTACTAAAAGTTTGCATCAGGACTTAATCATATCTTGATTCTTTAACAATACGGTACCAGTCCGTAAAGTTACTTGTCAGACTTAACAGTATTTCTATCTCAATTACAAGACTAGCGCATGGTAGAAAACGGATGCCAATTCTACAAATTTAATTCAAAATACTATTCAGACTATGTTCATGATAATTTGAGTTCATTTTTAATTCTTCAATTAACTAGGTGAACTCCCACTCAAAACAACATCCCTCGCATTGTCTTAGTGATTACACGAACCAAATCCACTACACCAAGTCCGATCATCACGAGAAAAGATGTAGCTTCAAAGGCGAACACTCAAAGTGTTCATCATATCATTCATATGACTCATGCTCTACCTTTCGGTATCCCGTGTTCCGAGACCATGTCTGTACATGCTAGGCTCTTCAAGGCAACCTTAGTATCCGCGTGTGCAAATCTGGCTTGCACCGTTGTATGCACATGTAGAGTCTATCACACCCGATCATCACGAGATGCTTCGAAACGACAAGTCTTAGCAACGGTGCATACTAGGATGAACACTTTATTATCTTGATATTTAGTGAGAGGGATCATCTTATAATGCTACCGTCGCGATCTAAGCAAGCAAAATAAGATGCATATAAGGATTAACATCACATGCAATTTATAATATGTGATATGATATGGCCTCTTCTTCTTGTGCTTTTGATCTCCATCTCCAAAGCACATGATCATGATCTCCATCATCACCAGCATTGCACCAAGGTCCGTGGCGCCGCTTCATGGTTGTCCATCACTTATACTATAACAACTACTTGAAATAAAGCTATTACATGATGAATAGACACGCAGGTCTTTAACAAAATTAAAGACAACCATTAGGCTTGCCATAATACAATAATGAACATCTCATACATCAAATATAATCATCATCACATCATGGCCATATCACATCACCAAACCCTGCAAAAACAAGTTAGACGCCTCTAATTTGGTTTGCATATTTACGTGGTTTAGGGTTTTCGAGTAAGATCCAATCTACCTACGAACATGAACCACAACGGTGATACTAGTGTTGACAATAGAAAGTGCAAATTGGAATCTTCACTATGGTGGGAGAGACAGACACCCGCAAAGCCACTTATGCAATACAAGTTGCATGTCAAGCGTGGAGCAAGTCTCATGAGACGCGGTCATGAAGTTAGCCGGGCGCTTCATCCCACCATCCCGCAAGATGCAGAAGTACACAAACTAAAGCAACAAAAGCATCAACGCCCACAAAACCATTGTGTTCTACTCGTGCAACAGATCTATGCATAGACATGGCTCTGATACCACTGATGGGGTTCGTAGCATAGAAAACAAAAATTTTCCTACCGCAAAGACGAATAAATCCAAGATCTAATCTATGGAACACCCAAGATCTAATCTACAAGATCGAAGCAACGAGATTGACAAGATACTAACCCTTGATGATTTCCAAAGCCTACGAGATCAGATCTCGTTGTTGATGTAGACGATCATCCCCGGTGCTGCAATCCGGCAGCACTTCCGTACTCGGTCGCGCGTACGGTGTCGATGAAGCCCTTCCTCTCCCCGTTCCAGCGGGCGGCGGAAGTGGTAGATCTCCTCCAAATTCCAGCAGCACGACGGCGTGGTGGTGGTGGTGGAGGAAGAAAAAGCTGCAAGGCTTCGCCAAGCCACAGCGTATGGTGGAGGAGAGAGGCGGCCAGAGGAGGGGGCAAATCAAGGGGATGGTGGCCCCCTCCCCTCTTTATATAGGGGGAGGTCGGCTGGGGTGGCCCCCTTTCCCATCTAGGGTTAGGGGGGCGGCGGCCAAGTGGGGGGAAGAGGAATTCTTCCCCCCCAAGTTGATCCCCTAGGGTTTGGGGAAACCCTAGGGGTTTGGCCGGCTGGGCCTTGAGGGGCATGTGCCCCTGGCCCATTAGGCTAGGGAGCACCCCCTCAGCCCATGCTAGGCCTCCTAGGGTCGTGGGCCCACTGGTGGGACCCCAGGAACCTTCTACATTCCCAGGTCATCCTGGGAAAAATCCCGAACTTCCGAAACCTAGAAATCAACTTCCCTTATATGAATCTTATTCTCCGGACTATTCCGGACCTCCTCGTGACATCCTGGATCACATCCGAGACTCAGAACAAACTTCGTCTCCATACCATATTCAAATCTACTTATGCGATATCGAACCTTAAGCGCGTCACCCTACGGTTCGCGAACTATCGACATGGTCGAGACTCCTCTCAAGCAATAACCAATAGCGGGATGGAGATCCATAATGGCTCCCACATATTCAACGATGACTTAGTGATCGATTGAACCATTTACATACGATGCCGATTCCCTTTGTCACGCGATATTTTACTTGTCAGAGGTTTGATCATCGGTATCTCCATACCTTGTTCAACCTCGTTACCGACAAGTACTCTTTACTCGTGCCGTGGTATGTGATCTCTTATGAACCATTCATATGCTTGCAAGCTAATCGGATGACATTCCACCGAGAGGGCCCAGAGTATATCTATCAGTCATCGGGATGGACAAATCCCACTATTGATCCATATGCCTCAACTCACACTTTCCAGATACTTAATCCCACCTTTATTGTCACCCATTTACGCAATGGCGTTTGATGTAATCAAAGTACCCTTCCGGTGTAAGTGATTTACATGATCTCATGGTCGAAGGACTTAGGCAACTATATATCGAAAGCTTATAGCAAATTGAACTTAATGACTTGATCTTATGCTACGCTCATTTGGGTGTGTGTCCATTATATCATTCACCTAATGACATAACCTTGTTATTAATAACATCCAATGTTCATGATCACGAAACCATGATCATCCATTAATCAACAAGCTAGTTATACAGAGGCTTACTAGGGACTCCTTGTTGTTTACATAACACACATGTATCAATGTTCCGGTTAATACAATTATAGCATGGTATGTAAACATTATCATAAACATAAAGATATATTATAATAACCATTTTATTATTGCCTCTTGGGCATATCTCCAACACTAGCATCGCCTTGTCGCGCTGCCAGGCCATCATCCGCCGCTCCATCACCGCGCGGTCTCCCGGCGCGTGCGACAACACCCCTCCGCGCGAAGGGATTTCATAGGTGTACGACACACGCTTTGGACAGGCAGCACTCAAGAAATCACCCTCGTTGAAATAGTGTGCTTTTAAAACTCGTGCACATAGGAGTCAGGCTCAGTCACCATCCTCCATCCTTGCTTGGCGAGAAACGCTTGATTAAAGCATTTGTAGTCACGGAAACCCAAGCCCCCTCGTTGTTTTCCTTTGCATGCGACCCCAACCTATCCAATGGACCTTGGCTCTGTATCCCACGAGAAGTTCGACGAGACTGAGCTTAGTTGATGGCACATCTTTTTGATAACATAAAGCAGCTCATGGTATGGGCGGGACTGCTTGGAGAAAAGATTTTACAAGAGTCTCCTTACCGGCCTTGGACATGCCTTGACCCTTTATACCCTTCACTTTTCCCCATGAACGCTCCCGAAGATGTTTAAAACACCTCTCCTTTGAGCGACCGACAACCGTGGGCAGTCCCATGTATCGTTCGGACTCAATACCAACTGCCCCAAACTAATATACACAGAAGTACAAATTGGCGAGTTCGGAGAGGTGATTTTTCCTCTCCACGGGGCATCCATTGCCAAAGAAAATGGAGGACTTCTGAAGGTTGACACGCTGCCCCAAACTAATCTTGTGGTCATGCAAAATGTTCTTCAAAGTTTCCATGCTTCGGGAAGAGGCCTCCAAAGTGTTCTTCAAAGTTTCCACGCTGTCCAGGACAGGTATAGTTGGGTGGGACACAACCCAGTGTGTTTTTCACAAAAATATCCAGTATATGACACCTAACAGCCTGTGGCTGTAATATCATTCTTTTATTGCAAAATCCAGAGCTAACTCTATCCCATTTTTTAAAGCAGTATACATTCAGCTGCAGGAGTCTCACACCCCATATGGCATGGACAAGATTCAAACTGCTGATAAGCTTGTCACAGATGACCTCACGAGGCTTTCATAACTCTAAGCATACTTAAAGAGAAAAAAATCCTAAACCAATAGCAGCATCACCTTAAATATGGACTAATTTCCAAGAAAATTGTACTGGTAAGAAGTTCCAGTCGTTGATCCAGAATAGAGATACCTAGATTATTCATTTACAGCAGCAAATTGATGAGGCCAAACATCGAAAATCGAAGCTGGAGAAGAAATTGAAACAAAGGGGCATGGGATAGTCTTTGAAATCATTTTGAAAACGTCCAAATTAGTTATCCATTTACTAACTGCATCTTTAAGAGCATCTTTCAAATCATTGTGGAATCTCAGTTCATACAGAACACCCATCGTGCAAAAAAACTATCTTTCCTATTGTGCTGGAAAGTCTGTACAGTGGTGCTTTCATTGCTTACTGAAAAATTATATTCACAACCATTTACTATATAAGAAGGGTAAAGAAGTGCAGACCAATTCAACGTAACCTCATTTTGTTCTCATTTTTCTTCTGTGAGAAAATGCGGCCTGAAGCAATTAAAAAAAAAACTAACATGGAATAGAAGAAGCAGAAACTAACATAGCCATCAACCACACAAGACTTCTATGAAACTACAAATAACACAAGAACTAAATCGAAGGACTGTCAGAACAGGGAAGGGAGGAGACACACCTGGTTGCAAGGGACGCGAAACTTCTTGAGCCGCATTGCAGAAACAATAGCCGAGAAAGTTTATCCTCGGTCAATTGATGAAAATATGAATCAGAACTTTGGACAGTATGATTGGTTTAGGATATTCATCAACAACATATATCTTCTTTAAAGCAGTATACATTCAGCTGCAGGAGTCTCACACCCCATATGACCTGGACAAGATTCAAACTGCTGATAAGTACAACGGTGTGACATCAAACTTCACATGCATAGATAAAGCTTGCAAATTATAGTGCAGAGATCCAAATTGCATAATATAAACCCAAGTTCTAGCACAGAAATCTTGTAGAACGGCACATATAAATACAATTAAGAGGGTAGTTTTGTATGCCTACTTAAATAAGAGTCTTATGTTTTTCTCATAAGCTCCTGCAGGTGTAAAAAGGATAATGAGGTGAACTTCCACATTTCTGGCACATAAAATTTATCTGGGACATTAATGGATATAGTAAAATGCTTGTGTGTTACAATGTTGTTTTTATGAAGCTCATCATTCTCGCTTGCAATCTAATAGGTGACAGGCAGATTTAACGAACTACATACCATGCTTTTCTACGCTGTAGGCCTAGATATCGAAACATACCATGATTTTTTGCACTCTAGGCCCAGAAAGGCCCTCACTTCTTCATTGCTTTATGGTCCAGGGATTTCATTATACTAAAAAAAGCACCTATAATTTGGGTTTCTAAGATCCTCTACCTTGGAATCATGAGATCCCAGAAATGTTGTTTCTACCTTGGAACTGCAGTAACCAAATTCAAAGAATATCAAAACATAATTTTTCATAAAGTAACACACCAATAAAGTGCAGTACGCGTGGTTCAAAAATTTGACAGACATTAAAGAACTGACATATCGATGAGTAAATTCAAGGTACATGTATCCACGAGCAAATGCCGTACCAAGTATGATTCCTCTGATCATACGGATGGGATGATAATTATCGAAGGCGTAATCGATGAGTAAATTCAAGATACCTGTCTCCACGAGAAAATGCCGTACCAAGTATGATACATTTGATCATACGGCTGGAATGATAGTTATCAAAGGCGTAATCCATTTCATCTGTTATCATGTTATCAGGCCTGTTGCACCATAAGAAATTGTGTCATCAAGCATATGTATCATGTAAGAGATGCCCTCCAGAAATTTCCATGGATACAAGTCATGCAATACAATTTGTAATTATGTAGCAGCAGGATTTAAAGTATGTCCAGGTAGACGATCCTTTTTAGTGCTTGTCTCTGAAGCTCATCAGTTAACTTGGAAGCCACAGGTTCTGCACATCGGGAAAACACCTTCCGAAGAATGAAATGACAAATAATATGTGCAAGGAAAATGCCCACGCGCCAGCAACACCCCAGCCTAACTCAGATTCATGACAGTTTCAGTACAAACCACAACAAAAAAAGAGCCGCAAATCCATAGGGCTCAACTGTCTCCAATAGAACTAACATGCAAATATGGTTCAAAATCGCAGGGAAATCGCGCAATACGACCAACGCCATCTCTCCATGACTCTGCCGCTGTTCCACCGACCTCGTCGGAACCGTCTCACCATGTATTCGCTGCTGTTTCATTGTTATGACCGCTTCAGCTGTAATCTCGTTCCGCCGAATTCGCAGAACTCTTTGTGGTTTTCTAAATAATTATTAGTGTGATTTTTAGAACCTTCTATAAGATCAGAGTTTTGAGAAGAGTAGTATAATTAATATCCCATCTAATGTAATTGGTAGTGACTTTTATATGAATGCATATGCTGGTTAGGTTGAGAGTCAACCAAAATTAGGGAAACAAATGAGCATGAAAATTGAGTAGCATGTATCATACTTGGGATATCTACTTATGAAGGAATAAATATCTACGTACTTGGAAGCTTTCAAAGTAAGAGTTACCTTAAAGCTTCTGAATATGAGCGTCAGTGGTCTTGAAGATACCACCATATGTGCTTTTGAATAATGAGCATGAAAAAGAGAACAACATGCAGTGAAATCTCCGTTAATTGAATAACGCAAAATCAGCCGAAAAGTCTCTTTGGCACATGAGCTCCAGTGATCCCAGTATTTCAAAAACATATTTCTGTAATTCCAAAAAATCTGAATTAAATGGCTACATATTTATAAACATTCCAAAGGTATGCTGTAAATTTCAGATGAAAATATGTTGTATTTTGAGCCATACGAAAAAGACAAATTTCTGACAAAAATTTAAAGTTTCCATCCCTATAAATTTGTTATTTTTCCTGAGCTCAAAATACAAGACAATTTCTACCAAAAATTTATACGAGTATTCAGAACATGTGTATGTATTTGTGGAATAAAATTTATGATCTTTTGAAACACATAAATATAATTTTAAAATATTACAAAAGTCAGGAGCACTGACACCTGGGTGCACCAAATCTGCTCTCAAAATCAGCAATTTAACAACACACGTGATACGACAAAAGTATTGTATTCACAAAAGACAATGGATGATCATGTGATATACAAAGCTGGATATCTATGAACGAACATGCCTTGTACAAAGCAGGCTGGCTACCGGGCCCATTATTGATTGATATGATCTTGGATGAGTAATTCCCGTCAAGGACCTGCTGCTAGCTCGCAGCTGTCGGACCTCGTGCCATTAAATCCGTAGCTCAGGTGTGGCTCTGGCCTCTGGGATGAACTTCTCCTCTGCATTTTACAAATTGACATCATAAACTATGGTTCTTTCTGTGGCTTAAGGAAACAAACAACCACATTGTAGAAGATTGAAAATGTGTCGATTCTTATTACCTGCGGCACTGAATACTCGCAGGCTACCTATCAAGAGCGATAAACCAATGTTCATTGATGTGCAAATGATGAGTCGGTGAATCAAACATGAACTGAAGAATATATGTCTGAAAAAAATCAATACAATGTATAAGCATGGTACAGACGGAACACACGTACCAATCACACGGGCCCGAACCACCGCAATAAGAAGCGGTGGGAGGATGCTGCACAAAGGAGCCTGCTCTTCTTGAAGAGCTTGCTCCTCGTCCTCACCGCCGGCACATGCACCTTCTTCAAAATCTAGCCGGCCAAAGGACCGACGGTGTCGAGGACTCAATCTTGGAGGGCTTGCAAAATCAGGCCCCGGGCCCCGCGCCGCCTCCGCGCCGTCGATAACCGCCGCCATGGCAACCGGTTGATCCCCACCGCCGCGAACGTCGGGCGAGGTCTCGCCGATGCCGGCGATCGTGAAGTACGAATGAGAAATTTCAGAGAGGGTGTACGATCTCGGGCGCTATGCCCAAATCCACCCCTCGTCGCGCTTCCATGCCGGCGGCTTACGATCTGCGGAGGGCAGCGGGTCCGAGTGCGGATCCGGATGCGCTGTGTGAGTCGCGTCGGATCGTGCAGGATTGAAGCGGCTGCGCCGGGGAGACTCGCGCGACGGCGGCGGGCAAGCTCGTGCAGCGCGGCGTCTCGGGTCATGGAGCAGGGGGAGGAGGATCACGAGCTCAGGAGGGTTTCGGGTGCTGTGTTCATGTTCCATCACGACTCGTCGTGGGACGGAGCCGTGCGGGAGGAGCTCGACGAAGCGTACGACGAAAAGCCTACGAAGAAACGTATTGCGATGGCAGAATAAGGAACCAGTTTAGTCTTTTTAAGTATTAGAGATTAGAGATTAGAGATTAGAGATTAGAGATTAGAGATTATGATTTGATGAGTTGACCTTGGGAACGTACGGTTAGAATTGTTGAAGTATTATAAAAGTTACACACCGATTTAATCAACGGCTACGAAAAAATACGTTAGACCGAACCCAGATTTGATTAGACGGAACCAAAGTTCTGTGCCAATCACCGTAAAAGAGCTCAATCAATCGACCTCAAAACATAATTTTGTACTTACTATTTAGCAACTCCTAGCATATGTGTGCACCATGGAAAGAGAGTTGGAGCCATAGGCGAAGACAAGCTTGATACTTTTTTTTGAAATATAAATTGATCTAATTGGATGGCTTTGTTCCCCCTCGTCGCTCCCCGTGGGCGGTAAGGAAGCTAGCCGCCACCGTCCCAAGTTCCACTCCCCTGCTCCTCCCTCCCCTCGCCGCCGCCGGAGGGCGTCGCTGGGCAAAGCCCGGGCGCTGGCGGTGACAAAGGATTAATTTGTCAATGCCTACAGATTGTAGGCTAGGATTTTGCTAGAAGTAGAGGGCAAGTAGATCCCGAAGGTTTCAGCCAAAAAGTACTCGACGATTATGAAAACTAGGGTTCTGTTGACAATAGATTCGATCCTTTCTTTGTCCCTCGACTCCCCCTTATATGAGGGTTTCGTTTCATACAAGTTACAGAGTTCGGGAGGGTTTAGTATCCCCGTAGGATTACAAATCTCTATCTTTCCTAATACAAGCTATCTTTCCTTAACACTAAATGGGCTTAGGGTCTTCTTATTCTTGAGTGTTCCGGCCTTTAGTAAACCCGGAGTACCATCTTTGGCGGACATTGGGGATGCCTGTGTAATCTTGAGATTTTCTTGAATCGAAGAATCGGGAAAAATCTCAATTTTACTCATTACATAATCTTTCGATATGCAAATATTTTGTACAGGGATAACGGTAGTTGGGGCTGGTTCATCTGACGGATCAGGTACTGGTTAACATTGCTCTAGTGGCAATCCGCAAAAACTACTTCAAGATCACGTCCTGTGGACATGATCTGGGATACTGGTGTAAACCGGCAGGTGCCGCCGCGGCAGGTCTTACCGTTACGTCGAGTCCCGGTCATATTTTATCGGGTACCCAACGCGTCCGTTATTTATTTGTATCTGTTGATACGGAAAAAGTAGCAATCCGCCGTCAGAGACGGTGCCACGCCACTCGAACGGATCTGGGGTCTTACCTTCGCAAGTTTGCGGCAACCCGAGAAATTTATTCGCGACTTTTAGCGCTGTGAGAATATATTGTCGAGTGTCTTTGTGGAATAACACATTTTATCGAGTCATATTTGATGACTTTTTTGTCTTCACGATGGGAGTATATGTAGAGTTATATGTGTAACTCGAAATATACTCACTTCTGTTTCTTTCTTTTGATAAAAATTCATCGGGCACGTGAACAGCGTTCCCGATGGGAGTAGCCCCCGAGGCTACAGCCAAGAACTTGTGCTTGGGTGTAGGCTCCACAGATTTATACCCTCTGCTGCTATATTTGTAATCCTTGTCGATATTTTCATATCTATCGGGTGCGCGACCAGCGCTCCCGATGGGAGTAGCCCCCGAGGCTATGAACAAATGCTTGCATTTGATCATAGGCTCTCACCATTTCTATCTTGTCATACACTGAAATTTTCTATTTTCCAAAGTAACCCCCGAGCGTTTGGGCAAAAACTTGTATTTGACCAAAGGGCTCTCGAAATAATCTTGCGTTGTCGATATTCTCGCCCGGCTTCTTAGTCGAGTGTTTCTTTTACCACCATGACGTCATTGCTGATGATAGCCACGATTTCTATATTGGAAGCATACGAAAACCGCTCCGCTCTCTACTTTGTGGGTCCAAATTCCTCATCTGATTAACACGTCGTGCAAGTGGGGGATACACGTTCTCCACCTTTTCTGGCACACGTTCCGTAACTTCCCTAGTGTAAAAATACTTTTTTACCCTTGTGTCTACGTGGTTATCATCTACCATACCTCTTTTCCATCCAATGGTCCAACGCTTCGCCGCACCTCTATATAAGATCTCCTCTTCTTCCTCGAGCACTTCTGCTCGCGCCGTTCTCCTACTCTCCTCTGCAAAATCTTCTCCTGTGCCCCACAACTCCGTAAGCTCATCTTCTCCAAGCTGTACTCCTGCGCCATTGTTGATGCCACCGCGTCGGTTGATCAAGCACAGCACGCCTGAATCATCAATGGCTACAGATCTGGAGACCGCGGAATGGGAAAGGTCCAAGATTACCAACCAGGACATCAATCTCCTGAAGAAGCTGGGGATTAGCAAGAAACCCAAGGTGGTGTGCTTCCCTAGTGAAGAAAGCTACCCAACCCCTCCAATGGGGTATCGGGGCAGATTCTTCGAATCATCGAAATCCGCGGTCTTTCACTTCCACATTCCATCTGTATATCTCCAGTGCTTGCTTTTTGTTTACGGTCTTCAACTTCACCACCTTAAATAACTCATCCTCATATCTCCATTTCATCACCTGTGAAACATATAAATTATCCACGACCCTAGCCCAGGCATTTATGGGGAGACGCATTTTTCTTTATGCTTCGTAATGGCTCTCCCAATGTCTTTATATTATGCAGGCATTATCTCTTCCTAATCGCCCCACGGGTGATTACTTCGACGTCAACTTTACCGGCTCGGTTCAAGGGTGGCGCAAGAAGTGGTTATTACATTCGGGAGAGGAACATGGATGTGCTGAAAGGTTGTATCCCTCCTTTTGATAGTGCGAGAAAATCTTCGCCGCCGTTCTTAGGATGCAGAGGCCTAGAAGAAAAACCGACAGTCAACGATGACTCGCATCCATAGTGCAAATATTCATGACAAAAGTTGTAAATTATCAAGTCTGATATTCCTTAGAACGTGCAGCCTCCCAGTTTCATAAAAACCCTCTCTGATTATCTTGCGCGAGGACAGGTCCGGTTCTCGGCAATTTGGAGGTCAAGGACAGGAAAAAGCTTGTCAGAAGAGTCTCCTCTCTCAACAAAAAGGATCATGTCCCTTCCTCTTGTCGTGTAAAACCATACAGCGCCACCAATGCGCTTCCCAAGGTAAACATTGCCGCTTAATTTGTTATTGCCTTGCTATCTTTTTGTAACTCCTTTATTGACATCTTCCCTTGTTTTTATATAGAACCATCCAAATCTTGTCTCGCTTCCTCCCCTTCCTGAAGGTGGGGATGTCGAGGAAAGGGCCGTTATCTCCGACGATAACCAAGATGCCCCCTCTTTTGTGAATGAACCCGCAGATTCTCGAAAATCTGCGGGATCTTATGAAAAGGAGGCTGCCTCTGAAGCCACTGCATCGGCATCTCCTCCTCCTGCTGTTTCTCCAAAAAACAAAAGGAAAAGGAATGATGTCGGATTAAACACCTCCAAACCCGAAGAAGGCATGTTCCTTCCGTGAAGGCAGCTTACGATCCATATCTTGAGACCCTCATCAGTTCGTAAGTCCCCTCTCTTTTTTATTGCACTTGAAGATTTTTGTCTATCTTGCTGTTTATGCTGCCAACATTTAATCGTAGTGATGATGAGGAAGGAGTACCAGCTTCTGATGTGGCTGCTCGAACGAGTACGTCACATACGCTAGTCGCCTCGGAGACGCCAGTTGAAGGAGAAGAAACTTCGCCTCCTCAACAAAACGTCGGCACTGCTACTCCTTCTTCAAGCCCATCCCTTCACCAAAGAGGCAAGGATTAAAGAACAATCCGGAGCCTACTCACTAAATTGAGTAGCTCCTATAACTCTCTTGGATGATCTCAAGTTGTTTGCTTGACGCTGTCTATATTTCCTCCGTTTGTTTCTGCGTGCCCTCATATTTTCCCATACCGACATTTTCTTCATTTATCTTTCTTTAACGACCACTATGATGAAAGAGCTTTTCATTCATTGTTAATTCATTAAGGTAAGTGATTGTAAGGCCAGAAGGTAATGCATAGCTGCTTCTTTAACTCTGTGTTCTTACTCCTTTTATTTGTGATGTTTTTATTTGATTTCAACTTTCTTGGTAGAAAAAAAGCGGCGAGTCATGGCGTGCCAGCCACCACTTGCTCAAAAAGTAGAGCAAAGTTAAGGAGGCTCATAAAAAGGCCGAGTCGGATACCGTTCAAGCTAGACGAGGCGGCAAGGCCAAGACTGATCTTACAGTGTCAAAGATCTTAGGAAGAGACTTCACGATGCCGAAACTTCGCGAGCATATAACCGCACAATCTGCTCGTGAAGAGGCGATCCTTAAGCGTCTAAGGTCACAAAATCGTCGATCTGAACCACTTCATATTTTTTGGACTTTCTTTCTTGCACTCGTTTCTTGATCAATAAGTTTTTATCTTGACAGGTAAGACCTCTCAAGAATTTGAGCTTGAAGATCCCGACAATGATCCTCTTCTTGACGTCGTTTCATTCCTTGAGTTTCATGGGACAGAAGCACGCGAGGGCATTGATCAAGCCAAAGCAGGGCTGTCGCGGCTCTTCCCCTACTTCTTCCCGAAGAAAGAGGACCGCGACTTTCCTTGCTCTTGCCAAGTGCTTTAATCCCCGAAGATCTTGGGCTGAAGATGCGCCATGAAAATATGAAGGTCGTTGTTGGCTGCTTTGTTGCCTTCAGTTGTGATAGTCAACGGACTATGTTTGGTAGAAGTAGCGACACGGAGCAGATAGAGGCAAGCAAAATGAGATCGTTGATCAAGCAATATAGCTCAACGAAAGAAAATCTTGTCTTATCTAGGGATCAAGCCATCTTTGTTTCCTAGCTCATAAATCACGGAGGTCTAGTTGAATGCCCCTTTGCTTTGTTTTTCTTCTTAGTTTACCTCCTTCTTTTGGTATTGCCGCCATAGTGCTCCTGGCGATGATTGCTTCAGTAGGTCTGTGAGGTCTTCTTTTGTAATAGACATCATATATATGAGAATGAATGGAAATCTATCTTTTGCTCAATGATTGATGTCAAAATTTCTTTTTTTCGATTGATTTTTGCAACTATGCGTCAACTCTGGTCCTTCCGAAGTTTTTCTTTGATCTTCTTCGAAAACCCCTATAAGCCTCATTAAGTTTGTTGAAGATTCTACGGTAAAGACTCAACACAAGATTTGGGGAAGAACTTCGACAACAGCTCCAATCCAAGAAGCAATCACTTATGCTCATGGAACAATCTCGAAAATCTTCGGAAGGAAAAGGTTGCACTCCAACAAACTCGGGATACAGCGAGAAAGGGCACTTGCATGAATTCTTGAAGAGTGCCTGCAGCAGCCCTACAGCATGAAAATTTTGTAAGCTATTCTTGTGAGATGCTAGCTTGGATATGGCGGTGTGCTTCATTATCATTGTCATACGTTTTCTTTTCCTTTTTACTTGTCTTCTCATTGCTCACTGGTTCTTATAAAAAATAGGTTCTTTTTTGGATGCTACTACTGAAGATGAGCGTGTCGAAGCTCGATCCAATGCATGCTTGCTTCTTAGTGCTTAAAGTCCATGGTTCAAGTTTTGGGGCACACAGGCAGACTCGCAGTTGTCGAGGTTTCAAGATCGCCGCACTCCGGGTTCGCGATTATCTCTGTTTTCACAATACAAGGACTACGCTCTCTGGTCTATGGCACCATGTTTCCTCGGAACAAGATGCCAGAGACTCCTGCTTTAATGGACAAATTTCAGGATGCTCCTCGAATCCACGGCTTTGTGCGGGCCCAATTGGCTGCCGGCGCAAGATTTGCTATGATTATGATAAAGATCTGCTACCCGAAGTTAGACGTGGGGCAGATTGTTCCAAAGTCTTGGCCAAGATGTCGAGAGGAAAGAGAAACTTCGGCAAATATGATGATATTGTTACTCTGTTGCAGAAGATATGATGGATGAACTTCTTCGGATGGATGCCGAATTCTTCGTGAAGGGCAGCTATGTTGAGCATAGCACTCGTGCTGTAAATAATGAGCGCTTAACAATAGACAATATATTGGGAAATCCTTGAAGATAAACTTGTTCCGAAGATTGTTTCTTATGTATATGATCTGTATTGTAAAGTCATATATTTTTATTTTTACCGCCAAGCCCCCGGGCGTTTTGATTGCAGTATTTTTTGTTTTTATAGTGCGAGGTTGTCCCAAGGCAAAATAAATTATACTGTATACTATTTTTGCGGGTATGAGTCCCCGAGCTTTATGTTGACCGCTATTTTGTCGATATTTTTATTTTGGCAGTGCTATGCAAGAGCGAGATATTTTCAGAGTTGTATTTGTAAACATTGTGTATATATATATATATGTATCGTCACAGGAGGGAAACCCCCGAGCACAGTAAGAAAAGATATATAAATTCCACTATCTTTATTATGTTGCAGCCACCGAGAGCCCGCCTCATTAAAAACCTTTTCCGGCCCCACTAAGGTGCCCCGAAAAGAAAAAATGACGTCACAGCTTCGCGGGCGTTTCGGTGACCCATGTGTTTACAGGAGGAGACTATATTTTGGCATCTAAGCGTAAAAACGCCTGCGCTTTCAAGGATTTGGCTCAGCAATCTCCGTCTTCTTGTCCTTGGTCTGTGTGCCTCTTGATTACCATTATTTCGTATAGGGATACGCGAGTCTTGAGGAAGTATTACCCAATTTATTGATTCGACACAAGGGGAGACAAAGTATACTTGTAAGCCTTAACAGTGGAGTTGTCAATTCAGCTGCACCTGGAAACAAACTTGCTCACAAGAGTTTATCATTAGTAACAGTTTTATGGGAGTGGAAATAGTGAAATAACAATTGGTGGGGGAAGACAGAACAGGTAGTGATTATAGTAACTGGCAGGATTAAAATACTATATGAAACCTGAGGCCAGTTTAACAGGCATTGCATGGATGAGAGAAATGTGTAACAATCAAGCGAGGCATTTGCAGATAATAATAAAGCAGTATCCAAGTACTAATCAATCAATAGGCATGTGTTCATATTTAGTCGTGCGTGCCTCCCAATGAGAAACTTGCACAACATCTTTTGTCCTGCGGTGGCAACCGGGCCTCTAGGAAATATTTGGATATTAAGGTACTCCACTGGCCAGTCACAGGAGCAAAGCAGTAACACTCAGTGAACACATGTGATCCTCACATCACTACCATTCCCTCCGGTTGTCCAGATTTATCTGTCACTTCGGGGCCATTGGTTCCGGACGGCGACATGTGTACACAACTTGCAGGTAAGAAAACAACGAATATCTTCTTGAATCAATAACATGTTCAGATCTGAGATGGCACTCGGGCGCTAGTGACAAGCATTAAGCATAACAAGTTGCAACAATATCAGCAAAAGTGACATCTACGGATACTAGGCACTGTGCCCTAACAATCTTTGACTAATACATGACCAATCTCATCCAATCCCTACCATCCCCTTCCGCAGCCTACGGCGGGGAATTACTCACACATGGATGGAGGAACATGGGTGGTCGATGGAGAGGCGTTGGCGGTGATAGAGTGATGATCTCCTCCAGGTCCCGTCGTGGTGCCGGAACGAGGAGACTTGGCTCCCGAGACGGGTTGTGATGTGGCGGCTCTACGAGGTTCCTGGCGACTTCGACTTCTCCCGTGCGTTTTTAGGTCGAACCCACGATAAGTAGTCCGAAGGAGCGGAGGCCAGCTTGAGGAGCCACCATAGGGCTGCGGGCCCCCTAGGCGCGCCCGCCTTATGGTCTTGAGGCCTCGGGCCTCCCTTATCTCTTCTTGCTCCCAAGACAAGTCAGGTATTCTCGTAGTAGGGCCTTGCATAAATTAAGATTTTCCAGTTGGATTTACGCACAAAAAACGAGACACGAGGCCGATTCTGTGCCCAGCGAGCGTTAGTTCGTAATTAGTTATCCAAAATACACAAATTAGAAGCAAAACAACAGCAAAAGTGTTCGGGAAAGTAGATACGTTTTGGACGTATCAACTCCCCCCAAGCTTAGCTTATTGCTTGTCCTCAAGCAATTCAGTTAACAACTGAGCGATAAAAGAACTTTCACGAACACATTTGCTCATATGATGTATATATTCTCATGCTATGGCTAATACTCAAGCAGTTCATAATGAAACACATGCAAATAAGATCATCCAACAGCTATGTCAATCATGAAGAGGTACCAACAATTAATAATAAGCATCATGAATCATGTATATAAGCAGGATTGCAATGTTCATAAGAGAATATGATAAAGTGGTATCTCGCTTTCCTGTATTTGATCGGCAAAACATAAATGCCGAGGCACCTCTGGAGTTCATAGAAAGACTAGAAGTAGTGATTGTCAAAGATAAAAGCATCAAAGTTATACCACAATCAATCATATTTTGAGACAAGCATATTATACTAAGAATGACAGTTGTGCTCTCAAGATAGTGCTCAAAGAAAGAATGGAGACACAACATAAAAGTAAAAGATTGACCCTTCGCAGAGGGAAGCAGGGATTAACATGCGCTAGAGCTTTTCATTTGTAAAGCAGGGGTAAAATTATTTTGAGAGGTGTTTGTTGTTGTCAACGAATGGTAATGGGTACACTAACTACTTCATCAACCGGACTCCCAAGAGCGGCTCCCATGAATTATTTGCATGTTTATGCAGCACTCCTTCCAACCTTTCTTACACAAACCATGGCTAACCGAATCCTCGGGTGCGCCACAATCACATACCATGAAGGAGTACCTTTTTATTTAAGTTTTATTATGATGACACTCCCCCAACCTTTGCTTACACAAGCCATGGCTAACCAAATTAGGGTGCCGTCCAACAATCACAAACCATGGAGGAGTGTCTATTCAAGTTAATTAATTTGGGACTGGGAATCCCATTGCCAGCTCTTTTTGCAAAATTATTGGATAAGCGGATGTGCCACTAGTCCATATGAGAATCCATCAAAAGTAAATGACAAGGTTGAAAGCTAAACACCACATACTTCCTCATGAGCTATGAAACATTAACACAAATTGAGAAGCATTTTGAAAGTTTTAAAGGTAGCGCATGAGAATTTACTTGGAATGGTTTGAAATGCCATGCATAGGTATTTATGGTGGACACTTTGAAACAACTTGGTTTTGGTGTTTGGAAGCACGAGCGACCCGCTCAGTACAAGTGAAGGCTAGACTAGGGAGCGACAAATCAAGAGAGCAAGTAACTGTCATAATCATGCTTGCGGCAAAATAAATTAACGGAGGCATAAAAGTGACTAACTCTGAAACAATATAAATCATCGAGGCTTAATTGACTTTTTGTTCAGTCATATGCATGCGTGAGCATGTGCCAAGTCGATATAAATGAATTATTCAGAGGAGGATACCACAATGCCATACTTACTTATGAATAAAACAATGCAAGCGAACATCCATGACATGCTACTCATATTAATAAATTGGAGCTAAACATGAGAGATCATGAACTACTAGACTTTCTCAAATAACATATACCTCACATGAACCAACTAAGCATGCTCATATGGATGAGTATATGTACAAAAATGAAAGCAAATAGAGTTCATACCAGCCTCTCACCACAATCGGATTGTCGTAGATCGTCATTATTGCCTTTTCACTTGTGTAGCTTGGATAATATGAAATGAAAACCACGCTCCAGCCACAGAAGACCATTGAACTCATGATGAACTTTACAAACCAAAGAAGAACAGCAAATATTTTTGGTGTTTTCGAATTGGAAACAAGAACAAAAGAAAACAAGCAAACAAAGCAAAATCTTTTGGGTTTTCTCATCAAAACAACGATAGCAAATAAAGTAAACTAAGAGCAAGGAACCAAGTAAACAAATGGTGAAGAGAAACAACAGAAATATTTTTGGTCTTTTTGTGTTTTAGGAAAGAAGCAAAGCGAAAACAAAAGAATGCAAACTAACGAAACACGAGAAAAGCAGGATGACAGAAATCTGCCAAATCCTGACAGCAGTACAGAAATCGAAATTAACAAAAATCTTCCATTGCTCAGACCAAAAAGTGTTCAACTAATGAAAGTTAGATAACAACCTGGGGCACATGCTCAAAAATTGGCAACTCAAAATAACGTTCTGGCTGTGCGCACGAATTTTTCTAGCCCAGAATCTGTTTTTGGACAGCACTTCCCCAAATATCATCTCCTCTCATTAGAAAACCACTCTAAGAGACTAAGCAAGTATGTACAAGTATCCAGCAACCATAATATGCAAAGAATGAGTGATGCCGGTATACCTCCCCCAAGCTTAGGCTTTTGGCTAAGTGGAGTTCATTCCCAACGAGGGTCGGAGTTCCACGCCGGTGGATCATACATGGAGTGGTAATAGGGCCCCTGTGCAGAAGAATATCGTGGAGGTTCCACATGCCCATGATGTTGATATGAGGAGCTCGCTGCATCGGATGAAGAGTCGGGTGCTCCTCGGCCTCCTCCACATCTTCCCTTGCACGACGGCTTTCCCTTTCTATGTATGCGTTTAGCTCATTTTCTGTGATCGACCACCCGTTCCTGGCATCAAGGTTAAACAAAGCAGGTGCAGGCAATCGTACTAGTTTTTCAATTTTCTTGGTTATACTCCAATTTTTTGTACAAAGTTATCCTATAATGCAGGTTGTTCAAATTAGATGCATCTGAAATAAATTCATGTTTAATCATGGAAACAACAAGCTTCTCTATAGAAGCGGAATATCTAAATGGTGGGGTTCTACACCATGCATAGCTAATAAGCGAGAGGCGATAAGACCTCCACAAATTCCTCCTTTCTCACGGTTAGTAGCAAGTCTAAGCTATTAAAGCACCCAAATTATAAGTCCTATCCTTGCAATGCAGCAGCTAAGAAAGCCAAATCTTGGACAGATAATTTACCTCCAGTCCTTCTCGCAAGAACGCACTTTGTAATGAAATAAGCAAAGTAGCGGATAGCTGGCTGTTGAATGCTACTAATCTTACCACCATCATTGGAGAAGCTCCTCCCATTACAAATCATTGTATAAAGATTTGAGAGCTCCCGCGGTGTTCCCCTGATCTTCTCGCAGGATCCCCACCGCGGCACTCTAATTGCTGTACAAAAATCACTGAAAGGCAAGTTGATAGTTTTGTTATAAATCTTGTACCGGACCATGGGGTTAGTTTGAGACCGGTGAAATTGAAATCCTGCACAACCGACACCGTTAGTTTAGCATATTGGTGAGGTTCACCAACAGTAAAACCTTCCAACCCTGCAAGTTTGAACATCTTGCAGGATTCCTGCATTCCGCATAAAATCCGTGCATGGGTAATAAGAGGGGTATACTCCCTCTTCACGATGAACTCTCATGACTTGCTGTACCTCCAACTCTTGTTGGTTAAGTTGGTGCATACTCCCCTCCATTTTCTGAAATTTTCAACAACCATTATAAAATTTGATTTCAAGGTATATAATTGAGGGGAACTACTATAGGAACTTGCTAGAGTACTAAACATGCATCAAAACTAGTTTCTACCACTTAGAACAAGCATGCAAGCTCACTAAACATGTTATCTACAGCAGCAAAATATTCAAGATATACTCAACCAAATGAAATTCTAATTGGACAATCAAAGGAGTCACATACCAAGGAGTAAATGTGCCAAATTTCAGACAGAAATCTGGGCTGAGCAAGGAGATCGAAAAATCGCGAGTTCTTGAGCAGCGAGTGAGAGGAACTTGGTGCGAGTTTTTTCGGGAGAGAGAAGATGCTGGGAGGAAGAGATGAAGTAGTGGGGCAAGGAGGGGCCCACACCACAGGGTGGCGCGCCCACCTCCTTGGCCGCGCCGGCCTGTGGTGTGGCACCTGTGGTGCCCCACAGGTCATCCTCTGGTGCTCCCAGGTGCCTCGTCGAAAAATAGGACCAACGGTATAATTTTTGTAATTTTAGAGAACTTGAAAAATGCACATTTCTGGGTATTAAATTAATGATTACTGCGCAGGAAAATGATTTCCTAAAATCTTAAATGACTAAAGCATATTGCAAAACAAAAGTGCTACAGCAAGTAAAATAAATGGAAGGAGAAGAAAGAAAGAAATGTTGTTTAGCTCTCTTATGCATTAAAATATACTTGTTAACAAGGTTGATCAAGTCTTGCTACCAAAATAAATTTTATATGACATAAGAAGAAATAAACCTCAAATCAATCATGTTACCTTATATTGAATTGATATGGATCCAATCACAAGAGTTTGATATTCTTCTTTAGGCTCATATATAGGACAATCAATGGATCCCACTTTGATAGTTTTCACATTAAAAATTGTATTGACTCCACATACTTTATCAATCCTCTTGGGAAAATAGACAGTGTGTTCCTTATCATCAACATTGAAAGTAACCATGCCTTTATTGCAATCAATAACAGCCCCTGCAGTATTAAGAAAGGGTCTTCCAAGAATAATGGACATATTATCATCTTCAGGCATTTCCAACACAACAAAATCAGTTAATATCAAGCAATGCCGAGTAACTTGAACAGGAACATTTTCACATAAACCAACAGGAATAGCGGTGGATTTATCAGCCATTTGCAAAGATATATCAGTTGGTATCAATTTATCTAAATCAAGTCTCTTATAAAGAGAAAAAGGCATCACACTCACTCCCAAATCACATAGAGCAGTTCTAACATAATTATTCTTGATGGAACAAGGAATAGTCGGTATACCTGGGTCGCCCAACTTCTTTGGAATCTTACCATTGAAGGAGTAATTAGCGAGCATAGTGGAAATTTCCTCATTGGGGATTTTCCTTTTGTTAGTAACAATATCTTTCATATACTTTGAATAAGGAGGCAATTTAATAGCATCGAGTCAAAGGGATTTGCAAAAATAAAGGTTTCATCCAATCACAAAATTTATTATAATGTTCCTCCTCCTTTGATTTTAGTTTCTTAGCAGGAAAAGGCATTTGCTTTTGAACCCAAGGTTCTCTTTCATTACCATGTTTCTCAGTAATAAAATCTTCTTTGGTGTACTTTTTATTTTTAGCAGGCTTTTCAGGTTCTTTTTCAATTTCTTCTTTATCAGGAGTATCATCCTTATCATTATCTTTATCATGTTCATTACCACTTTCAGTTTCAGCATCAGAAATAGAAATACTATTAGGATCATTAACAGGTTCAGAGGATTCTACAACATTCTTATGTTTCTTTTTCTTTTTCTTAGATGGAGCACTAGTTTTAATTAGTTGAGAATCTTGTTCAACTCTTTTGGGATGCCCTTCAGGATATAGAGGATCCTGGGTAGAAACACCACCTCTAGTTGTTACTTCATAAGCATGTTTTTCTTTAGAATTATTTCCCAACAAGTCATTTTGCACTTTAGTAAGTTGATCAATTTGAGTTTGAACCATTTGAAAATGTTTAACAAGTATCTTAACATCATTAGAGGTTCTCTCCACAATACCATGCAATTCACTAATAGCTCGGGAATTTTCCATTAAATGATTCTCTACTCTCATATTAAAGTTTTCTTGCTTAACAATATAATTATCAAACTCATCTAAGCATTGAGCAGGAGGTTTTGAATACGGAATATCTTCCCTAGTAAAGCGTTGAAGAGAGTGTACCTCAATCATGGATGAAGGGGAGTTATCTCACATAAATCTTCTATAGGAGGTAAATTCTTCACATCTTCAGGTTTAATACCCTTCTCTTTAAGAGACTTCTTGGCTTCCTCATATCTTCATCATTTAATTTAATCATACCCCTCTTCTTCACTATCGGTGTCGGGGTTGGTTCAATTGTAGACCAATCATCATGATTCCGGCCTATTTTAGCCAATAATTCTTCACGTCGTCTGGAGTTCTTTTCCTGAAAACACAACCAGCACAACTATCCAGGTATGCCCTAGACTCAATGGTTAGTCCACTATAAAATATATCAAGTAAATCATGCTTTTCCAAATCATGTCAGGCTGAGCTCTAATAAGAGAGCAAAATCTCGCCCAAGCCTCAGGCAATTTCTCTCCATCTTCCTGGTCAAAATTATAAATTCTCTGCAAAGCAGCATGTTGAGCACTAGCAGGAAAGTATTACGGAAGAAAACATCAAGCAATTCTTTTGGACTTTTAATAGAACCAGGAGGCAAATTATTATACCAAGTTTTAGCATCATCCTTTAATGAGAAAGGAAAAAAATTTAGCGACAAAATAAGTACGCATCTTAATATCATCAGAAAACAAGCCACTAAGAGTAGATAACTCGTCATGTGTTCAACAGCACTTTCTTTTTCAGTACCACAAAAGGGTGTTTTCTCAACAATAGCTATATGAGATAAATCAAGAGAAAAATCATAATCTTTATCCCTAATGTTTATAGGAGATGTGGCAAATTTAGGATCAGGAGATAGTTTATATCTAACAGCATGTTCTGCAATCAACTTTTTAATTTTTCTTGCATCAGTAGTAGCATTGCATTTTTCAATAAAATCATCATCAAGCTCTACATAATCTTCATCAAGATCATCACTAGAATATTCAACAGTCTCAGGTGAATTAACAGGTGTAGCAGCATTTTCATTAGGAGTTTCAGTATTTTCAATTTGTCTAGACTTAGCAATTGTAGCATCTAGAAAAGATCCTAACGAACCATCATTATCAAGCACAGCAGAAGCACCAGCATTTGAAGCTTGTGGTGGTGAAACAAGTTTACTTATCACAGATGGTGAATCAAGAGCAGCGGAGGTACTAAGAGTTGTACCTTTTCTTGTAGTGGATGGTAATATGGCGATCTTAGTATCGCGAGGTTTACCCATGATGGAGAATTTGCAGCGAACAATATCAATCCAAGTGAACTTCCAAATAAAGCTATGCTCCCCGGCAACGGAAAATAGTCTTGATGACCCACAAGTATAGGGGATCGCAACAGTCTTCGAGGGAAGTATTACCCAATTTATTGATTCGACACAAGGAGACAAAGAATACTTGTAAGCCTTAACGACGGAGTTGTCAATTCAGCTGCACCTGAAACAGACTTGCTCACAAGAGTTTATCAGTAGTAACAGTTTTATAGCAGTGGAAATAGCGAAATAACGAGTGGTGAAATAAAGACAGCGGTAGTGATTATAGTAAACAGCGGGATTAAAATACTGTAGGCACAGGGACGGATTAACGGGCGTTGCATGGATGAGAGAAACTCATGTAACAATCAAAGCAGGGGGCATTTGCAGATAATAATAAAACGGTATCCAAGTACTAATCAATCAATAGGCATGTGTTCCATATTTAGTCGTGCGTGCTCGCAGAAAACTTGCACAACATCTTTTGTCCTACCAGCGGTGGCAGCCGGGCCTCTAGGGAAACTACTGGATATTAAGGTACTCCTTTTAATAGAGTACAGGAGCAAAGCATTAACACTCCGTGAACACATGTGATCCTCACATCACTACCATTCCCTCCGGTTGTCCCGATTTCTGTCACTTCGGGGCCATTGGTTCGGACAGCGACATGTGTACACAACTTGCAGGTAAGATCATAAACAACGAATATCTTCATGAATCAATAACATGTTCAGATCTGAGATCATGGCACTCGGGCCCTAGTGACAAGCATTAAGCATAACAAGTTGCAACAATATCATAAAAGTGACATCTACGGATACGCATGCCCTAACAATCTTATGACTATTACATGACCAATCTCATCCAATCCCTACCATCCCCTTCAGCCTACAGCGGGGGAATTACTCACATGGATGGGGGCGGCTGGTCGATGGAGAGGCGTTGGCGGTGATGGCGGTGAAGATCTCCTCCAATTCCCCGTCCGGCGGAGTGCCGAACGGGACCGGCTCCCCTAGAGACGGAGTTTGTGATGTGGCGGCTCTGCGGAGGTTTGCGGCGACTTAAACTTTCTGTGCGTTTTGGGGTCGAACCCGATCGTAGTCCGAAGGGGGCGTCGGAGGCCGCCGAGGGGCCACACCATAGGGCAGCGCGGCCCCTAGGCTCGCCGCCTTATGGTGTGGGGCCCTCGGGCCTCCTCTCTTGCCCATGCGGCTCAAATCAGTGTCCCAGTAAAATAGGGCCTTAGAGAGTCGAAGTTTTCCGAAAGTTGGATTTCTGCAAAAGCCGAGACTACGAAGCGATTCACCGTGAAAACAGCGTTAGTCGCGTGTTAGTTATCCAAATACCACAAATTAGAGGCAAAACAATAGCAAAAGTGTTCGGGAAAGTAGATACGTTTTGGACGTATCAATTACTTCTGTGACGATATAGGGTCCAAGCCATGGTGACTCGAGTTTTTCATGACTTTTTTGATTGAGTCACAAAACTAAATCACCAACTTGGAAGGATCTTGGCGCCAATGCGTGTTGTGGTAGTTTTGAGTCTGGTGATGTTGGTGACTAAATGAGGACTTAAATCTCGACTTCATCAAGTCGTCGACATCATCCTCCAAAGCTTTTCTCGAAGTTTCTTCATCATCATATTACGTAACTCTTGGAAATCATGCTCTATTTCTATCGGCAGGGACTGCACAAACAAAGTGGACTAGAAAAACGGCGTCTCCTGAGCCGTATTTGGTGTTGTTCCGAATACTCCACAGCTGCGCTTGGCGGCTCCTGGCCAAGTATGCCGAGCTTTTCCAATGGTCCTAACGGTGGCCGTACCATTGCGAGATGATGCCATTGGCCTTATTCGACTTGACGGTTAGTACGTGGATGTCTTGACGGTGTAAACTTAATTTGATCACCCACTCGCAATATGCCCCTTGAGAATTCTTCCAGCGTAAGAAATTCGTTGTATGACAATGCTATGAGGACTCAAAGCGAAGAGCGATGCTTTTCACGAACTTAATCGTCGCGCCGTCCGGTGAATTTATCGACTTTGCTTCTATCCACTTTGTAAATTTATCGACAACAACAAGCATATACTCATATCCTCCTGGCGAAGCTTTGTGTAGTCTTCCCACCATGTCGAGACCCCATTGAGCAAAAGGCCACGACAGCGGGATTGGCATCAGTTCTGCTGCAGGAGAGTGAGGCTTGGCGGCAAATCTTTGACCACCAGCGTCGCGAAGTTAGCACTATTTCCTTGGCGATCCTCGATTCTTGTTAACCAATAGAAATCCACCGCTCACGAAAACTTTGCTTAGCGATGGCTCATTTGCTCGCGTGGTGCCATATTCCTTAGTGTACATCTTTAGGGATGATTCTTCCTTCTTGATTGTGACATCTCTGTGCTTGCCGAAATGCCATTTATTGCTCCTTTTACCACAGGTAAAAAGGTTTAGATCCACCCCGATTATTAGCAACCCATTTGGATCGTCAAGATTGTTTTCCTTAGGATGTATGATATGTATGCTTGCATCCACGGGATTTGCACCATCATTACCAGCTCTTGTTCCTCTTCTTCTTCCACTAAGTCTTTGGTGGTACCCGAGGATTTCCCTTCTTTCTCCTTCTTCTTTATTTTCACTAGCTTTGTTGATAACTAAGCTTGGGGATGCTGATACGTCTCCAACGTATCGATAATGTCTTATGTTCCATGCTACTTTATTGATGATACCTACATGTTTTATGCACATTATATGTCATATTTATGCATTTTCTGGAACTAACCTATTAACCCGAAGTGCCAGTTGCTGTTGTTCTGCTGTTTTTGGTTTGAGAAATCCCTAGTAAGAAATATTCTCGGAATTGGACGAAATCTTCGCCCGGGGTCCTATTTTTGCACAGCTTCCAGAAGACCGAAAGGGAGTCGAAGTGGGGCCACGAGGTGGCAAGACACCGGCCCGGGCCGGCGCGCCGGCCTGCCCCTGGGCCCTCGTGCCGCCTCTTGACCTGCCCTTTCGCCTGCCTGGCCTCGTCGCGAGCCCGGTACCAAAGAGCCACGTCCCCGGAAAACCTTCGAGAACGCCGCCGCCGCAGTCCACCTCGGGAGGATTCGGGGAGATGTCTCCGGCGCCCCTGGGAGGAGAGTTCATCTCCGGAGGACTCTTCATCGCCATGATCGCCTCCGGGTCGATGTGTGAGTAGTTCACCCTGGACCATGGGTCCATAGCAATAGCTAGATGGTCGTCTTCTCCTTGTTGTGCTTCATTGTTGGATCTTGTGAGAGTACACTAACATGATCAAGATCATCTATACGCAATACTATATGTTGTGTTTGTCGGGATCCGATGGATAGAAAATACTATGTTATGGTGATTATCAATCTATTGTTTATGTGTTGTTTATGATCTTGCATGCTCTCCGTTATTGGTAGAGGCTCGGCCAAGTTTTTTACTCTTAACTCCAAGAGGGAGTATTTATGCTCGATAGTGGGTTCATGCCTTCATTGACACATGGGATCGTGGCAGAAAGTTCTAAGGTTGTGATGTGCTGTTGCCACTAGGGATAAAACATTGATTCTATGTCTAAGGATGTAGTTGTCGGTTACATCACGCACCATACTTAATGCAATTGTACGTTACTTTGCAACTTAATGCGAATAGAGTTAGGATGATAACTTTGAAGGTGGACTTTTTAGGCATAGATGCGATTGGATGGCGGTCTATGTACTTTGTCGTAATACTTAATTAAATCTCACTATATTTATCATATCATGTATATGCATTGTTATACCTTTCTCTATTTGTCAATTGCCCATCTGTAATTTACCCACCATGCTTTTATCTTATGGGAGAGACACCTCTAGCGAACTGTGGACCCCGGCCCTATTCTTTACATAGCATACAATCTTCTGCAATTGTGTTACTGTTTTCTTTGCAAACAAACATCTTCCACTCGATACGTTTAATCCTTTGTTCTGACAAGCCGGTGAGATTGACAACCTCACTTTGTTCGTTGGGGCAAAGTACTTTGGTTTTGTTGTACAGGTTCCACGTTGGCGCAGGAATCCCTGGTGTTGCGCCGCATCACATTTCGCGACCATCGACCTTCAACGTACTTCTTGGCTCCTATTGGTTCGATTAAACCTTGGTTTCATCCTTGGGGGAAACTTGCTTCTATACGCATCATACCTTCCACTTGGGGTTCTGGCAGACGTGTGCATCTCGCGTAATAGAAGCAAAATTGCAGCGGCAGATCTTAGAGTGATCAAGACAGGCTGCAGGGGAGTCTCTCCACTTCTCAATCTCTTTACTTTGTTTTTGTCTTGCTTTATTTTATTTACTCCTTTGTTTGCTCCACCTAAACAAAACACACAAAAATTAGTTGCTAGTTTTACTTTATTTGCTATCTTGTTTGCTATATCAAAAACACACAAAAAATTAATTCTTGCATTTACTTTATCTAGTTTGTTTATTTACCGTTGCTAAATGGGTACACCTGAAAATACTAAGTTGTGTGACTTCACAAATGCAAATAATAGTAAATTCCTATGCACACCTATTGCTCCACATGCTACAGCGGAATTCTTTGAAATTAAACCTGCTTTACTAAATCTTGTCATGAGAGATCAATTTTATGGTGTTAGTTCTGATGATGCTGCTGCCCATCTCAATAATTTTGTTGAACTTTGTGAAATGCAAAAGTGAGATGTAGATAGTGATATTATTAAAATTGAAAGTGTTTGCTTTCTCATTAAGAGGAAGAAGCTAAAGATTGGTTGCTATTTTTGCCTAAGAATAGTATTGATTCATGGACTAAATGTAAGGATGCTTTTATTGGTAGATATTATCCTCCCGCTAAAATTATATCTTTGAGAAGTAGCATAATGAATTTTAAGCAATTGAATAATGAGCATGTTGCTCAAGCATGGGAAAGAATGAAAACTTTGGTAAAGAATTGCCCAACCCATGGACTGACTACTTGGATGATCATCCAAACCTTCTATCCAGGACTAAATTTTTCTTCACGGAATTTATTGGATTCAGCTCCTGGAGGTACCTTTGTCCATCACATTGGGGGCGGCTACAAAACTTCTTGATGATATGATGATAAATTACTATGAATGGCACACGGAAAGAGCTCCGCAAGGTAAGAAGGTAAATTCTGTTGAAGAAACCTCTTCCTTGAATGATAAGATTGATGTGATTATGTCTATGCTTGTGAATGGTAGATCTAATGTTGATCCAAATAATGTTCTTTAGCTTCATTAGTTGCTCAAGAAGAAAATGTTGATGTGAATTTCATTAAAAATAATAATTTCAACAACAATGCTTATAGGAACAACTGGTAATAATTATAGGCCATATCCTTCTGTTAATGGTAATGGTTATGGTAATTCTTATGGGAATTCTTACAACAATAATAGGAATGTACCATCTGTGGTCTTGAAGCCATGCTTAAAGAATTTATTAGTACACAAACTGCTTTTAACAAATCTGTTGAGGAAAAGCTTGATAAAATTGACACTATTGCTTCTAGAGTTGATAGACTTGCCTCTGATGTTAATCTTTTAAAATTGAAAGTTATGCCTAATAATGATATTGATAATAAGATTACTACTACAATCAAATGCCATCCAAGTTAGAATTAATGAGAATATAAGTTTAATGGCTGAATTGGTGCTAGGTGGGATATAGAAGAAAATGAAAAACTAGCTAAAGAGAATAATGTAATAAAGTTTGGACTATTACCACCACTAGTAATGCTAATTCTTCACATATTATGCACCTCCTACTATCAATGGTAAAATAATTGGTGTTGTAAGTGTTTCTACTCTAATTACCAAAGCGTACAAAAGCACTGAAATTATAGCTATGTTGCTTGTGATAAAGCTGGTACCAACCTTGGGAACAATGATCCCATTGCTGTAGCTCATAATGATTTAGATTTTGATGATTACCACTCCCTGAAGTTATAAAGTTCTTACAAAAACTTGCTAAAAGTCCTAATGCTAGTGCTATAAATTTAGCCTTTACAAAACATATTACAAATGCTCTCATAAAAGCTAGAGAAGAGAAACTAAAACTTGAAACTTCTATTACTAGAGAAAGTTAGAAGATGGTTGGGAGCCCATCATTAAAATGAGATTCAATGACTTTGAATGTAATGCTTTATGTGATCTTGGTGCAAGTATTTCTGTTATGCCTAAAAGATTTATGATATGCTTGACTTGCCACCATTGAAGAATTGTTATTTGGATGTTAATCTTGTTGATAATGTTATAATGTGCACATTACGGTTAACAATAACCTTGTCCCGTTGATTTTGTTGTCTTGGATATCGAATGCAATGCATCTTGTCCTGTTGTGTTGGGAAGACCTTTTCTTCGAACTGTTGGTGCTGTTATTGATATGAGGGAAGGTAGTATTAAATATCAATTTCCTCTCAAGAAATACACTTCCCTAGGAAGAGAATGAAGTTGCCTTTTGATTCTATTATTGGAACAAGTTATGATGTTGATGCTTCTTCTCTTGATGTTACTTGATTTGCACTTTCTGCGCCTAGCTGAAAAGCGCTTATGGGAGACAACCCATGTTTTTACTACAGTACTTTGTTTTATATTTGAGTCTTGGAGATTGTTTACTACTGTAGCAACCTCTCCTTATCATGTTTTTGTGCCAAGTAAAGTTTCTATGTCAAAGTTGATGTGATATTTGGGATCGACTGCGTGAGAAACGACGTGCATGTATCACGAATGCGGGCACGGTCCTCGTGAAAATTCGAAAAATCTGCCAATTTACGAGCGTGATCCTCAGATATACGCAACTTTCATTAGTTTGAGTTTTCCATTTGAGAGCAAGTGCGGTGCCGACTTTAAATTAAATCTTCTGGACTGTTCTGTTTTTGTGATTACGCCTTTTTATTTCGCATTGCCTCTTTTGCTATGTTGGATTTATTTCTTTGATCCATTAATGTCAAGTAGCTTTATGCAATGTCCAGAAGTAAAAATAATGATTGTGTCACCTCTGAATGTGTGAATTATTAATTGTGCACTAACCTCTAATGGGTTTGCTTGAAGTTTGGTGTGAAGGAAGTTTTCAAGGGTCAAGAGAGGGTATGATATACTATGATCAAAGAGGGGAGAGAAAGCTCTAAGCTTGGGGATGCCGTGGTTCACCCCTGCATATTTAAGAAGACTCAAGCGTCTAAGCAGGGATGCCCAAGGCATCCCTTCTTCATCGACAACATCATCAGGTTCCTCCTCTGAACTATATTTTTATTAAGTCACATCTTGTGTTCTTTACTTGGAGCGTCGGTTTTGTTTTGTTTTTGTTTTGTTTGAATAAGATGGATCTTATCGCATTCACTTTGTGGGAGAGAGACACGCTCCGCTGTTGCATATGGACAAATACGTGTCCATAGGCTTTACTCATAATGTTCAAAGCGAAGTTTCTTCTTCGTTAGATTGTTATATGTTTGGAATTGAAAAATGCTACATGTAGTAATTCTAAAATGTCTTGGATAATGTGATACTTGGCAATTGTTGTGCTCATGTTTAAGCTCTTGCATCATATGCTTTGCACCCATTAATGAAGGAATACATAGAGCTTGCTAAAATTTGATTTGCATATTTAGTCTCTCTAAGGTCTAGATAATATCTAGTATTGAGTTTTTGAACAACAAGGAAGACGGTGTAGAGTCTTATAATGTTTACAATATGTCTTTTATGTGAGTTTTGCTGCACTTGTTCATCCTTGAGTTTGCTTCAAATAACCTTGCTAGCCTAAACCTTGTATCGAGAGGGAATACTTCTCATCCATCCAAAATCCTTGAGCCAACTACTATGCCATTTGTGTCCACCATACCTACCACATGGTATTGTATTTTCTGCCATTCAAAGTAAATTGCTTGAGTGCAACTTTAAAATTCCATCATTCACCTTTGCAATATACTAGCTCATGGGACAAAATAGCCTTAAAAACTATCGTAGTATTGAATATGTATATGCACTTTATCTTTTATTAAGTTGCTTGTTATGCGATAACCATGCTTCTGGGAAACGCCATCACTATTGGTGAATATCATGTGAGTTGCTATGCATGTCGGTCTTGTCAGAAGGATCTATCATTTTAGTGGTAGGAGCATGCAAAATTGTTAGAGAAGAACATTGGGCCGCTAACTATGAATCATGGTTGAAGTTTCAGTTTTGGACATATATCCTCAATCTCATATAAGAATAATAATCATTGCTACATGCTTATGCATTTAAGAGGAGTCCATTATCTGTTGTCCATGTTGTCTCGGTATGGATGTCTAAGTTTAATCAAAAGCGAGAAATCCAAAATGCGAGCTTTCTCCTTAGACCTTTGTACAGGCGGCATGGAGGTACACCTTTGTGACACTTGGTTGAAACATGGCATGCAAAGATCCGGTAGTCCAAGCTAAGTAGGAGAGGTGCGGACACTATTAGTATACTATGCATGAGGCTTGCAACTTGCAAGATATAATTTACATAACTCATATGCTTTATTACTACCGTTGACAAAATTGTTTCATGTTTTTTAAATGAAAGCTCTAGCACAAATACGGCAATCGATGCTTTCTCTTTGAAGGACCTTTCTTTTACTTTTATTGTTGAGTCGGTTACCTATCCTTCCACCTTGAAGCAAACACTTGTGTGAACTATGCATTGATTCCTACATACTTGCATATTGCATTAGTCATATTACTTTATGTTGACAATATCCACGGAAATACATGTTATAAGTTGAAAGCTACCCACTGAAACTTAATCTTCCTATGTGTTGCTTCAGCACCTTCACTTTGATTTATTGCTTTATGAGTTAACTCTTATGCAAGACTTATTGATGCTTGTCTTGAAGTACTATTGTGAAAAGTCTTTGCTATATGATTAATTGTTCTCATGTCCTTACCTTTGCTTTGATCGCTGCATTCCATTACATATGTTTACAAATAGTATGATCAAGATTATGATGGCATGTCACTTCGAAATTATCTTTGTTATCGTTTTACCAGCTCGGGACGAGCAGTGGGTCATCAGGGATGCTGATACGTCTCCCACGTATCGATATTTCTTATTTTCCATGCTACTTTATTGATGATACCTACATGTTTTATGCAAATTATATGTCTTTATGCATTTTGGAACTAACCTGTTAACAAGATAGAAGAGCAGTTCTTTGTTGCTGTTTTTGGTTTCAGAAGTCCTAGTAAGGAAATATTCTTGGAATTGAAC